>CM036637.1:1200000-1512500 GCA_020746105.1 Trogon surrucura
TAAGCTAATGCAGAAGCCTCTTTAGTGGATGAAAACCATCCTTCCTAAACATAACAGGCAGCTGTAGCTGAGAAAGGAGGTAAGATAGCACCAACCTGCCTTTTGGATTTCCCCATTTTTTAACGCAGCTCTAACTCTGTTAACCCCGGGGTCCTAGAGCCACAAACCCAGTGCTTGCTTCACGAGCAAGTCCACACTATTTCGACTTTCAGCGACCAAATATCCTGTCCTGGTTGTTCCCTGACCCCAGGAGGTGTGAAGGTAAGTTTATAACCGCACCACGTGCCACACCTCCACTGCACGCCCCTCTCACTCCTGCTCCAGCACCCCTGTTTTCCCGGGTGCGACGTATCTGTCCTGGCTCGGTGGTCCTGCCTGCGACAGCCGGGCCGATCCCCTGGCTGCCTGCCTCGGAGCTACGCAGTAGGCTCCACGGGACACCCTAGGAAGACACAGTGGTTGCAAAGATGCAGTTTTTCTCTCTGTCCTTAGTTTATTGGATTCCGTTGGGTGCTTATCTGGAACTTCCCCTCCTTTTACCCTTGGCGGACAGTTCGTGCCATCAGCTCCCACGCTGTATGTGTAAAAGTTCTAAACTTTCCAAATAAAGCCTATCTAGTCTCCTGCTATTTCCCCTAGGCTTAGCTCCTTTTATGGCATTAAGCAGTAAATCAGTAATCCAGGAACCTTACTTTGCTTCTGACATGTTATACAAACAGAGAGGACGTGGCCAGACTTGCCGGCCCCGGGAGCCGCCCCGGGCTCTGCCTCCTTCCCCCCGGCTTGGCCCCGCGCGCAGGCTGCCAGGGTGGCATCACCTTCCCCAGATTAATCTGGTGGTGTGACAGAAATAAGACCACCCTGCTGTCACACCCCCACAAAAGGAGGGTCTCTGCGGGCAGAACACGTGAATACATTGCAAAGCTCACAGAGTTAATCTAGGGGTGGTTTTCCTTAAACTTGCCAAAGTCCTCCACAGACTCTGGCCATGTACCTTATCTTCAAGTATGTGGCACAGGCAACCTTATGTACTACCCTTACTAAGCTAAGCTTAAAATATCAGTGCCAAGTAGGTAGAAGACACAAGGGAACAGGAATTAACTAGCAAAAAAAGGGTCTGTGGGGAAATGTTAAACAAAAAAAACTTAGTCAATATATATCAGATGAGATATTCACCGAAAAACAGTAACAAAAGCATTAAGAGACAGAGCGAGGCTTGTCCCGTCGCAGGGAAAGAGTGTCTAATCCTGACCCGGGTGAGAAGCAGCTCGTGCCCAGCGTGTCTCGCCACTGCCAGCGCGACCGCCGCATCGCAGCATCACTGACGGCAGTGACAAAAATCAATCCAACAGGCAGCAAGACAAATAAGCCATCTGTATCGCCGCTAAAGTATGGTTTTGATCAATAACAGAAAATTAACTCGTACTCCTTTGCCAAGAAAATAGATTATTTAATCAGAGTACAGGCAGATAGAGATGTTACATAATCAAAAATAGCTCGCTCCGCTATATTTAGTGGGCACCGTCTTTCAGTAAAGAGGGCAAAAGTACACCCATTATCAGTTACAACCCCTGTCCTGAAACGGTTTTCTGATGAGTTAAGCTGGTCTGACATACCTAACATCAGGACACTGTATATTTAAAACTACAACAACAACAACGACAGCGTGAAGCCAGTAGGGAAAAGACGAGAAAGCCAGGGCTGTCCGACAGACAGTCATCCAACAGGGTTAAACGGATCCAGCCCCAGCTGAAACTCCTGCACCAGGGGATCCACACGCAGCGATTTCTAACCTTTCTAACTGCCAGACTACCTGGAGTTTTCCATCAAAAGATGGAACATCAGCATAGGACGTTTACAGTGTATGACTGGTTGCCTTCCACAGTTATTTCTCTTAGCAATAAGATCTCTTAGCAATAACCAGTGGAATTGCAGGAATTTCCAGAACACACACACACACACACACACACACACAAAAATCCCTGGTTTAGACCATCAGCACAGAGCTCACCCAACGCTCCTGCAGCCTGCGTGGCCGCGGTGCAGAGCTACGAGCCCTCCACCATTCCCCAGATCTGAAAGAGAAGCTCAGAGAAATGCCTGCCCATGGATGGTGCGCAGGATGTGAACACCTCTGCCACCACTACCCTCTCCCCTTCCCTCCAGCCTCCCCACCAAACGAGAAACACCAGGGGAAAAGTGCCACGAATGTTGAAGTCGAGCACCTCTGGCTTTTGTGGTTTCGGCTATGGAAAAATTCGTATAAGGCACGAGAAAAACCACCAGTTTAAACTAACGGCTGGTTTACAGGTCTTCCCCACTTTGAAATAAAAGTGAAAGAAACCCCCCTGTTCCTGACTGGAGCATGGACACAAAGAACGTTCAGTGGAACAGGCAGTGATTAACCCCGGTAACTACTATTTCTTAGGTCGTTTTAGGTATCAAAACCAACGTGCAACTACAGCCAGTGGCACTTGTGTCAGGGCTCTAGAGCCACAGCAGCTCTCCGAGACACTGCACGCAAAGAAGTCGCGGAAGATGGTGATTCTGCAGGGCCGTGCCTTTAAGGTGTCTTTTTCCCTGGGAAGTCCACTTTAGACATTCTAGAGAAGCAAAGGCTTCATGCGGACAAAAATCCTTAGCCACCACGGTACTTTAAGACAGACAGGAAAACAAACAGTAAAACCAGAAAAGAAAGTCCAGTGCTTCAGCCCAACAGATCCCTTAAAGATCTCTTAAATGTTCAGGGAAGCTAGCGAGGAAAGAGGCACTATGCCCATTAAAAATAATAATAATAAAAGATAATTATAGCTGGCTCCAAATGCTAACAATTTAATAGTTGCAGGATCTAAGTACTGCAAATGACTAATGTGGGCAGCAGATGTATCTGCAAGAGCGTACACTACAAAGCACTTAAAAGTAGAGAGCTCAGGAAAAAAAAAGGATAAACTGTTTTATAACATAAGCTCTGAAGCACGTGACATTAAGAAAGTCTCTGAATTATCTTCCTTTTGTGACTGGCAACAAAAGCATCTTGATGGAAGACCAATAACGCACAATTTGGGAGCTCCAGACACCTGCAGGACCAGAACAATGCTATCGTCACAATTCATACAAGAATGAAACCTGATGGGTGGATTTTTTTTCTACCTGCACAGAAAGTCACAACTTTTTCATGACAGTCATCCATACGTAAAGCCAAGGAAAGCCTGCTGATAAATTCAAGTGACTACAAACTGGAATAACTAACAAAACTCTGCTGATTAGTTACTATGTGCCACATCCTGTGTCTATTTTTTGCCAGCGACATTCAAAAATACAACTTTAATCCTTACGCCCTTGCTGTGACTACAGTTCTACTTTTAATAAACTACCAGCATTTCCCCCAAATAATTAATGAAATAGGAACACAGAAATCAATCCATTCCCTCGTGTCTTGTGAACAAACGAAGAGCAAATGCTCTTTATTTTATTCAACCAAGAGAAGCCTGTGTACACACAGCTGGGCAGCCACCAGCTCCAGGTTCCAGTTGCTTGTCAGAAAAGGACTTTTCTGCTTCAATCTGTGCGTGATGTGGTGAAGAGCCGAGTGGGACAGGGTGGGCAGGGGTGCAGGACACCCATTTATCAAGAAGTCACAGAGAGCAGTAGCTTTTAGGTCTTCATTTCCTTTGGGACTGATCTGCTGCTGAGCTAAAAACAGCAGCTCCGCCGGCTAAAACTTGGAGGATATCTTCTAGTATCAAAGCCAGAAATTCTGTTGAGTAATGCTTTCATACAATTTGCTCACGACGTCCTCTGTTGATGAATATATCTGATTTCATGCAAAAGTGATTAAATAAATCAGACAAAGCTAGGCTGTATCAACTCTCAAGAGGTTCTAGTTCAAGATGTGAAATACTTGCCCCAATAAGCACGGCTTGAACTAAACTTCGTGCATTCTGGATTTTTATTACCTTCTTAACCTCAAAAAACCTCTGGTTGCCTCCTTATTTTTGTTAACACGGGCGTAACATCAGAATTACAGATTTTGCATAAACTGCCACACCGATTCAAAGGCTCTCCCAGTGTGTGAGGGCTGAAGAGAAACGGAGCAAAGGAGTAAAAGGAGAAATAAAGATGGAAAAATTCCCGCCGAGTATTTTGACTTATTTGGAGCTCTCGGCTCTCAGCACACAGAGCGATGAGGTAAGAGGGAAACGAGTGCTGTGGCTGACATTTTACAGATACCAGAAATCGAAAGGAACAGCTCTGAGACGCAGGCCCTTGATAACCGGTTGTCTACACGTGACGTTACAGGTCTAATCGGAAGCAGTTCAAGTGTTAAATCTTCATCTGCTGTGCAGAAGCTCCCGCTACGCCACTCTCTTTGAGAAAGAAAGGAACATCAGCCAAGGAATACAGCAATCCTACACCACAAACTCCTTGTAAAATACAAAAGACTTCTTGAAAAGATATCGGTTCAAAAGCAGCACAATTAAGGAAAGTAGCGATACCTTCTCCCTCTGTCGTTGCCCACCAAACCCTCGCTCTGGAACTACTAAAATGCCTCCTGAAGATGACAACGTTATTGCCTCCGGCACAACCATCCAACAAAAAACGGTTTCTAGTTTCCAGGTCGTAGGGAAAGAAATGCAAAGGGCACGAGTGCTGTTCCTGACAGTCACTTACTCTCTAGGAAATTCGTTTCAGGTATTCCACAAACCCCCCCCACTCCTCCCCCAACAGATTCTCGGTCACTTTGCCGTCACGGTTGGTGCACCCTCTGCCAGGAGGCACGGGTTCGATCACTTCACCAATAAGCTCCCAGTCCTCTGGTCCTGGAGCCCTTTAGCAAAGAGGTGAAGGATCTCCCAGGCTACGCGTGTCTGTGACGGAAGACCTCTGGTACTGCGGTCCCAGGATGGAAGGAGCTCTGCCTGCCCAAGGGACAACGGCTGCCACCAAGGCAACGCCAAGTCTGCACTTAACTAACAAATTAAGGGTCATCCATACCCGAAAGGGACTTTTTTGCAAACCAGTTGGGCATAAGAGATGGCAGAGAATGCACCAGCTGAACGCTGGAAGAGAGAAGCTGTTGGTGTCTTCAGCAAGTTGGGGACAAGGCAAAACAACTCGGCTTTAAGTAGAACATTATTTTCTCTGATATCATACACAGAAGCTGCTGTTTAATTAAACCTAAGCTGCTTAAGCTATTAAACTGGCAAATGGCTCTAGCCAATGATTTGTCAGTTGTTAGCTCTCCAGCAGCAGGAGCTGTTTGCTGTCACACCCAGATGGGAAGCTGCAGTGCTGAGCCACATCTCCCTATTGGCCCCACAAACCCAAACCAACCCAGGACACGCGGTTATCAGAAGTGCTACCGGGCATTCCTGGGCAACACTGCCTTGCCATGATCTTCAAAGACACCAATATCATGCGCTCTCCCGAAATTTAATTATTTCAACTTCTGCCCTAGAAATCGAAGCCATTCCAGTCATCTACTTGCATTTTTAAAAGTAGAACTTGTATTAATTCCAGCTTTGAGCCCCAAGTTTAAGCAAGTCCAGGTAGAGCCTCAGATCCTGCACATCCCAACATCAAAATCTGTAATTAAAAGGTGCAACTTAGTACAGCAGTTACTTCCTTCTGATCCTGTGCAATTAAAAAAATAAAAATAAAGCCCCCAATGTTTTCTCTTGGGTAATTAACCAGAAGAGATCATTCCGGCTTTGCAGGAAAACCCTGATGTCACAGAGGGTGAGCATCACTGGAAGAGCCTAAGTCGAGATGCTCTAAAAGACCCTCTGTTTGTTCATCACTGGAATTCGGGTCAAGACAGAGCACCAGGCAGAGGGATCTCAGGAGTTCGGGCCGGGAGACTCGGCCTCTTGCTCCTCTCCACTCTGCATCCCTGCCCCAGGATGGGAAGGGCAGAGGGGAGGAACGTGAAACAGTTAAACGCCCTGAATGTGTTGATCTTTTTACTTCCTATGAGTCATGCTCCTCAGCTCTACCACTATGCATATAAAAATCTGCTACAACTCATGAAATAAATATTTCCACTTTGACTCAGTAAAAGCAGAAGAATCCCGCATTAAAGCACCACACAGGTAAAACAATGAAAAATGCTGCAATGATGGAAGTTGCCCGTTCCGGTGAGTTACAGTGCCCGTGCTACGGGGCAGCCAGTGGTGACACAGCGTTATTAGTGTGATAGATGCCGTATGCGTCTTTTTTTCCTTTGGTGCGATCTCCTGGAAAGAAGAATATTTCCATTCATCACAGAATGACCTAACGGATGGCACTGTTCAAGTGAACGGTCAGCAAATGCATTTTACGTGCTTCTACTTACGTACATTTATTTTTACAGGCTACAAAGCAAACATTGGAACAGCACTTCCACCTTTCTCTCCAAAGACTGGCTTAGCCACGTTAACAAAGTCTTGCCTTGCCCCATGTGCCCTTTTCACAGGTGGTAAAACTTGAGTCGTCAGCCTCGGTTTGGGTGGCGTGCTTGACACAACAAGAGTAAGGCACAGAGCTAATTAGCAGGGCAGCACACGGAAACAGGAGTGTCCTTTAGACAAAGTCTTAAACTAAATTTTCTATCAAAACACAGTGCTTTTTTATAGAAGTGAAGTTAATAGATGCCTAGAACGAGTGAATGAAACGATGGGATCTCTCTGTATTTAGTAACAAGCCTTGAAAACCTTAATCTCATGCCTTAGTAGTAACAGTGGAGGAAGGGAAGACAATCATGGGTCTATAATCAATAAGACAAGCCGCTTAAAAGACCTCATCTGAAGCAAATGTCCCGCCGAAGCAGAGATGCTGATTTATGATTAAAAAGCGTAAGTGCACTTCCATAGTATCAGTTAAGAACAACTTGAGTGTCTCCTCCACAAGGGCTTTAAGGCAAATGGTTTAACACCAGCGTACACGCTCCTCGCCACATCCTCCTCCCAAACGCCACTAACACCCCTGCGAGCTCGGTGTCCGGGCTTACACCAGCCCTATCACAGTCTAAATACATGCGACTCCTTCTCTGTTATTGAAACCAAACCTACAAACGTCGCGTTTTTCTCTTGACAAAATCCTGCTGAGATTCCAGACAAGGCCAGGGCTGGCTGTGACATCCTCTACTATCAAAAAGAACCAGTGACGAAAAACCCAATGACTACACAGCCCTGGATCTTGAGAGTGATATTCCCCCAGATCGCATAGGAGGATTGGTGGATTTTAATAAGTAAAGAGGTGATTTAGAGAAGCTGATGAACGGTGGCACTAACTGCACTAAAGCTGAATTATCATCATCAAGACTGCAGAAGAGTAAAAATACCGAGATGCTAAACCAAGCCGGCGAATAGGCAGCTTCACGATGGATGAAATTCAGCACCGACAAACATGTGCTGATGTCCTGAAGAGCAGTAATTTGGGGCACTGATCTGCACTGCTGGGCTCCACACTTCTTGCTAGGTAAAGAAGAAGATGGACTAATAAGAACAGCCACACCCAGGCAAGATCATATTCCCAACAGAGCAAAATCCCCTCAGATAAACGACCGTGATTCAGGGCACGAACGACTGAATGATATGATCAGGAAGAACATTCCCATGGCAAATTAATCCACAATGATGCATTACAGAGCTAATTTAATTTTTTCCCCTTTTTGGACAGCTAGCCTACCAGCATGGGTCATTATCCGAGCTCAGACAGTGGACAAGACAGCGTCGTTTTTATCCAGCACGGAACGACTGCGTCATTGGCAAGCCCAGGAAAAGTAAACAGCCTTACGAATTCCCATTATCAGCAAAAGAGAGAAAACACATCACGGATAAATGTGGGAGTCAAATTCCATGTCATTCTGATACTTGTCCAATGCCGGAATACCTGGGATCTTTCCTCCCACGTCTGTATTAATCCACAGGGAAATTAAGCGCCGCGCTCTCGGTAACGCGGGGGTTAATTCCGACTGCTGCCGAATGCCCCAAGTCTGTGCTCTGCTCATCAGAGCATTAAATCTGAAAGCTCAAGAGAGTAGTGCAGCCGTGCTGCAAGGGCTATGTTATAAAGTTCTGCATTAAAAATTCATATCGTAGGCTTGCCACAGTACTCTGCTCTGGCTGAAAGGAGAGCTGGCGGGGAAATATTAGACACCCCACTGTCTTTCTGGCAATTGGAGACATTCCTCAACAAACAGCACCTCAGGAAGGGAATGAAAGGGCAAACAAACCGTGAAACAAATCAATGAGTTCAATTATCTCTCTCTCTCTCAGAAAGGAAACTTTTCATTTTTAAGGCTGTTTCATGAAATCTTTTAATGACAGCCCTGAACAAGGGTGCCGGGCGCTCTGGCTGCAAACCCGGCAGCTTGGCCGTGCTTTTTGTTTGTTTTACACAAGACAGAGGTTCCCAAACACAGAGAGTGAAACCCAGAGCAGAGCAGAGGAATCTCTCCACAGAACAGCTCTGCTCACCCTTTACGTTACCGTGACCACGTGGGATAAGAGGCTGTAGAAATCACTCCCCCTTTCCCTGAAGTGAATTCAGCAAAAATTGAATTTAGATTTATGAAGGTGGTCAGTTACTCCGTGGGTAAGTTACACGCTCCTCACTACCGGTTAAGGCTGCGTGCGTTTCACGGCAATTTATGGCAACCCAACTGGTGGATGACACGGTTCACAAACGTGCTGTGTTTCGATGAAGGCCGTATGTGCCCCTCGGGTTATCTGTCTGCTGTGAGCAGGCTGACAACCCACACACCACAAATGGGGAAACGCACAGGAAACGACACGTGAGTAAACACCGTTTCTTGAGGAAGCCGCGCAAAGGAAGTCACCTGCTCCACAATCCTCCCCTGCAACTCGGCTTAGTACCAACCGTAACAGAAAGATTCCCTTTTCCCAGTGCTGAATTTTGAACCGAAGAAAGGAAAAAGAAGAAAATGCAAGCCGTGGGACAGAAGTTGCTGTGGCACTCCCTCTATATTTTTTTCAGTCCATATATATATATGAATATATATGCTTGTTAATATAGTTGGAACCCAGCCTGACTTTAACCCAGTCATCCAGGTTACGAGTGGTTCCACCACTGGAGTCCTCCAGAAGGAGATGCAAGAGGGCAAGTTTATCATCCACAGGGAACTGAAGAGATTTATGCCTGGTAGCCAGCACAAAACAAATCGAGTCCAGACTAGCCTAAAACCCCTGACAAATAAAAATCTGGTTTGGGGGGAGGAAAAAAAATACACTATTCAGCTGAAAGTTCATTAGTTTGAGGGAAGGAATGAAGACAGGTTGTACAGTTGGTGGTCACGAGTAACCAAAGATCATCTATTACAAGCCACTGAAAAAGTGCTACAAAGATTAGTAGCCCTAAGGCAGAGCTTCACTCAATTTTACTTTTTGTTCTGAATTTGTTACTAACAGGCTTTTAAAACTTGCAAGCGAGTTTCCATCAGCTAGGGTGTATCTGAGCATCAAGAAGCTGTATCAAACCAAGATAAGGGAAGAAGGAGTCCTTTCTTCCAGCCAGTGATTTGATTTCTTAGTTTTGATCCTCGCTGTAATACTGACCGCCCTCTGCCTCCCTGACCAACCTCCCCGTGACTCAGTTTCTCAACATGTTAAAAAGATGGGAGGCGAGGCTGTCAGGGTACAAAATCACAGCCTCTGCTAAGATCCGCTCCAGCAGACACACACTAGAGAAACGTGAAGGGTTAATAATATCAAGCTTACGGGATTGTAAATGCATTTGTTTATTTAATGCTTTACATGAATGCTAATGAAGTTATTACCAAGCCTGCATGTTGTCTATTGTTCTTCTTGGTTTCAGTGTCTGCACCATCCTGCCTTATCCCTTCTGCTCCACGAGCTGGCCAACAGCCTTCTCTTCCAAATCCCCAAATTAGCGCTCAATCCTGACGCCTGGGATCCTTAGTTTCTTATTCTAAGATACTATTTTTAAAAAGCTCGTCGGCATTTTTAAAGAATGTCATTGAGTTAATGAGATTCAGTTTCATCACACCGGATATTCTCTGTGACACACCAGTGCAATCCCACATGGCATTATTGTCCTTTAATTGAGATCAGAGGATATGTAAATGAGACACTATTCCTTAGGACCCATTAAGCGGTGACTCTGGGGTGATCAGAAGGGGTTGCACACACAGGACACGCTGCTCGGCCAGCGTGCAGCACGCACGCAGCACGGCCAGCCCGCACGCTGACCTGCTCCCAGCACAACCGCTTCCCAGGGAAGTCTTTGATTCACTGGAAATGCCACCGCTTCTTGGCCATATCGCTGCCCAAACAAGCCTGCAGACCGAAATCCCCCTTTCTCCTGCAACCAGGGCAAGGGGCAAGCACAGAGGGTGACTCCAGCACACAACGCCAACACAGACACTTCCCTCCCAGTCCTGCTTCTGCCACAGGCATCAAGGATAGGGGTTAAACTGGAAGTCAAAGACTTACGTGTGCGTGGGCAGGAGAAATACTTGCCGGATGTTTTAAAGCCCTTACAAAGGCAGCAAGGATGACCCATACGGCGACGCAGGCACAGGGCTTCATTCTGAAGCCTTTAGCCAGAGTAATGTGAACACCTCAGAATTCCCAACGTCAGCAGTACCAACAGGTAATACAAAACAGAAATACTTCTTATTTTTGGAGCAGTTGTGGAGAGGGTAACATCCCTGTTTCTGCAGTAAGGTGGCTTATAGCTGTGGGGTCATGGCAGGGACGGGATCACTTGTTTAAGCACACATCCAACGAGGTGCTGAAAGACCTGTCTGATGAGGAAACAGCTCAGGGAGACTTCCATAAAGCTTGTGCCAGGTAAGAGCCACTGCCTGCGATGGTGCACCCCTCCCTGTTCTTGGAAACAAGAAACTCAAACGAGAACATGGGATAAAGGTGAAAATTGTCTGTGGTACATCGGGGGGCAGGTCCGCCGGCTCTCGTAGCACACACGTGGCTTTCCAAAGGGAAAGGAGAGGCAGAAGACAGAGGCTGCTTTTCAGGATACAGAGTTTTGGTGCTTGGGATCTTAGTTTTCTGAACTCCCACCCTCGTTCAGGACGGCCATCTCTTTCCGTTAAACGAGGCAGCACAACACACACTACGTGACTCATTTTTCTGCCTGCGCTGTCATCGTGTGGGAGTGGGAAAAGCAGCTGGAATCCATCTACGGAGCACAAGGAGAGCTTGAAGTAAACGCCAGTAAAGAAAGAAAAGACATGAAAAGCGTGGCGAGGTAGAGATAGCTACTGCAGTCACTGCTGGTTTAACGCAGAGCTTTGCCTTCTGACTGGAACTAGGTGACCGTGCACGCTCTACAGGGATGGTCGCGACTGAAAACAGATGAACCATTTGTTCCTAATGATTTAGGGCTTTATCCATGCTTACAGCCCAGCAGAACCACGCTCCCTCCTTGCTTTCACAGACAAGACCTCACAAGGAAGGGTACTGTACCAGAATAATTCTGCTGATCTGCTATTTCACATTCAAAAAAATGAGACATTTATAATTTGTAGACACACATGGAAGGGCTGGGTGAAAACCAAGCTCAGATGATTGGGATGCAGAGGCCCAAGGACCTCGTCCACGCTCAGGGGCAGATGTGCCTTTGCAAGAAGGACACTGCTCCCACCCCATAATCCGCTCCTCCTCCTCTTCCCAAAGCCCTCGCAGGCACCTTACAGAGCTCAACTGTTACAGATAAAAGGAGATACCGCGGTTCAAATAAATTGGATCGCCCTTTTGGCAGACGGGCAGGGCAAGCCAGCTCCCGCAGGAACGTGCTGGTGGTCCCTCCGCTCAGCGGACTCGGGCAGCAACAGCCCGAAGAGGTTTGGTTCCAGCGAGTGACGGGACGGGGACGCTTCTGATCTCACGCCCCAAGGACGCCGCAGCCTCTTCCATGCGGTTCCACGCCCTGGTAGGAGCCGTGGTCACAGCCGTGGCCAGAAGGACTGACAGCGTGGTTGGCACAGGGGCGTAAGGCCCTTGGATACAGCACTTTGCCTTTATGCAAAGATTTCCATCTCAGGATCTCATGTCAACCCAAGGTTACAGACAACGGTGATGACTAGAATATGCTGGAATACCCTACGGCTATTTTTCTTCTACTTTGGACTGTTGAATAACACCAGCTTTTAGGCTATACTAGAAAAAGGAACTGAACAGTCTCACTCGAGGTTGAAAAACAAACAAACCAAAAACCCCTGAAAGGACCTAGGGCACTTCTGTGCTGTCAAAAAGTTACATCAACTAATTGCAAGCATTGTAAGTCTGACAAAAGAGACAACAGAGCCCAGCTACAGCACTGACTCCTGCAAACTCTAAACGCTCCATTTCTGTGGAGTTCTCAGGAATGTACCCTTACAAATAATAATTTTAAAAAAACACCTTTAGAAAATGCCAGTTTGTGGCATGCCTGTTTCTAGACTCCAGCCAAGACCAGACGTGTTGGCTTTGAGCATTATACTCACTCATGCCTCAGTTTCCCTACCCAAAAGTAAAGGCTAAGGACAACATTTCAAAGCCAGCAGTCAGTGTTTCAGGGGGTGAGTGGTTTAGGGTAACGCTGTGATTCACTCTCCACAGCACACTGGCTTCCAACTTTTCTGGTTCGACTGAAGGCTGAATCAGAAATTTGACCAAAAAAAGGCTGGTTGGCACATTGGCTTTCAAGCCCTATTTCACACAAGAGTTTTTGATCAAAGTAAGAAGCCGATCTCCAAAGTATTTCCATTTGTCTTCACTTCTAGGTTTTTAAGCCAAATATTAATGCTATATAGTGACTTACAGCCTGTTGTTTTTCACGTAAGGCACGGTTAAGAGTTCCAACAAATATCTCAAACTGTAAGAACCAGACAGAGCTTTCTGAAGGATGAGACATTAAATTTTTCTTCCCTTTTTTCCCTAAAAAATAATAGTTCTTTGGAACATCTTCCCCAGTTTCTCATCCTGCCATTACTACTACTCCTGGGGTTTCACTGATGGCAGCACAACTAGGGAATTTAAAAAGAGAAAAGACTGCGAGAGACATGGCCTGTGAAGTTCTCCATCTCCTGTTTTTAGGAAAATCACTTTAAATACAGCAATAATTCCAGAGACGAGCATTAGAAGTTAATGACTCATCAAAAGAACAGGAAATAGGAAACTTTAAGACCTTAAAGGCACAGCAAATAGAAGCTATTTCATGCCATGTACAATAGAACCACCCTAACTACAGTATTTCATGCTCAGTGGGGGGAAGCAGCATTTGAGATCATCTATCACAGTAATTATGTGATGCTGGAGGGAGCACGACTTTATTTTTTATTCAGTTTGACCCTGAGCACTGTCAAAAAGGAAGACTACAAACATTTGAGAAATGATGTATTGGTACCAGTCAGCGCTTAAACAGGAAAGGCTTGTTAGAAAAATAAAGTAAATAATTCACAGGTCAAATTCAATTTGCATTATATATTGGGAATTAGTCCCCTGAAGTCCAAGTCGACTGAGATTTGCCCCAAAGTAACAGAAGATTCCATGTGAACACTTGAACTCCAACTCCACCACAACTTTAGGCAGAAATAATTCCTCATGAATTCTCTAAACGTACTTGTCGTCTGTCTGCAAGTCCCTGCCGTGCAGAAAGCCACATCTTTAGAGCTTTATTCTCCACTGGTGCCTGAAGAACAGGTCTGTTCAATAAAGAGTAGGAAGAGGAGCCCTCTTTGCCCAAACAGACAAAACCCACAAAAACCACTTTGGTCTCTCAGGACAAGAGAAAATGGCCACAAGTGGCGCCAAGGAAGGTTTAGATTGAATATAAGGAAAAAGTGTTTCACCCAAAGGGTTGTTAAAACATTGGGCCAGGCTGCCCAGGGCAGAGGCGGAGTCCCCACCCCGGAGGGATTTACAAGCCGTGGAGATGAGGTGCTCAGGCCATGGGTTAGTGCTGGGCCTGGCAGCGCTGGGTTAATGGTTGGACTTGATGGTCTTAAAGGTCTTTTGCAACCCAGACAGTTCTGCCATCCCTTTCTGTTACTGTATTTTTGGCATCTAACCCAGGAAAGCTCTCCCCTTCCTCACAGCTGGAGACTCGGTGCCCTGCCCCTGCAGGCAGGTAAGGCGAGGAGCTGCTTCCCTCACACCGCCCCCTCCGCCACCCACTTCCAACTCCCTGCGTGCTCCTTGAGGATTTATTCTCAAGCAGGATATAGGGATGAAAATGGCATTACTTTGTCCTCCCCACTCCTGAGCTTCTACCTTTTTGTGTCGCTAACTCCTTGCACTTCGTTGCGCTGAGAACTCGTCAGGGCAGAGACAGGCTCTGCCCGAGACACAGGCAGGGCACCCGTCCCACGCCCCGGCCTCACTCACCCAGGGCTGCGACCACTGCGAGAAAAGGACTCGTAACCACAGATTCTGAAACCCTGCCAGCCAAGTTTTCCAATTCAGGCCCTAAAAAACCGAAACACTCTCCTTTATCATAAAGCAGGGATGGCCGGCTCACAGGCTGCGCTTCCATCAGCTGCACTCCGGTCATTTCCAGATGGGAGTTTTTCATTAAAATGCAAGTCCAGGATTAAAATGAATGAGCCGGATCTATACGGGGAGGGGGGGATAATTTGCAATATTGCACCAGGGTACAGCCTCGACGACGCTACAGCAATATGCCCTCCTGTGTCATCTTTAGCTGTGTTGCCAAAACAAATAAAATACTCAGTCTAACCTACGGAAGGGCAACAATCCTCTGCTTCATATATGGGAAAGCAAAATATTTTTCTACAAGGTATTGGAAGCAGTTGTTTGAGGATGACTACTTCAGTAAATACGAAAGCCTCCTCCCCCACTGCATCTTCTCTGCATCCGCTACTTTTAGAAGAACAAAAATCCTGCGTCTTTCAGAAGATCACATAGGTAACAAAACTGGTAGCAGAGCTGCTGTGACTGCAAGCTTAACCTAAACATTTTTTGCTTTGTGCTGTTCAGGAAGGCTTTTTATTGCAGAAGCGGGGAGGCAGTACCTAAGGCCCTCACAAGACCACTTAACATTTGCTGGTAAAAATGCAGCATTTCAGTGAAATTTGATATTTTCTTTCATCAAAGGCAGGGAGCCTCAACCCACATGTTAACAGTCATGTAACAAGCCTACTGTATGCGCTACAACCGAAGATCCTTTTCCAATTAGGATTCATTTTGGCTGGGGGAGAGGAGGGGTCGGAGCAAAGAGGTGGCTCTGGAATCGATCTAAAACTGGAATTCGACCGCTCTGGCTGGGAGCGTTAACCGCTCGGCCGGGAATCCCAAACACACGTTCGGACTCTGCCGTGAACCAGAAGCGAAAGAGCAACGTTAGCAAGGGGAACACCCTGTCCCCGGAAGCCTAGGGAAATGCACACCACAATGTTTCTTTTTCTACAGAGGAGTCAGGGGGGAAAAAAAAAGTCTGATGCACTAGGAAAAAAACTCAAACCCCAACATTCTTTCAATTTTCCCGAAACTCAAGTCTGACTTTGCTTTTTAGTTCCCGCTCCGATAGAATCTCCAGATCAAACTCATTAGCGTTGGTTAAATCCAGGTTTGGTGACAGAAATGTGTGGGACAGCAAACAAAATCGGTATCAGGCCTCGAGAGAGGATGTGCCTCTTTAATTGAAAAAGGCAGAGTAATCATTCATTTATTTAACCCAGAGATGATTATAATCTGAAAACCTTGAAATCCTCTTACACAACAACTGTTTTGGCAAGCCCCTCTGTGTTCCAACAAATATTAAACTGTGCTTGCCATTTGTCTAAGGAATCTTGTATTAATAAACATGAAGAAGAACACTTTTACCTCCCACACTCAGTGACAGAAGGAAACAAAGCCCAGCTGTATTCATCAATGGATCCTTGTTCTGCACAGAAAGGCTAATTACATTTTACTTCAAGCCTACACATGGAAAACTTTGCTGCTGCCATCTTGTCAAAGCCAGTTTCTGATATCCCAGCCGACAGACCGCAACGCCTGCGCGTCCTCAACTCCTTTTTGTCATTAGCGGGGCCGGCGCCCGGCACGGGGGGCGCCAGGGGTCACCTGTCACCCCGCTCCTGCTGCACGCACCGGCCCCGCTCGCAGGCGAAGGCAACGGGGCTCCTACAGACTGGGGTGGCAGAAGCTACTAACTCCACTGGAGATTTTAATTTCAGCAGCTGGCCTCACGCGCCGATGCCTTGCGAGCGTGGCGCTGGGACGGCAGCTCCCTACCTTGCTCTGCAGGTCGGGCTTTGAACGGGGACGCTTTGACAAGATAAACAGAAGAGTTGACACAACGATTTCCAACTTTTAAGATCACAACAACCAGTCGCTGGGACAAAATCCAGACTCCTGAATGCTGATACTGGAAGACTTCTTAGTGTGTATTTCTTTTGCTTCTCTTTTGTTTGTTTGAAAGATTTTCAAAGTTACAAACAGTTGAAAGACAGCTTTATTCCAAAACTGAGAATCTTAAAAGCACTGTTAGCTTTAAAAAATTGACAATTATCTTTTTATTTTTTTTCCCTCCTGAAGGCACTCCAATTCAGCTGCATCAAATAAGCGTCTGTAAAACTAACAATTCTGGACTAAGACAAAAATCACGTTTTTAAAACATAAAATTAAAATTGGCAATACAAGTAGCTTTTCAGACTCAGATCAAAAGAGGATTTCTTTTTAGAAAAGAACCAAACTGTCTTTCACTGTTTTTATTGGTGTTTTTTAACCGTTCCTCCCAGCTTTTACAATTAAAACAGACGACTCAATTTCACTGTCTACATTCAGTGCTCTTTTCATGTTTTTCTAGATTTCCATGTTGCAAACTGTGGGCTCCAAACGCCATGGATGACTGTTGTTATGCAAGAACTACCCCACCATGAATACCCAAAGCAATGATAAAACATTTCTGCTGTTATTAGGTCCTACAAGTTTGTTTTCACAGTACATTAGTTTGGGAGATCGAATACGTGCTTAATGTCTGCTTCAGGATTCAGCTCCACGATTCCTCTAATCTAGACCCAGCCTTCCTAACCATTTTGACACAGAACACCATGAACTTCTTGGAATTAATTCTTATAATTCTAATAATTCCTGCAATTCTAGATATATTAGGTAAGAACCATATTCAAGGTCATATATTTCCACATGAATTTCTCTGAAAGCATGAAACATATCAGGAACTCCAACCAAACATTTCAGAGCGCATCTTTTCCTCGGTGTAAGGTAAATTACAGCACTTAGGGAAATGTTGTTGAGAAACAAAGCAAACTCTCTGCAAATAAAGCCATTAAAAAGAGTGAGGAGTTCTTAGGTTCAGGGCTTACAGCCACTGAGCCCTGATCTCTGACTGTTGCCGCAGAAGCAACTGCAAGACGAAATAACAGCACCAGAACTGCCAGCACCAGTTGTGCGCCCAAAAAACCAATGACCCACCAAAGGCAGCCCGGAGTAATCTAAGGCTCCGTCAGAGAGATCATTAGTACGTGCCGCTTAGAGAAGAACGAAATCAGTGAGAGAACAGAAACACTTTTGATCACCTTATAGGGAACTCAAAGGAAACTGGGTTTACAGAGCAAACTCCAAATTTACCTAATGGATTATCCTGAATAATATCAGTATTACGAAAAAATCAAGAGTATCCTGAATAAAAGATGTTTCAACTCCAAGTGCTGATTTTTAACGACTACGGACTGAATTTTGAAAGCTTCAAGTTCCCCGTGTACTCAGCGGGGAAGCGGATCTTCGACGCTCACAGAACCACGCGCCAGGGAATTAAAACTTGCTGCCAGTTTGTCTGGTTTGAAAAGACCTGCGTTAGCCAGACTGCCCCGAGCCGCTGACCCACAGCCAACCCCGAGGCCAGGCCGTCCCTCCCACCGAGCCCAGGAGATCGCTTCTCTTGGCCCAGCACGGAGGCTCCCGACAGCCTTCCCTCACCAGTTCTCTCGTCCCAGCGCGGGCGGTGGGGGCAGGAGCAGAGGTTTTCCTTCCCCTTCTCCCCACGGGCTGCCCCGGGGGAAGCGGGGGCTCGGCAGGACGTGGGAGCGGGGAAGAAGGACACGCTGGGTGTCTTCCCACCCCTGCCCTTACAGGTGTCCAGGGACGCCCACCCCAAATGGCCTCTTCTCTCCCATCCCATTTCCAGACACGGAAATGACTCCCTGGGCTTAATACTGCTGATCCCGAGAATTCCTTCTCGTTACTAACTTTCCTTAAATACGAAGGGTTCAAAGAAAACCAGCAGAAGGCTGTCTCCCTTTTGTTGTTTCCTGCACTGATTGTTAATAAAACCAGAGGATAATTGGAAACAGTAGCTGTTAAGACAAGGACATATATTTTTGGGACTATTTTCATGTTCTACGCAAAACCAGGAAAAATCTACCAAAAATGCCACTCTTGGTAATTCTGGGTGAATTTTACAGAGCGCAACCCAAAACCAGAAAGAACCATGGTGCCTAACATTGAAACAGAAATCCTTTACTAAATCAAATTTTATTTTCACCGAGGCAATCGCAGTAAATATCTTGTTTCTGAAATTGCCCGATTTCTAAATAAAATGTAAGAGATACATAGTATAGGAGACACACAATAGATGCAGCACCTGAGAATGAAAGCAGGAATCAGCAGCCTGTGCGCCAGGGAAAGCGTCTCGTTGAGTGGAAGAAAATAGGAAAACTAATAATCTCTCTATAGGAGGCCAAATTACGACCATGTTTTCCAACAAATTTGGACCCGAACCTCTTCCATCTTGTCTGTCTCGAACAGACAGACGCAAACCAAAGAAGCAATGATACCCTGAAGGAAGACATAGAAAGAAAACAGTAAAATCTTACTTTGCAGTAGTTTCTTCATCGTATTTTGTTTTCAGATCAAATAGTTCTGTTCTGGTTTTTTCCAAGGCTGAAAGGCATAAACATGAAGCATTACAGCACAGTAACAGCAGCGAAAAGCAAAATGATTACTCCTTTTTCTGTCATTCAACCATAAATAAAGTTGTACACCTCCTGATGAAAATTTGCTTTATCTTTCTACCTTGGCAAACCATTACGACTTAGAAAAAACCAGAGCTTTTGCTTTTTCACAATTTGTTAAGCTATTTCTCTTACGTGGCAAAAATTCCCAGTTTCTGCTTAACAAAGCTAGACATTACTCATTTCTTATTAAGCTGGCTAAACTGCTTATTCATTTGAAATATTTAGTCCAGTAATTCAGGGAATAAAATTTCTTCTTTTCCCATAATAAACAAAACCAAATGCGTCCAAGACCTGGAATCTGTAAGTACGCAGAGACGAAAATTAATGGCAAGTCAGTCACAGCGCCAGGCACGACACACCGTTAGAAACTGGGTTCAGATCACAACGTGTTTTTATGGTAGCTCAGAAACGTGTGAAACCAGAGCAAAACGCGCCGCGGACGACCAGCTCCGCAGCCTGCTTTAACTGCGGCGACGCTCTAGTGCTGCCTGTGCCCCACGCCTGGCCCCGTCCGCTCCAGGCTCCGACAGGCCGGCGGCCAGGCCAGGCAAGCGCTCACTCAAGGTGCACAGCCCAAAAGCGGCTCCGGTCCCCAAAGCGCCTCCCAGCTCTGCCGGCGCTCTCGGCACTTGCGAGAGCTGGTTCCCACCCGGTCCTGACATGTTTAACGACCTCTGTCGTCTCGCCTGCGGCCCCATTGGTGCTATAGGGTCAGAAGAGCGATGCCAAACCTGTTTGCAAAGCTTGAACTTTGTGTTCGGCTTCTTCCAGCTTCGAGGCTGTTGACATCTGTGTCTCCTGCAATTTTCTATAAAGGGAAGAGAAGAGGTGAGAATGGAGCTCGTAATCATGTTAAACAACTTATTTGTATTTTCCAAATTTGGAAGATAGAGTGATTAAATGTCTCAACTGTAATCAGACAACTGACAACACCACGGAGACTACAAGGTGCTTCAACGGAACCCATAAATCATGTCACGCTGCAATACTGTTCAGACTTTGCAGTCCCACTTATTAAAATTTTAACAGTGTAGCCACCTCATAACACAAGCTGTGAACATTATACAAGAGTTGACTGCTATATAAATGACAACTTTAGGGGAAGGTTTTCTTGAGCATAATTTGTTTTGGAAATGTCACACACATTAAGAAAATTGTCACCAAGCACCCTCTGTTGCACAAAGTTAGTACAAGAAGAATGATACATTTCCATTTTACTGTCATAATGAAGAAATTTGTTGCCATAACTGATACAGTGAATAGAGGCAGCAGCTGCTTCATCAGAGCTGTAATGGATGCCAAATGCAGTAATATTATTAGCTGCTCTTTAAAAAACACACACACATTTCAAAACAAATCTCACATTGATATTTTCTATACGACATGAGCAAACCTTTAATATGCTCACATTTCTTATGTCCACGGGCACTGTCTTCTTGTTCCTGTCAGTTACACACGTTTTAACATCCTGGCACCACGCTCTGCTAAAGGCTACAGGAGTTCTACAACTTGTCTTTGGAAGGGGTCGCTCCAACATCTCCCAGGAGTTGCTGCTTTTTGCGACATTGCTTTGAAGATGTTCTGCAGATCTGAATTGTGAACTGGCTTACGAAACCACCACCGCCCTACCTGCGCTCCACAGGGTGTGCAAATTTATTCTCCCACACTGCTGACCAGGTTAATAATTATTTCTAGCGAGAAACATGTGTCAGCTCCCTCCGTACCAAATTATATACTTTGAGAACTCAAACCCTCTCTTATACACCCTTTTATTTGCATTCCGTGACCTGCATTTTATTTTTAAGCATGTCTAAATTGCACTTGCCAAAGCCACAGCTTACATGCTACCTATCACAAAGTAACCACCGATATTGATGAATTAACCAAGCTTTGCATTTGGCAGCAGATTCTTCCCACTCAGACGTGAATTTAACCAACCAACCCCCCAGCTAAAAAGCTCACATAAACTGAAAGGCTTCCACACTAAGTTGAACATAGAGCTTCAGCGTTATTGCTCCACGGGAGAGATAAGTTCTCAAGATAGGGAACGCAGCCTGAAAGAACTCCCTCATAAAACCCTTGGTCATGTAGGTTGGTGAGCAAACAAATCAGGCAGGACGAGATTCAAACACTCCCCGCTCATTTGCAAAAGATGAGAAATGAATCCCGGATGCTTCCAAAAAGGAAAAATCAGTAATTAAAATGCTTCTCATTCTTGACACGTAGGAATAGGCAAACCTTTTCAGGCTAATTCGGGAACACCCCCATCCCCATTAGACACTACTGTGAGAGCGGGGGTGACGCATCTTTTAGCCAGGCTCTCGGGCACAGCGTTTCACCTCAGGCAGCTCAGGGCTGTGCGGGCCGTACGACTGCACTGGGACACGCCGAGCGGACCCAGCAGACTGAATTACACTGTCAGCTAACGGAGAAGGATTAGTGTCACAAAGGACAATGCAGCCAGGGAAGAACGAAAGCAGGTTTGCACCCTTCCGAAGACAACACACTGCCGCCCCCACTGCCAACAGCACCGCGAAGAAACAATCTGTCCTTTTACTTCCACGCTTTTTAAATTGTTTTTCTGTGCAAAGTTGAGTATCAAATGATTCCGCGTCAAACACATAAATTGCCAGGATCGCTCAACAGATGAGCTGTCTCAGTACACTGAAGAGAGAGTCCTGGCTGGGAAGATTAAACAGAAAAACCCCTCTCCCCTACTCCATCACGTCTACAGACGCACACACGCACACTCACCTCTCCTTCTCCGCGAAATCATTTTGTAACTTTTGTTCTTTTTCAAGGGCTATGTTCTCCGCTTGGTTCTTCAGGGTCTGTTCATATTCTCGGATTTTCTCTTTAAGTGCTTTTATTGTAACCTCTACAGAAAAACAATAGGGGAAGAGTGAGTTTACACAGCTCCACGTGGTTCCACAGCACAAGGCTTCCTTTACCCTGTGGGCTCAGTGTGTTCTAAACTTTAGCTCTTCAACTCTGACACAAAATCAATGGATATGAGTCCCTTTGGAGACCTTTTACTCCCTAAATGTTAAATTGAACTTTAAGTGTTTAGGTTGAGAAGGATCAATGGAGTTTGCTGGAAAGCAGAGCGAAGAAGGTTCCTCTAACACGACTTTAAAAAAAGAAAAAGAGGAAGAAAAAAATCAATTGCAAAATATAATATCACCTTATTGACTAGTCTCAAATTAGCTCTCTGCTGAGTGGAGGTTAATAAAGTCCCAGTGTAGGCTTAAGTATGCATTTACACATAGGACAGTTAATTCACATCACTGTGCTCATGTAAAAAGAGGCAGTTTGACTATGGCTCACGCACAGATGCAATCTAACACTAATTGAACCCATATCTGGGACACAGTTACATTCTGCTTCACCACTGGTGAAAAATACGGCCGTTAGGATTTACCTGCTGTATTAACAGTAGATCAGATTCAACAGACACTCTGGAGCCCTTCGTATTCCAGCTCCTCTAACTGCCTTGTCACCCACACCGGGTTGTAGGTACAAGCGTGAACTATTATAACTTTCTGAGCGCACTCGCAGCCTTCCAGAGAATGTGCAGAAACCCTCTTCTCAGATCAAGGAGCTATTTTGCATTTACTGTGCCCGGTAATGGATGAGGGAAGAGGCATAAACGTGCGGAGCTGCGGCGCAGGCTCCCACGGGCAGCATCTCGTTACGTGCCTTGATTTGTCGCTGCGTGAAAGCCCTCTGCTCCCACCCCTGGGAAAGGACGGAATCCTTGTAGGGCTCATCAGAGGAAAAGCAGGACATTCACCAGAGTATGCTTTGTAACAGTAATGGAATTTGGAAACAGCCTTAGATTGCCATAAGGCTCGCAGCTAGCAATACGTTTCGATGCACTCACACAAGAGATGTGGTCGTTTAAAGACACTGGCTAATTAACAGATGCCATTAAGAATGCTCGAGGAGAAAACACCTTCGGACATCGAAAGTTTCTCATTCTGCAGAAACATTGCAGAAAGACAAACTCTACCACGAAAAGTAAAGCCTATGGACTTGGGAAAAAAAAAAGTCTCCATAATATCACACAAACCCATGCATAATCTTTTCGAAGTCTAGACTTGGAGACCTGACCAGAGAAGAGTAAAGCCAGACAGCAGATAGCTGGTGACAAGGTCTGCTGTCTGGGAATTACACCAAAGGCAGTTTGGGCCACCGCGACCACAAAAAAGGGGGGAAGAGTGGTAAAAGCGACTGCCAGGAACCTGGCTACTTCTGAACGAAGGAGCGGGATTCTGCTAGCTCTGCAAAAACCCAATGAGGCTCATTACTGAGTAACGGGCTGTGAAAAAGACATGTTACCTTTTTTTTCTTTTATTTTTTTCTTGTCTCCTTTTTTAAGCAAAGGGAAATTCTTCTCTGAGATTCGGGAAGTAATACCAATTCTGATCTTTTCCTGAGTAAGCAAAGGATGCTCCTTCACACAGACAAAGGATACTCATTCATATGTACAAAGGGTATGCTTTTTATACCAGAGACACTTTGCTTCAGGTATTTGCAGGCATAAACCTGCAAAAGTATTTGGGTATAGTGAGAAGGACAGAGTGAAATAATCTCATGGAAATGAGTATAGTTTCATCTTGACAAAGTTTGAGTGTTTAATTTCAAAAGGAAACAAGAGTAAATGCCAGAAGTGCATATATACGACTTTTGAAAGAAAATCGGTTTTTAACTTTAGGCACCTGAGGACACACGTGTTGGACAAGTACAGTTTAACCCTCTACACTGCCTGAAGAACTAAGTGCCTTCTTCCCTGTGCAGGTCAGCACAGGCTCATTAGCCACTGCCATTTACACTGGTTTTTGGAAGAAACATCACAGAATCACAGGATGGTTTGGCTTGGAAGGGACCTTAAAGATCATCTAGTTCCAACCCCCTGCCCTGGGCAGGGACACCTCCCACCAGACCAGGCTGCCCCAAGCCCCGGCCAGCCCGGCCTTGGACACCTCCAGGGATGAGGCTTCCACAGCTTCCCTGGGCAACCCGTGCCAGGGTCTCACCACCCGCGTAGTGAAGTTCTTCCTCATGTCTAAGGAGAGCAAGTTCTTCCAGGCATCGCACAGATCACACTCAGCCCTCCAAACACAGAGGTTAATGGATCAAAGCACTCTTCGCTACCAACAGGCTTTGCCCTCAATATCTTATTAAACCCTGTTTGAAACTGAGCGTAAAACTATTGCAGCTGAGTAAAAAATAACGCAAAGACTACAGTGGCAAACTGGAACTTAGTGCACAGCAGGGAAAATGAAAAAAAATGCCAGTTTGGGAGCGGCTGCAGCAAAAAGCTCCACAAGTCAAGATCTTTCGCACTTTCTGGGATGAAGCCCTAAGTCATGCCTGGACGGACAGGATGCACAGCCTCGGGAAAAGCCTGCACAGCAAACTGCAATTATTGCAGATCTTGAGGAAAACAACTCTCTGGTTTAGAGCATTTTGGCTCCGACACAACATCTTTAGCAATCCGGAATGAATCCCTCCATGGGTCGCACCCGCTGCGCCACAACTGCTGAAAATGAAACCTAACAGAACCGACTTAGTTGCTAACGGAGCTATCAATTGTTACCCACTTGGGTGCAGCCATTCTATAACACTAAACAAACAAACAAAAAAGTAACTCCATTTTTGCAAATGCCTAGACAATTTCACCCAGAACTGAGCATTAAACATGGAAATTAAAAGCTCCATGTATAGGCAAAGGAGGTGCACAACGGAGCAAATTTTGTTTTTCCTGGTGCAGGAAACTTTCTTCTGAATCACGAGAAAATCTGAACAGCTGTAAAGACAACAGGCTTTAAAACTCATTGAGATTTTCATGCGTTTTCATCTACTCTGGTCTCATTAAAACTCACATAAATAATTAAACATTATTAGCTTGTATTTACATTACTCTATGGACGGTCTCTAGAGTAAATACAAAGTCTGTATGCTGAGCATACTCCAGTAACACATTTCAGACTTAGATACGGAAAAAGAGAGTACGGAGGAAGTTCCATTTTGTACAGATTGGTATGAGTGTATAAAACACCGGATTTTTGTGTTTGTCTGTGTAAAACCCCTGTACTACAGGCACCCACACCCATGTTCAGCTCCATGTCAGCAGTAGCACCGTCTCTCATATAATTTCAGTCAGGGGGTAATTTTCAGGTGGCGCTGAAGGCTACAACCAAACACGCAGAACAACAGCTCCATTCTCGGCCTTGGTCCACAGAAAACGAACCTTTTCAAGGGTTCCAAAGAGTCTACTCAAAGTCGTATCTATACACAGAAGTGCCTAGAATACACTATTATACTTTACTGAATTTCAATACTGTCAACAAGAAAGAAAACTGAATTGAATGACCATCTTCACATTTCAGCACGCATTAAAAGCCGATAAAAGAATACGTTTGCAACCTACCCTGATTTTTCACCTCGGCGAATTCTTTATTGTACTCCTCTAGAGTTTCCCTAAGTTTCTGGTTCTCTGTTTCAATGTCGTGCATACGTTGAACCTTCAGCTGAAGCTGCTGTCCTAAATCCAAGGCTGGAACTGGATCTGAAAAAGAAACAGCAGAATAAAAGGTAAGGTAACAGGAACACATCTGCGACTCAAGCAGTTCAAAGCACGAGTGTCCTTTTTTTTCTCCATTCGTATGCACTTTAAGTGCCAGTAGGGCCCTACTTTATTATTCCTGTACGTTCCTCACCTCATACCCTGCAAACCTCAAAACCCAGAGACAGCTCACCGTGTCTACGTTACCTGTTAAACTGGGGCACGCCTGCCTCATCCTGGCATCACTCCACAGGCCACTGTCCCTCAGTGCACACAGGCACGACACGAAGGCACGCCAGCCTTAGGTTTCAAATTTTGGGTTAGGAGTAATCAAACCGCACGGCTCGCCGACAGCCGGTGTCCCTCACACACCTCTGCTTCTGCGCGAGCGGATTGCTGAAGCCACTTGTGCCCTCTTGCACAGCTCAGCTCAAAAAGCTTTATTTGATCATGAAGATCTGAGCTGTACTTTCTCTAACTGACAGATCAATAATAAATCAGAAATACCGTGCGGATGTAATTAATTCCTCGAACTTTGGGGCTTTGTGACTCTTGTTCCCTCTTTTCCTTAGGTTACCGGGACATAATCAAATAAAAATTAGAAGTTATTTCAAATTCCCTCTCAGTATTAAATCTCCGATGTCGTTTCCCTTCTGCTGAAGGTCCTTAGCACACACCTGACGTGAGCAGGGGCTGATTTATTCTGGGACTTCTTCCCAGTCAGAATATGAAAACGCTGGAGTCCGATGGACTTATAAAAGAATATTGAATATATTTCTGTTGTGGGCGCCAGCATCTCTTGTGAAATGGCTGCAAAGATTTAGTCTCCTGTTGAGGAATGCTAAACACCAAACCCAGTGGATCAACAACAGTATATATTAGGGAGTTCACTTAATTTTCAACCACCAGAGTCATTAATTTTTCAGACCACCCTCAGTCTCTGGAAACACATAATAAGTCTATTGTACCTCTGTTAACACATTAAGCATGAGCCTGTGTGTTTTTTCAATATGCCAGCGTTGTTCCATAGTTTATAAAAGACTGGTACTGGGTTATGTTGAGCGCAGAGACATTAGAAGGAGCAGCCTCCTGCATTTTGTTACTGCGGTTCTTCAACAGCTTGTGGCATTACCCTGTTCATAATACAAAATCTAGGTTGCTTGTCATCTGTTCTCTGTACATACATAGTTTATGACTACATAGCTTTTTCATTTATGCTTTTTAGGCCAAATACTTTTCGTTATTATTATCTGCATTAAAATATTTATAATAAATCAAACTTAAAATGTTATTGTGGCAGAGACAGGGGGGTACAGGTAAGGAATTAAATATAGAGTTGAAGCCGCAGCAGTAGCACGAGTTAAAGGCCCTGCAATATTTATGCACGGTCCAATTACGGCAGGGGCTGTCACAACATCCCCCTTCTCCCACGTAGGTCCTGCCGACCTTTATCGGGAACGACCGTTTTGTCACACTTCTGCAGCTCAGCATTTCTCCGCAAGAGCCAGCCCAGGACATTCATCTGCCGAGCAGAAAGAAAGGCTGGATTGTCTCAACCCATCCGCGCCTTAAACTGTTACAGGAACCGCAAAGCGCGTCGGGCAGGGATCTTAAGCTTCAGCTACGATAGTTCTGTAGTGTTAAAATGCCACAGGGAGAGAAACGGAACTTTATAAAATTGGGGGTGCACTTCCACCCCCCCAGTTTTAACATGCCTGTTGTAAAAAGCCAGGACACCCACAGGAGGCATTTTGCTCCAAATACGCAGGGCTTTTTATATTTAAATCAGTGAAGAATTAAAAGACAAAAATAACTTGGGCATTATAAAGTGAATAATGACTAAACCTTTAGTCAAATTTGCAATCCCTGAGAAGCTTTACGTACAAAATTAAAATGCTCGCAATCTCATAATTATTCATCAGGACATGTATATTTAATTTAGCTCTATTAAAGGTTAATGTTCAAGTAGCAAAACAGGGGCAGAACAAACAAAATGTAAAACCAGTCTCTGTGCATTAAACTTCAAACTTTACTAGAGCCTATTTGAAGGACTAATGGCCTGCAGCCACTAAATACTGCTTAAGGACATGTTAAAAAAAACCCCACAGCTGAAGCACCTCTGAGAATTAATTTTTATAAACGGCACTGAAGAAAACTAATCACTGAATGACAAGAAAATGACCAAGACATTTTGGGCAGAGAGACGTACTCTTAAGTTCTCATGGTAAGCCCTGACACACTCTTTCATCCCCAAACCCCAAACCCGCGTGATTTCTCACGTATTTATAAACACCAGTTAATCTGAAACAAGTATAAACCTCACCATCAGAAGGACTTTTTTCTTACCTGGGTGGAGCGGATTTAAAAATAAATAAAATTACTCTCCTTTTCCCAACACACACATGCATGAAAAAGCCCACCTTTTCGTATTAACCAGACTCACAAAGTGTGTTTCACGTCATTTAGCAGGAGGTCACTGAATTTTTAAACAAGCAATGGACCAAAACTTTCGATTCATTACCCAAACAACAGGCAAACACACTTCAAAAAAACCAAGTGGCACCAGCTTACAGGGAGAAGCAAAGAAGGAAATGCCCTTTCTGTAGTCTGGAAAAGAGAAAAATCATCTCAACGCTTAAATGTGGAAACCCCATCACAAATTATTCTCTGGGTGTGAATCTCCTCTAGCTTGCAGAAGTTCAGACTCCCTGCTAGGCACAAGATCAATAAGAAATGAGAAAATTGGTAAAAGGAACTCGATCATCCAGAACTCGAACAAGTGTTTGGCAAGATCATTACTGCCCAAGAGCAAACCGAGATGTCTATTTTTGTACTAAATTGAGTGGATTTTTTTCTACCGCTTCCCAGTCCACTTGTCAGAGCCCAAACCCACAGAGCAGCCCTCTGGATCTGGATCCAACCCCTCCGCGCTGCCACAGGAGAACATGTAACTGCTGAATTTTCAAAGCAGGACGTGCAAAGCCCTTTCCCCTTTAGTTCCCAACAAATTCCTTTCGGTGCTGTTTCACTGGCAGCTCTCTGAGTGCATCCCTGTGCTCGCTGCTGTCACACCCCACACTGGTCACCGAGTTCCGCTCCTCACAAAGCGGGTGGATGGACACGTCTCGATGAACGCAGACGTGAAAAAAATGAATGTGACACATGTAATGTGATTTTTACAGCGGTGAATACCTCCACGAAACAAGCTGGTGCAACGCAGCCACAGTAAAACCTCTCAGACTGTTCTCCCACCACAGACATGCCCTAATGATAAATGTTTGGGTTTGGTTTTTTTGCTGCTTATAAGCTACGTATTCTACAAACAATTTTAAAAGAAACATAAAATTGGGTGTCACCGACAAAGCACCTTACGTGACCAGCTGAAGGCAGCACCTCACCCAACCCAGGAGATAAAACCAGAGGGGGCAAATCCAACCTCAACCTGAGAAGGTAAAACCAGAGGGGACAAATCCAACCTCCACCCGAGAAGATAAAACCAGAGGGGACAAATCCAACCTCAACCTGAGAAGATAAAACCAGAGGGGACAAATCCAATCTCAACCTGAGAAGATAAAACCAGAGGGGACAAATCTAACCTCAACCTGAGAAGATAAAACCAGAGGGGCCAAATCCAACCTCAGCCTGAGAAGATGAAACCAAAGAGAACAAATCCAACCTCAAGCCAGGGGATAAAACTGAGGGGGCCCAAAGCCAAGCTCAACCTGAGATATAAAACCAGGACTATTGATGACGGCTGAATCCCCAAAGAGTTTCATTTCAAAAACCCCATTCCTCCCTCATCCTGCGAGCTGGGCAGGGGGGAAAGGCACAGATCTTAATAATTCAATCTAAGTGTTTACACGAAGAGCACGGCGGGTCCCGCTGCCCTCCCCTGTCATTAGGCGGGCTGAATGCCCCCCCCTTGTCAGCGCCGCCATGGCGCTCCCGCCCGCCTCACTTTTCGCCAGGGCACTCTGGGCTAATGTAATCATAAGATTACATAATTAACCCAGCTGTCTCATTAAGAAAATCAACTGGAATTCAGGGCATAATTAGTCATACAGCAATTAGCATGCTGATGAGCAAAGAAAAAAAAAAAAAACTGATGAAAAGCTGTCTCAACGCCGGGACCACCCTCGTTATTTAAGAAAAGGGGGGGGGGGGGGGTAACGCTCAACCTCGAAGGTGACGCCTGAGGCTGGGGAATTTTGAGGGAAATTTGAGTGAAAACACACAAAAAACCGTGTTTTTGTTTAAACGGACCGTCCACAGAGGGTTGTGGGTAACTCCTCAGTGTCTGGAGGGTTTTTTTCTGTCTGAGGGGACTTGAGGGGACCTGAGGGGCCGGGAGAGGCGGGAACTGCGCTACCCGGACCCCGCCGCGCGCGCCCCTGCGCGCGCGCGGCGGGGTCCGGGCAGCGCCGCTCCCGCCTCTCCCGGCCTGAGTGGTCGGTGGCAAAACCCGGCCTGGATTTCCCCCCCCCCCCTCCGGAGCGGCTCCCTCAGGGCTGGGTGGCAAAACGCGGCCTGGATTAAGCGGAGCGGGGGCGCCGTGTGGGTTGTCTTAAAAAGCAGCTCCTGCAGGGTTGTTTTGCGCTTTTTTTCCCCCCAAAACAAAAAGGATTTTTTTTTTGTTGCGGGCCTGCAAGGGTGGAAACATTACAAAAAGGAAAAGAAAAAAAAAAAAAAAACAAGTTATGAAACAGCGCCAGAACTACAGGAGTAATTAATATTTTATATCTCTGGAAATGTGTTTTCCTAAGGTTCAGAGCTAAAAATAATTCGCGTTTCTTTCGACACGACGGTACTTCTGTTGCCTGCTGTAAGCAAAAGCTCTCCCGGCGACCCGCTCGCAAGAAACGCCCACGCGAAACGATAAGGGAGAGGGTGGTGGTGGTGGGGGAAAAATCAACCTTAGCGCCACTTCATTAACGTGATTAAACTTTTTAAAGAGAGCGAGAAGTTCAAGCCGCGCTGTCACAACACTTTCGTCACAAAGCGGAAGAAAGTTTGTGACTTTCTAAGGGCTGCGTGCGAGGAACGTCCCTTTCGGCGAAGGGGAGAAGCTCTGCTCGCTTCTGATGCAAGGAAGCGCTTCCTCGGGAGGCTGCGTATCCGAGAATAACCTGAAAATGTGTTTTAGAAAAAATAATAATTACACTGTAGCTTTTGAATATTCAAACACCTCGCAGCATACTTAATTAATTCATTAATTATTCCCCAGAAATTTCAGGGGTAAATTGAAATAGCCTAGAGAGACTCAGACAAAGATTTCACGGAATAAATGATGGCTTTCCTCCTGTTCCCCCATGGCTCTGGTAGCCCAGGGACAGAAGAGTTATAGCCCTAATTCCGTCTGAAACAAAGCTCATCATCTCTCCAACTCCTCACTTCATAAAAAACATGAAGAAGTTCTCCCTTCAGCCACGAATTACACATATTTTCTTACTCCCCACCCCACAGGACTGGGGTCTTTCCCTTTTATTTTAGCCCCACTCTCACAGCCTTCCCCAAGCGTTTTGCACGGGCTATGACAGGAAACTCAAAGTGCCCACAAGAGGGTGAGGGACTCTCATTTTCCTTAGGCAGCAAAAAAAAAAAAAAAAAAAAGCAGAATCCCAATTTTTGCCGACCTCCGAAAGCAGGAAAGCAGCAGAGCGATCCCGACGTGACCCCTCCGGATGGGGACGGGGGACGTGGCAGCAAACCGGCGCCTTTCCTCCCCATTAATCACACCGAGGCAGCGCTCCCCAACGCTTGCGGGGCGAAGCAAAGCCACGCGACATCGCAGATCACCAATTCGACCACCACTGCGTAGATCCCTTTGCCAGAACGTGGTTCTTAGCTCTTGCGGGCTATTATTTAAGAACATCTTTTATTGATCTACCAGTTCTGGAACGATGCTCTGGCCCTGCTCCAGGTTATGAGACACGTCTCTATCGCAGCAGCCGGAAAAGTCAAATAAGGCAGAATAAATGACTGACTCCTTGTTGAATTGCACTGCAGGTCCCCGTATTTTCAAAGGAGTTACCAAAATAAATCACCAGGCTAGTTTTTAATATTAAAAGCAGAGTATGCGTAATAGGTGACACTTCAATACGCCGGTTGAAAAAGGACCCACTGAGTCACAAGAGAAGCCGGTGTAACCGAAAATGTTCCAGTTTGATCGTCAATATTCTGGTAATGGCTGAAGACACTGGAATTTACTGCTTGTGCACTGAGCTTGGTGCAAAGCGAAGGACAGTTACAGAAAACCACTTGTACTCCTAAGTTTCATTTCTCCTACTCTGAGATTATAAACAGAAAAAAAGAACTTTCCGCTATGTTTGAAAGCGTTTCTGCCACAATCATCCCCTCTTTCTCCTAAAAGCCCCTGAACAGACTTAGCACTAAACCCTCCAAAAGCTGGGGTTTACTCTAATTCCAGTTCGCATTCCTGCAACCGAGAAAGGCAAAGTCCAATATTCCCCAGCCCGGGCAGAGCCTCTCTCGCTCCCAACACGCGGTCGCCGGGGTCGGGCTGCTCTAACCCCACTCCCTGCAGCGAGAGCTTTCCCAGCGCGTCAGCGTTACCACCTCCAGCCGCCCCCCACCACCTCTTCTCCCTCACCCCCCTGCTTTCTTCCCGCTCCTACCCATCACAGCCCCCCCCTCATCCGCACCTCCCCTCTCCCTCCGGAGCCTCCAGCCCACCAAGTGAAATAGGGCTTGACAACCACACAATAAATTTTTTAAAGTGTACGCTTTAGGGAAATTTCTTCCTCCGAGTATTTATTCCAGCTTTTACAAAGGAATTTATCCAATTATTAATTCAATGAGAAAAACGGAAAGGAAGAAGCGCGTGCTCAGACAGCCCAATTCCGAGCCACGCAGTCAGGTAACGGAGCTAATTTTAGTTATTTTGACATCGGTTTCAAAACACGAGGATAAAGTGAATGAATGCTAAAGATGAGAATTGGCCAGGACTTTGTGCTTCATCTGAATGTGATGCTGCTACCAGCGTGCGCTCATCCAGAACAGATCCAAAATTGTATTTTATGCTGCATCTCTGAATTCAAGCCCCGGAGGGAAGGAGGCTGAAGTAATTACGAGCTACTTCTACATTCCTCGGTGTGGGACTACCCGAAGGCTGGAGCAGCAGCACATCATCCCAGGCGTCTCGGGCTGCTCTGGAAAATCAAACGGGAGCCGCCGCCGACCCCAGCAGGACGCTGCCGAGCGCCTCCCACCCGCAGCCTGGGCTTGAAGCCGTCCCTCTCGGTCTCCACCTCGGGCATTTCTTTGGGCAAAGGTCTGCAGCACAGTTTGGGGAAAATCGCCAGCGCGTGGAGCCCCTAATTTTCCACTGTGCAGACTTCTCCTCCCGAACTGGGGCACATTTCGTGTGTTTATGCAACTCCGCTTTTCCACCCGCTCCGGACGTGCTCTAAAGCATCCGAGGTTTTTGTCCTCAGACGAGATACAGTCGCGAGCTAAATCGCTGCTGCTGCCACAGGGGTTTTACTCTTTGAAATTCTACCTATGCTCAACTTCTGCTTAATTTTATCAGATTTTCAAGCGTGTTTAGAAAGACACCCTCCTGCTCTGCCTGACGGGGTGCCAGCGCTACCTCTGCTGTCCATGGGCAAGCTCATCTTGCTCCCTTTCCTCCCACGACCGCTCACCGTAAAACCGTTTTCTTTTCCCTCTCAGGCTGAGAAAAGGCACACGTTACGAATACTCATTTCCCTTGTAAAGTCAGGGGCAGCAAAAATATAAGCCTTTTCATTTTATGTGTCTCTCTCCAGTTTTATTCGACTGTATTTTATTTGGAATGGGGCACCATGTGGACACATCATTAACAAACCAGGAGCTGCTTCGAGTTTTTCGCGCTGTTTGTAACGATGCCAACCGCTTCTCAAAAATCGGTCTGTGCTGATCAGTCTCGATAAACCACGGACTCGGGGTGTACGATAACCCGGTCGTGAACTTTAGATGGTTTTTGCCGAACAATTAACGATGAGCCCAGTGAAGAGTGCGCCAAATATTAACTTTTTCAAACTAGGTTTTTAGTATTCTATTTCAGGATATGCTTAACACAGTCCCTTGGAGTAAACACATTTTCCTTTTCCCCTCTACATCTCCCCTGAATTTACATTTAACCAGCTCTTTTCTACCAGCACAAAGGGCTGGATGTGCTTATGTCGCGGTTTAAGCACATTGTGCAGCTTCTGGGGCGTGTGGGCTTGAAAAAGTCTACGCAGACTTTCTGCCATCAGAGCTGGCGTTAACCTTCGCGCGGTCTGCTTAACATTCTGCTTTACGCAAAAATCCAAACACGTCCCGTAACGTACATAAACACAACAACTTCGTGCACATTTATCACCTCCTGCATAAGCAGCAGATAATTTTTCGGTGGGGTGAAAGAAAAAAAAGTTAAAATCAAAGCTGTTTTTCTCTTGTATCACCTTTAACCTCAGAACGTTCAAATACACTTTAAATGGAGGACTCCCCTTGGTCCAACAGGTGACAGAAGTCTGCAGTGTTGCTCAGTGGTGGCCGATCACGGGCTGGCATCTCCCACCGCTGCTGGCGCGGGCTCCACGGTGAAGGGACGGAGCTCTTTTCGCGAACCAAATTTTCATTTCTGCCTTGAGAAGTAACGCCCTAACACTTAATTGCTCATTACTTATTTCAAAAGAAGTTTGTGCTCCCTCGGCTAAATCGTTCCCTGGGAAAAGGAAGCCTGACATGGGGCAGGTTGGATTAGAAAAGCTGAACTGTGGTTACACGTAAAGAAAAATCCTTGGAGTAACGCCGGGTGTGCGGAACCAGCGTGGTGCTCGTCCGAACCCTCCGCCAGAGACCGCCCCATGGCAGGGTGGGACTTGATGATCTCCGAGGTCTTTTCCAACCCAATTGATTCTATGATTCTATGTATGGCAGCAAGGAGCAAGGGAAAGATAAAATTTTCACTTTCTTTCACTGTTACTGCTTTTAATTGCTCTGACAGGGCACATTAAAAAACAAAATAAAATCCTTTTTACCCTTTCTGTTATTTCAAACTTCCCTTAAGCTAGCTGGTCCCCTGAGCTGAAGACCGCATCGCGCACGTTACAGAGCACGAAGCTCTGGGCAAATCGTGTCACAACAGCGACTTGTAAAAACACACGGACATTCCCTTTCACACCGCAGGACTCATTTAGTTTCTTGATGAGAAAACTCCCGTTAAACAGAAACCAATACCACTTAGGGCTCAACCCTAAAAGGCTGCGCAGTCCCCGCCAAACCGAGAGCGAGTATTTCGCATTATCCTGCCCCGATTCTCAAACGCCCCCTGACGCTGAGCGCGAGGGGCTCGGGACCGACCGCGTCGCAGCAATGCGGGGTCCCCGCTGCGCCCCGGGCACCCACGTCTCCCCCCGTGCGGAGAGAGATACGGGACAGAGGGCAGCTCTTCAGGCTGTCCCCTTTGGGGGCAAAACGCGTGCAGGGTTGAAGAAGACAGGTCATCGGCTCCGACAGGAGAACGGGCACCGAACCCCAACTCGGTTGAGCTGTCGGCACGCCGCGACGGCAGATTTGTTGTTTCTCCTTTTTCCTAGACAAGAGCAAGTCCGAAAGCTGAGCAAAGCCAACTGTGGCACCGCGCAGCAACTGCACAGTAATAAAGACAGAGCGTAAAGAGAAACTCCATTCAAGCAGTTTATGCAGATACCGCATCCAGCATTCACTCTGCATCTCCACATTTTAATTTTACTTGAAAATTACACTGAAGGTTTGCTTAAAAAACCCCCAAGAAGTTAAGCAGAGAATGCCGTTCCTTAAAAGAAACATATTTAACTTTAGCATTTTTAATGCTTAATATTTTTCTTTCCGAGCTTTGGAAAAACAGAATTATGAATATACTGTTTCTGCAGGCAACACCGCTCCTCCAAACACTTACACAACAGGGTTCCAATTCCACTGAAAGTGTTTGCAAGATTAAGACTCTAAAAGCCAAGGGTGCCCACGTAATGCACTTATTCTGTAAAACTAGAGAGAAAAAAAATCTTGAACGGATGGAAGAAAGCTTCCTCGAAATACAGATGCAAACTCCCTTTGCTTCAAAATAAATATATTCACATTATTTTTAAAGGTAAGTTGTGACAGCCGTGTTGATTAGTGCAATTCATGTGGCAGCATTCACTTTTCTCCAGCTCTCTGCTGCATACTGAAAATAAGGCAATTAAAATGAGGAAATTAATTCCATTAATTAAAAATGTTCAGTCTCAAGCAAGACAGAATGATCTGCGTGAGAATTACAGCTGTATAAATGTATATAAACCAAAACGTTCTCCTTGACATGCACTTTCCTTCAGGAAGGATAAATTTTGCAGCGCAAACCGACGATAATGCTATTTTAACAGTATCATAAAGCTGGAGAGACATATGAAAAGGTCCGTTTTATCTTTTAAAGAGAAACCCCCTGATGTATATGGGAAAATTTACAAGTAAAATAGCACCCTTCCCACAAATTCCTTGCTGGTGAGCCTGAGTGAAAACTCTGGTCAAGTCAGGAAAGAAAATCATTAAACTTCGAATCCATAAAGCACCGTAGCTGGAGTTTCAATACAGATCATTTTATAGTAAAATTAAAATAGAAGCCCTTTTTAATTATATAAAGTGTGCACATTATTACTGAGGAGAGGAATAGACGCTTTCCTCAAGAACCATAAAATTGGCTGCTGGGAATTAGACTTCAGCTGCGATTATTATACGGTCCTATAAAGGATATTGAAAGTCTGATAAAATTGCACCCTTGTCACGTAACGGGGACGCTTAACGCGGAATAACCGCTCCGCAGCATTCCAGGCATAGCTTCCCCCAAACATCATAGCTCCCTTCTCACACCGAAAAGAAAACATCGCCGGATTTCGGAGCTGAAAGTACACCTAAATATTTGAAATACCAAAAGGGACAGGTCAGAAGGCAGGCGAAGCCACACGGAGGCGAAACGAAACGCAACAAATGGATATCGATGGGCTTTTGCGCCGGAGAGCCCCCTCCACGGGCACGGACCCGGCGTGGAAGGCTACAAATGATGCGAAGGAATAAAACACCCGACGCAGGGAAGCCTGGCTCGGCCCCAGCAGCCCGGAGGAGCACCAGCGGCAAACATTCCTCGTGGCCGTTCCCGTTCTCCTTGCAGTACGCGTGGAGGATTCGTCGTGCCTGCGTGACCGCCTGGGACCGCTCCCGGAGAACCTGGAATTTGGTTTTAGCGCCAGCGGCTCGCTGCGCGTCTGCCTCCCAGGCCTGCAGGCACTAAAACCCGCGGGTAGTTCTAATCCCACAGACTCCATCGTGCTCACAATTAAGCCAGGCCAGAACTTCTATGTGTAGTGAGAATATCAAATAAATATTTCCCTGACATGTAACGTAAGGCGAGGGAAGGCTGGATGAGAGAGAGATTGCGGGGTGTGGGAGACAGGGTGTAAAGTTTGCTCTTGCAAACGAAGGAGAAAACTCTCTCTCCTACAGAGGAGTCCCAAGCAAGTCCCCCAGCACCGAGATCCTACGGCGCGGGGGGATACACGTCCCCCCTTCCCCACAGGGCTTCGGTCGGACTCTGCTGCTCAAACCCCAGCACCTGCGACAGCGCCCGGCTCCAGGAAACAGCCTGCGCACAAGAGAGAGCGCACAAGAGATCCCGCAGAGCTCGTGCTGGGCACGACTACTCAGTTGTGAAAAGAACCAGACCATTAGAAACCAAACCTACTGGCCTCCCAGCCGATGGCGGGAGACACGTCCCCAGGGCCGGCTCGGCGTGGGGACAGAGGGGTCTCCTCGCCAGAAGGGAGCGGTGGGAGCCCGTCCCGCTCCCGTCAGCGCAGGCTGCACTTCACACAGCCAGAAAAATGCGTACGTTAGCTCTGAGCACCTGAAAAACACCGACCTGCTAACCAGTGAAGCTGTAAACAAAACATTAACAAATTAATTCTTATTTGAAGCGAGCATGAAACGTGCTCCTTAAAAGGCAAAGCGAGTAAAGACCAGGGTGCGCTTCGCAACGAGACCTTAAAAGCCCTTACAAGTATTAACTACACCCCAGAGCCTCTCCTGAGGTAAGGATTTTGAATATTACGTATCATGTCAATGTTTTATAAAAGTATAAAACCACACAGACACGCTGTCACATGCCAACAGCTCAGGCCAAGATTTGGAAGTGGAGACCTGGACTCCTAACTCCCTCTCATCTTTGGGTAAGATCTCTGCAGAGAGTATTTACCTACCATTGTGGAAAACGAAAAAAAATCAACTCCCAAAATGGAAAAAGAAATGAACTGGAAACTTCTGATGCCAAACATAAAGGAAAGTTGAAAACACGTACAATAAAGGCCTTTGAATAAAATTTATGATGACACTTACACTGAACAGAATTGAAATTTGGGAGTGATTTAATTTTCTGTAAGGGTTGGTGCTTGTTTTTTTGGAAGGTACGAAAAAATTTCTCTGTCCTTTACAAGTCCAAACGCTACTGCTTCTTTATGAAGCTTCGAGATGTATTCTTTCTGTTACAAATGTCTGAGCCCTCTAATAAACAAATTACTGAGAATCACACAATACTGTAATAATACAAAATGATTCATGCAAACATTAAAATGCAAATGCAGTGAACAGTTTTAAGAGAAGTCATGAAATGTGCCTTGGTTATAGTTCTTTCCATTAGAAACAACACTGGAGCGTATGTCTCAGAATAAGATCATTGCTCATGTTTACCTTATCAAAGGTTGAAAAAAATGCCCCGTAGCATTCACACAAACATGGGCCATTAGTTTTTCGGAATAAAGAAATAATTTGCTTACCTGGAACATCAATTAATCTCTTATAAACATTCAAGAAGGCTGCCTCTGCTTCTTTGCTTCTTTTACCCAATGCGTCGATCTAAAAGGAGGGATGAGAAAAGGCTTTTAGGTTTGTTCCAATACAATCTTTACACTGAGAGCTATTAAAGTAAATTTATATATTTCATATAAGAGTATTTAATACACAAAAAGCAAACCGGAGTGTCCTGTGTAGAGCTCCTACAGAAGCAGACTGGTACAAGTATTTCTGGTACGGTTGTACCGAATATACTGCAAAGTCCTCTTTTGGTACAACAGCAAGCATCAACATTTTTATGAACACAGTGTTTAGTGTGAGTCTTTAAATCTTTATAAAAGCGCGGTGTTTGCCAGACAGGTTCTCTCCCCAACAACCTTTACCCCTGCCCACAACGAACCGCGTGCGACACCACGCTCTGCCTTCATTGCGGCAAATGCGTTTTTCTATTATTCCCATTACGAGAGGACGCGGAGACGCACGTGTCGGGCACCCTGTGATACTAAACATCAAAGAGCCGCGAATCTGCTACACGCGAATAAGTTTTCTAATGAAGCTCTGGCACCGACCGACGGAGCCCACGCCGCCCCGCACTCCTGAGCTCAGGCCAGGCTTCCCCGAGGAGCTTCTCTTCGTATTTGTAATATCTGCAGCGCTAAGCTAAGGAGTTCTCTGCCCCGGGGAGGGCAAATACTACCTCGCACCATCTCTTATTTTCCCCTAAATTCTGTATTTTCATCTAAAAATTTTACGAAGAAAGATATAATTGCAGCTCAGAGAATAAAATTCTTATTCTACAGCAGCTTTTTTGGGCAAACGCGTATTTTCCTAATGTACCAGAAAACGGTGGATTTACAGCCACTAAATGTTGACAAAATAACACCAAAACCGACCCAAGATCAGGCCGACTGAATTAACGGTCCAAAGCACAGAGAGACAGAATGGGAAACGGGAAAACCTGACAGAGCTCTGCGGCAGCTTACCAAAACCAGGAAACCGAAAGCACAGAGATTATCGTTCTCGTATTTTAATAAAAGACAATAAAAGCAGAATCGGAAGAACTATGGCTACAAAGGCCTGATATCGACCCTCCCGCGTATTGGAAAATCAGCTCGTATTAGGAAACCCCGTAAAGGTGCCACGTACGTCAACGGGTGCTAAAAAAGGAAAGGTCCTGCCAGAAAAACGTCCTCGTGTTCTCTCACTCCGTTATTGATTCGGTAGATAAGGCAGAAACAATGGGCAGAGTTCACTCTGGGGGTGTTTCAGGAAGGTATTTTACGGCAGGGGAGGGAGGATTGCCGGGTCAGGAGGCGCGAGGTGCCCGCGGGACAAGGACGGGGACAGGGAGTGGCACCAGCGGCGAGGGGAGAGAAGCAGGAGGGTGCTGCGGGGTCAGGTTTGGTGCCACTTGTGCTTACTTCATACCCAAAACACCTTTGCGAAGGGAAGGGTTTTGGGAGCGGAGGGGGAAAAGAAAAAATAATAAAAGCTTCCGATGTAGGTGATTAAAGTAATGGAGGGAGTCAGCCGCGAAGCGCGGAGAGGCCACGTGACTCGTATAGATTAGTCTTATGGCTGGTAAGTGACTTGTAGAGATCATTACGGAGAGGATTAAGGGCAGAGAAAGCAAAGGACAAGGACAATTGTAGAAATTACACAGGAGCACAAAGCGCAAACCGAGAAAAGGCTCGAGGGGAGGGGTCAAGGAGGGAAATAAGGACAGCGAGAGCATCTGCACAGCGCTGGGCAGCAGCAGCGAAATCTCAACGAGATACGGCAGGAGGGCGTAAAGAGACACGTTACTGTAACGCAAGACAAGACCGTACTTCGAGAAACAACCCAAATTCCGATTTTGCTTACAAGCCTCCAAAACCTGGATTAATTTATGTGCCTCGGTGGAGGTGTAGCGTCCCTGAAACCTCACCTATTTGCAACTTATCACACCCAGAACGGTATCGGAAAGATGATAAACAAGCCACGGAGGCAAAAACTATGGAGGGCGTGGAGAGTAGATGTAAATCCTCCAGACAGGCTGGCCACACTTGGCTTTTAGAGCTTACCAAGAAAGGTTTTGGAAATGCTCCGGGATCTCGCAGGGCATATGACGTGCTGGAGAGCGAGGGATTGATGGTTGTGAATAACCCATTTATTAATTTGAATTCAAGCGATCGCAGATGGACCGATGCTCATTAGGGAATGAGAACATAAGTAAGTCGGTTAGAACATTTTCGCACAAAGAGTATTTGAAATTAGAATATGGAACAAACTGCCAAAGGCAGGGAGGCACCGGGTAGCGTAAATCAGTGCTCGGGCGTATCAGACACCGCTCGCGAGCAGGCAAGAAAGGAGGGGGCAGCCATCAGAAAGACTTTTGCAGTTGAGATATTTCATGGGTACATACAGACAGACTGGGAAGGCCAAAGCACACCATATGTCAGACTTCTGGACTTCGACGTTCCCTCTCGCTGCTGCTCAGCACGGTACAGCCAAATTTAAATAACTATTATTAAATACAATTAGCATTACAGAACTGATTCTGTACTGTATTTTGGAAAAAAAAAAATAAATCATTCGCCCATTTTCTGAAAACCAAAGCATTTAAAACGCTTGCATTTCGGGAAACAGCAGGATGGGCTTGTTTTCCTATTACAGTTATTTCACATTTGAATAAAGGGCATTTGTACTTATATTCTGCCTAAGCATTACAAAAAGTATGGCTTATTCACTCCTTACCAGTTACATTGTCATTGAAATATAAAACAGAATAGAAACAACTTTCAAGGAGACCACAGACTTTCTGACGGAAGCAGTTTCTAAAGCACAGGAGCTTTCACACCTTTTTTCCTCCCCCAAATTCCAAACCAGAATTCTGAATAATCTCATTTTTCTTTTAATTTTCAGCTGTTGAAAAAAAATCAATCAATCTGTCCAGTTTAAAGTCCTACTAAAAATGAGCACTGCAACTATTTTCTGTCTTACAAGAAAATTTAGAAAAAGCACCACAACTTCTTTAACCGGAATAAGAAAAATAATTAAGTATGTCAGCTTTCAGCTGCAGAAGGAAATATGGGATGAAAAAGACATCAAAAATAGCAAAGTATAAATGAATTATAGAATGGTTTGGGTTGGAAGGAACCGTAAAGATGACCTAGTAGTGAATTCCAGAAAAAGAGGAAACAGAGCGCTGAAATGACATGGAAGTCGGGATTTAAAATCTCACCGAAAATTGTTCAAATCAAGGAAAAGTCGGTTCGGGAGCCAACCAGGACAAGCTGCAGTCAGCTCACACTCACACAGCTGAACTACATTATAAAACTCTCGCTGAACATTTTTATTTGCCTCTTCAAACTTCAAGAAACCCCGAAAGAAGTCAACTTATAATTACACCAGCATAGGCTTGACATGAGCTTAGCTCCAAATCTTAATTTATCTAAACCAGGCCCCATTATGTCTTCTCTGACTAGAAAGAAACAACAGTGACCTCTGTACTCCCCACCACCCCCATAAACATATGTTCACTTTTAAGTTTTGGCACGCTATTTGTCTTGATAATACCACTGGCGCTACACTGAGATAACGGAGAGGAGGCACGAGGAATCCTCCCTCCGTAGCGCTCTCTTCATCTTCCAAATATCACCGGAGCTCCACGGAGGGAGCCGCGGCGAGACGCTGGTTTGAGAGCAGTCCTCCCCTTACCCACCTTATTTTTCCAGGTCAAGCGCTTTCATGAATTGTTACTCGGGGTACCGGCTTCGCTCCGGGGGCTGAATGACACCTTCCTCTCCATAACCACCTCTCTCCAACTTGCCTGTGAAGACCTCCGTGGGTCTGCTCCTGCTCTCCGCCATCAGAACGACTGCTCGTTGCCTGATAGTGCTGCCATGTCCCCCCGGTAGCACGGGCAGCCTATTTTAGAAATGCTTGGTCGCAGTCTAGTATCTACTACACCGGCTAAATCAAAATATCGTCAATGAAATCAGCGGGTTTAGCTCCAAATTTAGGTAAGCACCATAAATCTGGCCACCCATGCCAGGGAAGATGCCAAATGTTGTTTTATGTGAACATCGTCTCTTTCTTATCCACCACGTCCAGTCAAGTTCAGGCTTTACTTTGGAACCTGTCACTCTTCAGGCTCTAAGAAAGTTCAGCACTGATTAAAGGCGGATGTCTACTGCCCCACGAAACACCTGGATCCTGTATTCAGGTTTGCAGACGTGGGATGCTCTTCCGCGCTGCACCGCGCGTGGCTCTGCCTCATCGACTGCAGTCAGGCAGGAGGCTGCACAATTGTGTTTCTGAATTTAAAGACAAACCAGGAAGGCAAAGCTCTTGGCAAGGAAGCTGCGACTGCCAGAAGCCGGCGCACTCTGCAGTGACACTTAAATTCCCTGAACTCACAGATATCAGGACATTAACGCATTGGCCAACCCCAGGACCAGCACACGGCCACGGTGCGTCGCTCCTGACAGATCAGCTTGGACCACTCGGCACTGCTGGGTTTTCCTGTGGTTTTTAGACAACACGGCATCCCAAAGACAACTCCTCGGAGAAGGGATCTCTTCTGTGTCTGTACGGCATCACCCAGCTGTTGGGATCTACTCGCAGTACAACAACTGCGCGTCCGGTGTCTCAAGCACAAGCATTCACACAACCACACCAAATACGGATTTTGCAGTCGCAACTCTTGCACTTACCCGCGCTGCTCCTCAGTTGCAAGTCTCACCTCTCATGAGCAACCGTAACGTGAAAGATCTGTCTTTTGCTGTCCTGCACCCAACCCGGAACTCACTTACCAAGTAAAAATAAATTACTTAAACCAGAAGTTATTTGTTCTGTTCTGACTTTTGATAAGTAGATCCCCTAAAAAGGCACTCGAGCCCCTTAGACTGCAGAGCTCCCTTACACGTCTTTTGTTGGGCTGTTTGTCTGACCGAGTTTTTTCTGCTTGTCTTCAATTGCTTTGAGCTCCAAGAACGCCATTAAGAACTGCAAGAAACGTATTAAACAAAGGGAAAAGCACGATAACAACTCATTAACGCACCCCTACTTTAAGGCACGCTATACTCTTGAATAGCTGCCTGGGAATCAAATGGTGGTTATCGCATTATTAATGCCACGCAGTGGCATCAGGCTTTCTTTGGGGCCAACACAACAGAGCTGAGCTGCTCCTTTGCACATCAGCTCCTGCCCCCCAACGGCTTAGGAAGAACATGGGGTACTGCTTTCCCTTCCTTAATACCAACAGATAGCTATACCCCTAAAATAATTAATAAAGAATTTAACCCGTTCATTTTACAAACGAATAAAAACATCTCGTTAATTCTGCAGCTGACAAAAGCGGTATTTTTTCTGATCCTTGCTGCAATTAAAAGATTTTCGAAGCAAAATTAAAACGAAATTATTCCTTCGCAGCTGCCTAAAGCATATGGTGTGTATTTTAGCTGTGCTATAAATTCTTTTAACAAAAATAAGGACCTCACAGTGGATACAATACCAATCTGTTTAGCAAAGCTGCTTGGGTGCAGTGCACAGGTACGCCACCAAGAAAGAGCACGCCTGCCTCACCAACTTGTTGGTTTAACCTCAAGGTAAGAAAAGATCTTTAAGGAGGACTCAAATCCTCCAGCTCTTCAGTTCTGCTTCCCTCCACTGTGACACAGCTGCAACCCTGAACCCTCGAAACCTTCCCTTCCTTTCAATGCCCAGATAAATCCTCATTTTTCCCAGATAAACAACGCTGCCATCCCCTGAGGAAAGCTCAGCTCCCTCGTTTCTCACCCGACTTCTTGCTTCTCACTGCTCTTCGAGGCAATCCCAAGCACACACACAGGCTGGGCAGGCAGCAGACTGGGAGCAGCCCTGAGGAGAAGGACTTTGGCGTGTTAGCTGACGAGAGGCTCAACGCGAGCCAGCAGTGGGCACCTGCAGCCCAAAAAGCGACCCGTGCCCTGGGCTGTGTCAACAGGAGTGTGACCAGCAGGGCGAGGGAGGGGATTCTGCCCCCTACTCTGCTCTGCTCAGGCCCCACTGTGGCCAGTTCTGGAGCCACAACACAAGGAGGGCGTGGATCACTTGGAGCGCGTCCAGAGCAGGCCACGAAGATGCTCCGAGGGCTGGAGCAGCTCTGAAGAAAGGCTGAGGGAGCTGGGGTTGTTCAGCTTGGAGGAGAGAAGGCTCCAGGGTGACCCAAAAGCAGCCTGCGAGTACATGGAAGGGGCTACAGGAAAGCTGGAGAAGGGCTTGTTACAAGGGTCTACAGTGACGGGACAAGGGGCAATGGCCTGAAACTGCAAGAGGGTAGATTCAGATTGGACAGAGGGAAGAAATTCTTCCCCATGAGGGTGGTGAAGCCCTGGCACAGGCTGCCCCAGGAGGGTGTGGATGCCCCATCCCTGGGAGGTTCAAGGCCAGGTTGGACGGGGCTTGGAGCAACGCGGGCTGGTGGCAGAGGGGTCCCTGCCCACAGCAGGGGCTGGAACGAGATGAACTTCAAGTTCCCTTCCACCCTCAACCATTCTGTGATTCTACGATTCCAGCCTTTGATCTTGCTCCCCAGTACAAAAGCCTCAAGATACTGACAGCACAAGGACAGCCTTGGTTAAACAGCTTCTTCTAGTTGCCACCCTGCCTTACGATCACCGCTGCACTGCTGAACCTCTCCTGGATCCCTGACAGCCCATGTGTCCCCCCTCACACCTCTCTGCATTTCCCAGCAGCGTTTCACCGTCCCTTCTCCCACTCGACCCCCTAAACCCACCCGTCAGGCTGGGACCAAAGGGATCAGCCCCACTCCCTCCTCCCGCCTCCGGCCACGGGCTCCCGCTCCTCTTGCATCAGCTCTCGCCATCGCGCTGCTGCAGCATGATTCAGCTCACTGACTCGATGGAAAACTAAGCAACGAAGGAGAGAAAGGATTTATTTTCCATCGTGCCGGCGAACTGAACTGAGTCATCCTGTGCGTCGGCTGGACTCGGCACGAGGGAGGAGGTGGGCGCCCAGGGCCGGGGCAAGGACGCTCGTCGGCGTCAGTCCCGCGCTGGGGACGGCACGAAACTGGAGGGACAAAGTATGGGTGGCAAAAGGAGGGTCCAAGAGCCAAATGTTAGGGAAACACTCTTCCCTAACGATTCCATCAGTCTTTATAGCATGGAAGTGTATTGACTTTGTTAATATCTATATTAATCCACATTACACACTGTAATGTAATGAGGTAGTAGAATTTTACTGGAGACTTTGGTATTATTGATGCTTAACTAAAAAAAGTGAAGGACAGTCTGGTCCTGGAAATAAGGGCTTTGCTTTGTGGAAGCTTAGAGCTGTCCGTGAAGGACAAATAATTCCCCTGAACAACCAAGATAATGCCAGCATCCCAGTTCCTCTGACCCATTATTAAAATCCTCCCAGCGTTTCCTGGTGTCATAGATAAGTAAATCTAGCAAGACTCACTCCAGGGATGTCTGGATCAATAGGCAAGCAGCAAGAACGCTGCAGAAATATAGTTGATTTACAAAGTTTTACTCTGATTAGTAATCGATAGCGTGGGCACCAGCGATTAGTCAGATTGTCTTGTACCTGAGTGCTTGAAGGGTGTGAGAACCCTGTGAGAAACCACATCTGGGGTGCCCCGATTTGGCTGGTGCACCTCATCCACACAAATAATTTATTTACCCTCATGACTCTACACCTTGCATCTCAGCCTCTCCCCTCGGTGATCACAGGTCAGTTGCGAAATTTCATGACACAAAAAAAGGTAAAACACGGTGGGGAGTAAGAAAAAGACGACCTTCAAACAGGGGACACATACTTCCCCAACAAATTTCAAGAAGATCTTCCTAGGGAATAGACCTGCAGTTTATTTGCTATGTCACCAACCAGGGAGGTGTCAGATCCACTTTGGATTCTCAAGGTTCTGCAAGAGGACACGGCGGGATGGAGAACATCTCCCGCCGTGGCCAGCGCAGCCAGGCTCGGGGTGCAAAGTGGGGCAGGGGAGGAGGGAGAGAAAGCCGGGTCCTGCCCCGGCAGAGCAGCCCGTGCTACTCAACATCTCCTCCAGCTTCCCAGTGGGGGAAGCAGCTGTGCAGCCAAGGGAGTGGGTGCTTTCACCTGCCAGTCAGCCTCTCCTCCTGCCTTGTGAACAGTGGCCTAGAACCCACAACTGCTTCTCTCTCTTACGGATGATCCAAACTTCTGCTTATGCATTTCAAAAAATTAGGGCAGAGGAAACCTTGCAAGAACAAGTTCAGGAACTGCCTTTGTGCAAAATCCACCTGCACAGAAATACCAAAATGTCACCTTTCACTAGTATTTTATACTAAGCCTACACTCTCCCTTCTCTGTTATAGCAAAGCAAGACCAGACACTGGCTTGCACACAGCCTCACGGTAATTTTGTACTAAATACAGAAATAATTCTGGATTTGGAGGGAAATGGATTATAGCAACGCTCAGCAGAGTACTGCACCCAGCACAGCCCTCCCATCCCCATTCCTTCCAGCACACTTCAAGCTCTCTTTTTTTAAAAGGATGCGAAGCTACTCCTGACACTGCGAACTGAAACAGCGCTGCCTGTCTCAATTTGGCATAAATAGTTTCCCACCACTGTTAGCATTTCACCCAAACGCGTGGCAGCGGCACAGCGGTCCTTAATATACACAGCCCACCAGCTGCCAACAGAAATTTCAGCACTTTGTCAATTATATAAAAATAAGAGGATTTGGGCTGATCATCCCCAAAGTTACCCTACTAGCAACTGCTGTCTCAGTGCAATTTGCCTGCGCGCCGGGTGGGACGCAGATGAACCTGCAAGCGCTTCAGAAAGGTGCCTATGGCTTGCTTCACAGAATCACAGAACTGTCTGGGTTGGAAAAGACCTTCAAGATCATCGAGTTCAACCGATAACCCGGCGCTGCCAGGCCCAGCACTAACCTGTATCCCTGAGCACCTCATCTACATGGCTTGTAAATCCCTCCAGGGATGGGGACTCCTCCTCTGCCCTGGGCAGCCTGTGCCAGGGCTTGAGAGCCCTTTGGGTGAACAAATTTTTCCTAATGTCCAACCTAAACCTTCCCTGGAGCAACTTGAGGCCGTTTCCTCTTGTCCATTAGTAACCTGGAAGAAGAGACCAACACCCACCTCCCTACAACCTCCTGCCAGGAGCTGCAGAGCGAGGTCTCCCCTCAGCCTCTTCTCCAGCTGAACAGTCCCAGGTCCCTCAGCTGTTCTCACAGCACTTGTTCTCAAGGCCCTGTACGCACCTCGAGAGGCACCTACAGGAGAGGCTCTGACTGTGTTTGAATTTGCAGAGCTCCGTCCATCAGCCTGGAGTAAAGCATCTCCTCTCAGGGTTGATTCTGACCCCACAGCCCCGTGCCGGCAGCAGCCACCCGAACGCGCTCCTTGGGGAGAGCGCATCTGCCTTCGAGATGCTGAAGTACATTTAAATCGCCTTCCTCGGGAAAGATGTTGTTTAAACTGCAACCAAGCCAGCCAAAATTAAATAAATAATCACTTACGCGCCCTCGGAAACAAGGCAGGGAACGGCTGCCGAGGTGGCGCCTCCCCAAAGCACGAACCCTCCCCGCGCTCCTGCCACACCGAGGGAACCTCCCACCGTTACAACAGAACAGCTACGCCGAAACGTTGCGCGGGGCGGTTACACGGGACGCCGGCTGGAAAGCGGGAAGAGCTGCGGGCACAAAGGGGCGCGAGGCGAGCGCTGGATTTTGATGGGCGCTGTTGACTTCCCCAACACAAGAGCAATTTGTAATAGCTTCGCCGCGCTGTTGTTTTCAAAGCTCCCGCGACATCGCGAGCATTTATTTCTGACCACAAAATTACATTTATTCAACAGAAAGCAGCTCGGGGTCTTTAAGAGGTTAACTTCTGGAGTGCTTGGCTGCGCTCCAGCCTCTGTACACGAATCAGCGCTAACGCACCAGCACCCGGGCTAGCCGTGATTAATAGAGTGCTGAATACGCTGCTTTCCACATACACACACTTTTCATTCCCTTGCTTCCATAGATCATGGACTTATCCTCAAAATATCTGACTGAAATTGAATTTGGCTTCTCTCTCAACCGTTCATTTCCTATGTTATGCAAGGTTATATCCTTTTCTGCATGAGCAGAACCAAACCAGCTGCAGCTTTGGAGAAGAAAATGTGTTTTCAATTACGAAGCTGGCCTGAATATTGAACCACAGTTCGACTGCTACTCTAATTGAGCCGTCATGGAGTGAGCCTACAGGAAAGAAAATGTATTAATTAGGTTTGGAGATTTAACATAAGGAAATTTATTTTTTTTTTTAAAAAAAGCTTATTATCAGCAGCTCAGGAGTACTCCCTTCAAAATGCAGAGGGGAAGTAAGTCTGAAGTTGCTCGGGCACACACATGATTAGAGCAGTTCTTCAAAGGCACGCTGAGGAGTTCCAGCACACCAGACTGCTTTTCAGCTTCTGTTGTCTGCATGTGGAAAATTATTAAATTACTCGACCGACCAAATCAGTAGATTAAAGAGCAATCCAGCTAAGTGGGGAAGCCCAAGTGGCCAAAGTACTGGTTCTGTGAGAAGAATAAGAGAAACGGGTTTCACAGAAATAACGTCCAGCGCGTTGCTGGGGAGCGTGCGCCCGCAAGGGTTCTCCAAGCGAGGGATTACTGCCTTACTCTTGGACAGTACTCCTATGCCACATGAAAAGAATGCTAATGACCTCAGGAAATCCTTTCCCAGCCTTAAAATATCTGTTCGATGACTTCACAAATTCGGATTTCAACATTAGATTTCCATACCACAACTTCAGTTCTTTAAATTGGCACAGCCCAAGAACACCACTTTTATTTATTTTCTTTTTTAAGATGCCGTGTACAAATACCCACCCGCTGATGTAAACACTGCAATGCACAATGACCTACTCGGAACACACCTTATTTTGATGGTTATTGAAGGAGTGTCTTGCCAACTTGCAAATGACATATAATCATTTTATGACTGAACGATAAAGGTCTTTAGCCTTTTCTGATTCTGCCCTGTATTTAGCCCAGCACATCGTGAGCAAACCATTAATAAATTGCATCCTCAGGTTAATGGGAAGCAAAAGAAATGAAAAAGCGACAGAGATTTAAGACAGAAACAACAGGAACTCCACATCTCTTAAAGTACTGACTTTTGTCTTGCTCACAATAACCTATTTACACCATCCAGACCTTACACCTTCCAGGAAAGATGGAAAAGTTACCCACAAAGATCAAAGGAACAATCCACCAGCTCTGAATCAGACACAACATTCTGTTAATTTAAAAAAAAAACCAACCCTGCATCCAGATTTCCATTAAAATCCTAAATAAGGAAAAAGTACTAGAATAAAATTATACTGCAGTGATGAATTAACAGGGTCTCCTATTGAACTAGGAATGCATTTTAGAATTTGCGGCATGCTAAATTCCATTTCATAATGCTTTTACTTTAACTGTCATCAGAAAAAAAATCCAGTTACTTAAAGCACCGAGATCTATACAAAAAAAGTTATTTCCAACTACTAATGGAAACTGCGTATTTGATAGCTGGAACAGTTTTGTCTGGATGAACCAGATAAATATCCACGGCACCCAGAAAGTTCTGGTTTGCGGGCGTGTATTTATAAATTCATATTATACCAAGGTAAAATATGGGGGGGAAGTATCAATATTCACGCTGGACCTGCAAAGAAACACTGGCTAACGTGACCTGTGGCTTTATTTAAAAAACTTTACTAGCCACAGGTTTACAAGCAGATGCCCCATAAAGCGTGCTCGGGAGGGTATTTAAATACGTGAGCTGGAGGCAACTTCTCGCCAAGTCACTTGGGCTCCTCGAGGGCACGGTTCAAGGACAGTTTAAGTCAATCTAAGCGGGGAAATTCACAACCCTCCTGCCTTTGGCTTTGCTCTCCTGGCAGGGAGCTGCTCCAGGGAACCAACCTGGCAGGAAACTAAAAAAGCGGAATAAAAGAAAACTTTTGTGCTCTCCGTGCGATGGTGCCGGGCAGAGAGCTGAGGCAGGGCAGGAGGTGGGGAGCCAGCCCTGCGGGAGGCAGCAAGACCCACATCAAGCTACTCGGACACCTCTGCTCGTGTGTCCCTCTTGATCTTCTGGCCCTCCCTAGTGCCCAGAGCCCCGGGGAACAAAGTCAGCCCCCGTGGGATCTGAGCAAAGCTCGCTTCCCTTCCGAGGTGGAATCAGAACTTAGGATTACCCGGACATGCAACAAGCACCCACGGAGTCCTGTCCCTAGAGATCAAGGAAGGGATGGGCAGTAGCAGCAGGGGTAGAGATAGGAATCAGAGCAAAAACGTGCTGGAGAGCCTCCTGCAAGGTAAACACAGACGCTGGGTCATGCACGAACCCTTTCTCGCAGCTTCTTTACGAGCTACCGGTGAGGAGGCGGCGCTGCTACCGGTGAGGAGGCGGCGCTGCTCCCGAGTTCGGTCGTACCATGTACAAAGCCTACGGAGGAGTGAGCAGGGCACTCCCGCAGCATCCCCAGCCTGCTGCACCAGGACAGAAGGGGCTCCAGAAAACACCTATTTTCACTGCTTCTCTGCCCACCTTTGCTTTATCTGCTTACTCCTGTTGTTTTGTTAAAAAAAAACCAAAATCCTAGTCTAGGGCTGAAAACCAAAGTCTGTGCAGCAGGAGCAGCTCGCTCTCTACTTCTCCTTCCTCCTTCCCTGCTCAAAGCTCAAAGCACAGGTACTACATGACCAAAAGGTGCTTCTGCCACCTCCTCCCAGGACATTAAATGTCACTGGAAAAGTAATGCTCACGCTACTGCAAAGCAATCCTGCAGAGCTCGTGGCGGGGGGGTCCTGCCCCCAGCAACACCGCTCCTGAGCCACCGCGGGCGGGATAGAGCACCTCGAGGCATCTCCTGGGGATTCGAAATGGAGAAAAGCCCGTGCGCTCAGCACAATTCCTTCTGGAGATACCTCCTTCTGGAGATACCTGGAGCATTCATCTCACCATCTTTAGGGTGGTCAGCCTTAACAATAAACAGGGATTGAATCCACACACTGAAAAATTCAATGTAACTCAAAAGATCAGGGTCATATTCTTGATATTTTGATTTCTCTCCAAAACGAGACACAGCAATTACATCTATAATCAAATACCACAGCTCACAGTTTAACGTTCTGCGTTTATGTCAGTCATGATTAGTTCAGGTTTTTTAGGTCCCTAAAACCCTGTCCAGATTAGGGAGACCGTCTCAGAGACTCAGCAGCACAATCTTTTACCGTATTCGTGCTTTACTTATGTAACAGGGGACAAATTTTGCCGACAAATTTTACTCTCGCAATTTGCGAGTTTGAATTTATACCAACGTTAACTTCACTTTTACATTAGTGAAGCGGAAGAGGAGCGTGTACGAGCCATGCCCAGGTAACAGCGAGCTGTCTGCAACAGGCAAGATCTGATGGGAGAATCTTCCTTCACCGAGGCCAAATTTGGATTTACGATTCTTCCTTAATCCTCAGACACTCCCTTCATCAGAGGGCAGCGCTGAGAGCACACGCACACTTTTCAGTCGGCGCACGGCAAGCTTGAAACTGAGGGGAAAAGGTTTTAAGAGCACTGCAATCCACTCGGGGAGATCTGAAAGTGTAAATTTCCACCGGCAAACGGACTCACACAAGTCGCTCTTTGTTCTCACAAATCACTATCAGATATACCAAGGACAAAGTTGTCCTGTTCATTTAGTTATTTCTAGCAATAGTCAGGAAATCGGGTTATTAAATACAAAATATCGTGCTGCTTTTAAGATTATTGCTATTTGGGACCCATCGTCAGCAGGACATAGGAGCAATCAGAAATGCAACCCTCCTGACAGGTAACAGGAGTTGTGGGCTTAATCCCCTGTGCAGACTTCTGAAAACACCCTCTGCAATTTCTCTGTGCTCTGACGGGAACCTCAACGACATAAAATCGGCCAACAACTTGTAGATTGAGAGAGTTAAAAGTGTTGCTGCTAACTTTCAAGAGCAGAGCTCTACAACGTGTATCAGAGCGTGAGCTAAACCCGCAGTGTGCCGCCCCACGCCGGCACGGATCTTTATAAGGAGAAACACAATTTGCAAACTTCATGCAGGGCATCTTCCCAGCAGCACCACAACAGCTCCCACCCGGCCCGGGCTCTCGCGTGCAGCGAGCGCTCTCAGTGCCCTCCACAGCCACAACGTACAATCCTGCAACTGGCCCAGCTGCCTCTTCCCACAGAACTTCTTCAAAATAACAGCAGTTGGCTTTTAAACTTGTGATCGCCCGAATCGTGTGTTTCTTGGCGGAGTGATGGGAAGAGGAATCAAAGCAAGAGGCGGCAGCCGAGCTGCTCATGCTTTCTGTTGCTCTCCCAACACACACCTGCCCACTTCAGGTCGCCCACCAAGGCCTCTAGGCCAGACTTTTACAGCTGAAAAGTTTACAGGGAAGACTATTTTTAGCATCTTCATAGGTTTGTACCCATACGTTACGTTGTGGTCACAAACCACTGGTTTGCTGAGGCCCGGCGAGGCAGCTCGTGCCACCAGGGCACCACAGCTCCGCTGTGCCCCAAGCGGTTTGACCAGTTTGGCTTTTCCAGCACAAACCCAACATAACCCACACGCTGAATGTCGGCAACGCGCTCTGCTCGAGGGCTGCCGGCAGGGCAGAGCCACGTGAAGCGCCGCGAGAAGCGTCAACTCTTACCTCTCCCTGGAAACTCTTCAGTAACGGAGCTACCTGTTTGCGCAGGTCCTAGAAGACAGAAGCAAGACATTGCATCAGAAAAACGTGAACAAGCTGTTTCCAAGTTTTTCCTAATGCTATTTTCAGTTCTGCGACGCTACTTCAATTCCGATCGTGTTTTATGGGAGCTTTGATTCAAATGGAAGCGTACTCAGAATTCATTTTGAGCAAGGCTGCATTTCCAGTTGGACGTATACCTGCATCCGCTGCAAACGGTATTAACGAACAAGACTGTAGTGATGTTGGGTACGCACAGAACCCCTTCAATCTCCTCATTCAGCTGAAACACTAATGCGATTAGAAGTAAATACCTCTATCTACCTCAACAGCAGCTACACCTCTGAACTTACGCCAAAGAAATTTCCACAAATGGGAGAAGCCAGGCTTAAGGGAAGATAACTTTGGACCATCATGTCAGCTAAGACTGTTGCCATTTTGTAAGAGGTCCATCTTATTTATTAGTTTCTCAAGAGTGCTCCGACTTCAGCCATCAGAGAACTGGAGACAAGCCACTTCAGAGAAAAAAATTCAAATACTGCCCACAGAATCACTCTAAAAGTTGATAGCGTATTACTTAGTGACCACGATATTTCAGGACAATGAAGGTGTATCTGTCTTACATAAAACTCTCAGTGGCTCCACTTTAACCTGCTTTGGGTCTAATTCACTTACAAACTCTCAGAATTCTGATTACATGCACGCCTGAAGAACAGAATCCATAACTTTGCTGAGGACACTGTGTTATTCACGCACAGCCAAGAAGCCGGACTCCTCTTTTTGCTGGGGTGGGGCACAAGCAGCGACTTCACAGCACACTTAGAGCCCGAAATAAATCCGTAAGAGGCATAAACCAGCAACACCATGCTGCGTCGTTTAGGAGGGCAGCAGCGCTGCGGGTTACCCGGAAAGAAGATGGATTTTCCATCCTGGGGATCTCCAAGGCACAGCTGCCCAGACCTAGTGCGGGTGCTTGAGAGCCATTTTTAGGGCCAGGTGAGGCACCGTCACCCCCTGGACGTCCCCTCCAGCCACGAGTCCTGCTCTGAGAACACCACACACGACTGGCAGAGTCACGAACCACTTAGGTAACCGTAAAATCATCCGGGCGTCGCACAGGCCACCGTCCCCCTGCTACCCTGAACCTCACATGAGAGGTCCTGAAGAGGTCTTTGCAGTATTTTCTCTATGCAAAAAGGGTCCCTTGAAGCCCTGGGTCTTTTGGAAGAGAAGGTGACCTTAAAAGTTGGGAAATTCTATTTTCCAATCCCTTTTACATCTAGAGTCACGCAACATATTGGACATTAAACCACTCACCAAAACACCCTCAGCCTTGGATTTCAGCTGATTTTCCTGAAGGAAACGTAGGCTTTTCTGCGAAGTTATTTTTGTCATTTAAATGACAAGTCATGCAGAGAGTTGGAGCATCAGGAGTTCTCCCACTCCCTGCGAAACGGCTCAGGGGGCAAACAGCAAATGAAGCTATCAAAGACAAACCATCAGCCAAATCCCCCTTCTTCCAGGGCTACTGCACTCACACACAGCTCATCCCTAGCAAGTTCAGGATAATGTGGCAGCTTTATAAGCTCCCTCTTCAGCACCGAACCAAGCAATGCTTCCGTTCTCCGATCCAGTCAAGGCGCCAGAAAGTTTCCTGACATTTTTCTGCCCTCTGTTTCAGGACAGAGAAAGGGTACAGGCTGTCCCCGGGTATCACAAACATCTACAAAATACGCCTCTACCAAAGCAAACGGGCAGGTTGAGCAGCTTTTCCCCCTTTCCTCCGGGAGACCAGAGAGTTTTGCACCTTTTATCACACGTTTTCTTTGTAACCTGATGATGGTAACACCGAGGAAAGTAACAATAACCATCACCCGCAAAACAAATGCTCACATTGAGGGCTAAAAGCTGGCAGGGCAGGTTTTAATGCACAGTCAAACTACTGACAGAGACGTTAGATTTACAGTCACGATACCGGCACCCTCTCTAAAGCCGGGAAAAATTATACCATCCAAGCAAAGCAACATTTCTTGAAACAAAAAGCTCAGCTGCTAGGAAATCATCGGGTTTAGGGCTTCTGTCCCTGGTAACACCTCTGAATTTACTGGCTTGCTTGGCACGAGCCAGCAAACTGGTGTCAAAACCGAAAGAGAAATACGGGAGATCTAACTCCAGCCCGGCCCCGGGTCCCCTGCTCGCAGGGCGCCCAAGAGCTGGGCAGGCTCTTGAACCGCCGTCCGACAGGCGCTAACTTGTGAAGGACGGGCTTTGCAGCACATTTGTTTCATGAGATAAACTATGTCAGGACCGCGCTTTCATATTCATTTTTAATAATGAGAGATGTTGTTGGTGGATGTTTATAGCAGAGAGAAGAGGGAGAGAAGCAGTGAGGAAAAAAAAAAGGAATAGAAAGGGGCATCCCAAAGCCAAGAAAACGCTCTCAAGTACAAAATCCGATTCCCACACATCCTTCATTCAGCAAATCCAGGATGCTAAACACTCTTCCCAGCGACCAAACCGCTGCCAAGCAAAATTCGCGCCATGTAACGGGAAAACGTGTTGTGTTTGATTTAAACAGCAGCTTTTGTTGTCGGCAGAGCTGTTCTTCAAACACTTCGTGACAGAGGAGAACGCAGCTCCAGGTGATCCAGTCCCCCTGGCAAACCACTGGCTGTCCCACGGGAACCCACCTGGGGCGACCCTGGGACACGCGGGTCGTTTGAGCAGTTTAACAGGGTAAAACGCTTTGACAGCAATAACCTGAAATCCGTCGCAGCTGACCACAGAGCCGAAGCATCCCACGTTCATTATCTTCACAGAGCAAACAATCCGAAAGGAACTGCGAGGGATCTGCTCCAGTCACTTAAACTCAACCAGGTAAGTGGATAAATGACACACACCCTCACAAAAGCTAAAGCACCTTCTTCACACCTTTTTTTTTTTCTGTTTTTTCTCCTCTCTTCCTCCCCCCTTGGAAAGAGTTTACAGGCTACTTTGGTAATTCCTTCCTTGGCTAAACAGCATCACTCACCACTTGAGACAGCTCACAACAAAAAGGGAAGCAAAAATAAACAGCGGTCAGGAATGCACACGCCTCGAGTCACCAGCTAAAACCCTGCCGGCGAGATTTATTTTTGGCACTTTGGAAAAATTCCTCATCAGACTTTGTCTCAAAATATTACGCTAACAACATCAAACAGAATTTTACCTTCTTCGCACTAAACCGAACAGAAAGAAGGACGTTCGGTTCAGACCCGGGGGAATCTGTAACGTTGGTCAGCAAGGACACCGCATGATTTATTATCTGTTTAGAGCATAGTGGCCTTTACTGCCCGGGCTGTGATCAAAACAGGAAAAGCATCCAGCTCCAGCAGGTCCCCGCCATCGAGCACGACGGCTAAAAAGGGGATGTGGGCCCGAGCATTAAAACAAATGATAATTTATCAACACAAATGCACTGATGGATCGGAGTACTCCTGTACAATCACATTATTAGCCTATTTTTCCGTGCCGTCGAAACGCGCGCGTTCTCTCCCTCTCTCTGGATGATTTATCGGGGTAGAGCAGTTTTCTGAAAACGGCTCTATCACAGACAAACTCGTATCTGAAGTAGAGACTGTGAATTAGGATGCTGGATCATTATCTGAATCAAATCTGATAGCTGAAAGCTAATACAGCATTTTCCTTTTACCGGAGTACGAACAACGAGTTTACGTTTTGATCAAGCGGTTACACGATGAAATCTGAACCCAAATGATTTTTAACTCCCTTTCCATTCTCATTAAAAATAACTCTCTGGAAAACAAACACGAGAATAAATCTACAGTGAAACCCTGTGCAACAAATGCACTTTTCTGACAACTCAACTACATTATTTATCTATCGCTGCCTTAATACGCTGCGTGCAGTACAAAGGACACAGCGATGGTCAGGCTACCAACACCGTATTTGTAATTTACTCGAGGTCTGAAGCGACACCAGCACCTTCCGAGCCCCTCGCAGGCTGCTCCATCTCATTCGCCTCCCAAACGCTTATCTCTAAATGTCACAACAAGAGCCCTGCGACCCGGGTTTGATAAAGTGGTCCAGCAAGGCTAAGCTTGACCTGCCCACCTTTATCATCTATGGAACCGCTGTGCTGGTGTAGAATAGAACAAAGCAAAAAAACAGGCAAATGCACCCCTGTGCCACATCTCTGACGACTCCTTCTCTCTGTCGTCTCCTCGAGACGGGCACTGGCTGGTGCGTGTCACTACGCCTGGCAGAGAAGTTGTAATGAGAAGCAGCCCCCTCGGATCAGCGTCGGTGACATCATTAGTTCAGCTGTCACAACCTATTTCTGAGCTGCCTTATCACCGGCGCGATGCTCCGGCTTTTCCTGCCATCTTACCCTCTTGCATTTCCTTCCTTGTTAGCCCACCCGTCAGCAGGAACGAACAAGCGGCCCTCGCGCTCCGAATCCGCGGGGCTGAGCAGCCAGGTGCCTTCTCGCGCGGACTTTCAAAAAAAGAAAGAAAAAAAGTAAGACGATATTTTTGTCTCCTGCGACTGGGAGGATGTTTACCAGCCCCAAGCTCGATAACGTTGTTGAGCTTCTCCTCCCTAGAAACGCAGCTCAAAGGTAAAAAGCAGCCGAGCACGAGGGATTCCGGAGGAATGCCGGCATCAGCTTCCGAGGTGCGTTTGGCTATCATGTGCTTCGAGGGCGCGACCCGTCGCCGTGAAAGGCAGAGGCCAGGCAGCTGACGGCAGTTCTTAGCAGGCGACTCTGCTGGTTCAGAGAGAGAGGCAGCAAGCACACACGCTTCACCTGCTGGGGGTAACTGGTGAACCAGCTGGGACTGCTCAGTCACCAACACACGAGTTTTAAATGATATTTCTTTGCACCCACAATTATGAAAAAAATCCAGAATATGCAATTTTTCCACCAGAGAACCCGGGCACACGTGATTGGAGGTGTACTAAGAGAAACACTTAAGTCTTCACGTTTAATTAGTTCCAGCAAGCTCCACTCTGCTTTGCTCTAAAAGATACGAAACTGAAATCCCAGACAGTTGTCCAAACAGGTATTCCACAGTAGCTTAGCTGACTTACTTAATTCCTAAAATATATGGCAAATTAAAACATACGAGCAAACAATTTATAGCTCAATTTACGCTAAGATTTGATGAGATATAAAACCTCTTCTTGCTTAAGGTTGCTAAAGTATTTATATGAAATCCAATCATTAAAGAACAAATCACGGTGTTATCAATTTTCTATGATATTTTAGTTATTTTAATACACTAACATGATGGTATTTTCTCTATACCAAAAAAAAAAAGAAATCTCAGTTACATTTATAGATACGTTTCAACCTAGTGCAATGATAAATAAAAAATCTTGATTTACAGTAGCAAAATGTACACCACGGTACTTTCTGAAATATTTCAGCTCACAGATCTTGTGCAAATTCCATTAGCTTTAATTATTTATTAGCAGTAGATTTAGATTACTGTTCTTGACCTATTTTTCAGTGTACGGACCCACCCAGCAAGAAGTGAAAAAATATTCCATTTGTGAAAGGCTGATTTAGTGAGCGCAGACTTTAGCTTCAAGTAGAATATTAAGTAAAAACCAGACGCATTGTAATTCAGGGGCTCCCGAAAGGTTACGAAGCCGGGCGTAACCAAGAGAATAAATGACAGAAAGAGATAGAAATTTTTGCTCTTTAACCATCTCGGGCCATTTTTCAAAACCGCAGCCACACGACAAGCCCGGGAGGGAGCGCGCCTCGGCAGCAGCCGCGCGGGGAAGCGTCGAGACTTTCTTTGTGGAAACACCCTCGCTTGGGCCGACTCCGCCGAGCACGTGCGTCCTCCTCAGCCACGGCGAAAAACGAGCGTTTCGGGCCAGTCCCGAGGGCCCTTTCCGCGGCGAGGAGGAAAACCTGCTCTTCCCCGGCGCGAGGGGAACGCCAAGGCGCCGACCGGCCACGGCGTCGTGGGGCTGGGACCGGCGCTTCTGCTTCCAGTGGAACTACTCACTTGCGCGGGGCCGGAACGGAATCCTCTTGCGGCGTCTTCCAAGTTAAAATAAACAAAAAGCCAACAAGTTTACTCTGTGCCTATGCAGCAAAGTCTAAACACGCTGGTTACCTTCATAACTGTTTAAAAACCCAACGATACGTACGTGTGTGTGTATATATATCCACACACATACACTGCATGTAATAGAAAAAGAATTTTTTCAACTAACTTTGCAAATTCAGTTAGTGAGCTGTGCTTTTTAGAGCCACGGCAAAACCTTGCCGTCGTTTATAGAACAGCAAGTTAACATTGGTGAGAAAAGACATTGAACAGAAACAATTCACAACTTAAGAACTAGAGTTGCTAGGAAACAGAAAAAAAAATTAATTCAAACAAAAATGATTCAGGTAGAGCTGGTTCTAACAAAATGAAAGTCTGGTCACTACAATTCCAGCGTGGGGAGGGGGGGAAAAGGGATAACTTATTTAATGCCTCACCAATACATGCAGAAAATCAAGCATCATTTTAAAAAAAGACATTAATTTAAAAGGCTAGGTACTGGCTAATGGCCCCGTGGAGATTTTTGCTCGTGCTAATGGCCTGTCCTGCTTTCTTCTCAAACCCCACGGTCCCTGCCGAACGCTGCGGGCGACACCAACCGTGCCACAACAGACCCTTGTCATGGGAAAAACCACATGTCCGTATCGCCCCGGGTCAGCAGAGCGACTTCTTTATTTAATGAAAAGCCGTTTGATTAGCCAGATAAATATTTCAGAATCTTTGAAGTGCTCTGTTCTCGCCAGCGGGATAACCGTGTGTCAGCAAAGCCCAGGAATCGCCGCTCTCAGGGCTCAGGCCAGCACCTCTGCACACGGGCAAGGGAGTTACTTGGTACCGAGCTGTGTTAAGCGCCCGCAGATTTTATTCGACGAGTACATCTGTCCAATAAAACTGAGAGCGAACGGACCGCTTCGTCGTGCAGCCCAACGAAGAGCCTCACCTCCACTTGGCCAGTGTCACCCAGAATCTCCGAAACCTCCACGTCGCCCCCCAGGCTCTCTGCCCTCCCCGGGCAGGATCCTCCGCTCCCCCCAGCCCGCACCCTGCAGGATTCTCTTTCTCCATCCACCACAACCCCTTCCCTTCTCCACTTTGAAAGCCTAGGGAGGGAGCTCACAAAGCTGCCCCGATTTTTCTGAATTACAGCCTGCAGGACAGAGGTTTCTGCTCAGTGTAAAATGGGGAACTTCTGGATGAAAAAGGTAATTATTGTAAGTCTTAAAAAATTAACGTGTCTAATGAGAAGCTAATGACACGGGCCACGGCTCTGCAGAAAACGCACCCAAGTACTGTGGTCCAATTAACAGCACCAGTTCAAACACGGACTGATGGTTCAGTGGTGGCTTTAACAAGAGGAGTATTTAACGGGAACCCGTAATTGCGCCTGTAACGTTCCGTGCTGCCTCCGCACAAGCGGAGCCGGGTCTGAATCACTGCACACCCCGCTTCAGCCTTCGTGGGGGGTGCAAGCAGAAAGCCGGGCAGCACCGCGCTCAGGAGATCCGGATTTCTCCTCGGTCTCAAGGAGAAGATGGGTAGGGCCACGCAGAAATCACCAATATCGACGTACGCTGCTATTTAGGAGAAGCGAGGGTACTAAAAAAGCATTCACGTTTCAAGTCTGTTAGTGCTTGAGCGGAAAGGTTTCCAAACTACCAGCATCTCGTTTTCAAGCCAGGTTATGTTTCCAAGGATAATAATATAATAATAAAGAACCAGGCTTTATCCTCGCAGATCCTTACAGCCTGCACAGAAACGGTGTGCGCAGGGGTGGGTCAGCCTGCGCACTGCCGCACATCAGATATTGCAAAGTTGTTTTCCCTACTTATCTTTTAAATACAGGTTAACAACACAGCTGTGAGCAGACCACGCATGAATCATACCTGCACGCAAGAACACAAGTGTATATACTGATTTATATCCTTATAGTCAGCCTTTTCCTCAGATTCTAATGGAAGATAATTCAACACTACCCCATCCTCTGATGAGAAATTCGAGGGTGGTTGTGGGGGGGGGGGGGGGGGATTGACAACGTCAAAAACATCGAGATAAAGACCCAAAGGGTTTACTACGTCTAATTTAGCATACCTGGTGAAAAACACACCTCAAAATTAAAATAACTGTCATCCTCCTGACCTAAATAAAAAATACAGCCCAGATCTTTTCATGTTGCTTCAGTACGTGAGGCAACTCGAAGAGAACAAACTTTGCTGCCTTTACGCTTGCTGGCAACACTCCTCCCGCCACACGCTCGGGCACATAATGCGAATGCTCTGGTAGCAGACAGAAATGAATCACTGAGATGAAAGCAAGCAAAATCTCACTACGGCCTTATTCCATACGGTTACTGTTCGTTGGTTGAACTTCAGAAATAAAAAACCCACATAAAGCGCTGCTGAGCAGCAGCATCTTCTCACAACCAGAATATCTGGTCTCAGCTGGGACTAATTCCCCGACTCCTGTGCTGAACTGTGAACCGTCCCAGCACTGGGGCGGGGGGGAAGAGATAAAAAGACCAGGAAAAGAAACCCAGAAGATTAAAAAAGGAGAGACAGAAAGACGGAGCAAGCGGGGAGCCTGCCGGTCCCGCTCACTGCTTTCCCCCCGTTGCTCAAGGCACGCGAGCCCAGCGCCGAACCACATCGAACCCACGAGCAGATTAAAACGAGACACACTTGTATAATAATAAATCACAGAATTAATGCGAGCTTATCTTCTACTAACTTAGAAGGGGGAGGTGACAAATTGCAATTTAGGAAAAATAGTTTTACTGTTGCTAGCATAAGCTGAGCGTCTATAGGAAACTGCTAAATTTAGACAGGCAGCTTTTGATGAGAGCAACGGAAATTAATTCAAGTTTTGTGTGCACGCGCGTTTTGTTTCTTTTCTTAAAGAGCTACAGAACGTTACTCCTCTTCTAGAAACTCTTGCAAAAGCGGAGACTGCAAAACGCGCTATCCTCCTCGCCTGCTCCCTCCTACTCCTCCCCCTTAAAAAGGCCGAATTGCTCCTTTGGGCTACAGCAATTCAGGACCTTAACGCAGCTGAACAAATTCCCTACCTCTTGGCTGGGGCTGGTTGGCTCTGACAGATGAATCAGAGCAGTCCATAAACGTCTGGAGGATTTGCGCAGACATTTTCTGGTATGACTATATATGGCAACTACGGATCAAGTTATCTACAATCTTTTTAACCTAACCTTCCAGCTTTTTACCTTATTCTAATCTCTGTGGCAAACTTCTCCATCTGCAGTAACGCTAAATTAGACATAAACTGTCTTTTCTCTGGAGCACTTTTCCACTCCTTACGAGACAGCAAATATACCTCAATTAAGGTACACTCCAAGTAAAAATTAGCTTTTGTTAACAACTTTTGCTTCCCAGAAATCCATTTCTATATGTGAGGGAACCAGAACGAGAAGCCGTGCAGCTCGTATTTGCATTTACCCTGTTCTCCTGTCGCACCACCTCGCCCAGCAGCAGATGTCTTCCATTATTGCTTACCTGAAATATCAATTATCACCAAGGATCACGGGGAGCCTGTTACAAACTGGTAAAAGAAGTGAAATCCTCACTGAAAAAAAACCCAGGGGAGGTCAAAACTCACCAACTGATGTACACAGGGACTTACCAAGGAATTCCAACAATGCCTGCAACACCCTTTAATGCAGAAAAACGCTGTTGTAACTTCTCGCAGTCACCCCCTTGTACACATCTGATAACAAGGTGCTTAAATAAATACATCAAAACCCACAGTCTGTGATACAATACTGAAGGCTGGATCAAAACCCTTCTCTATGCACCCAAAGCAAAGGGCACACCACGTTTAGGTGATTTCTTTGGGCTAAATATTCCTGACACATCTCAAAATGGACATCCAAGTGCCACCGAGGGCTCAGAATGGGTGAGAGTACAGCTCCCCAGCTCCCCAAACCCAGGCACAAAACTTGGGTAAACAAACCCGGAAGACTGAAAATAAATATTGAGTTTTGTATGCACAAGGGAGTAACAAGGGAGTAGGACAGACAGAGGAGACAGTACCGTCTAGAAAAGCTCGAGTGAGGAGCCAGGCACAAGAAACACTTATTTAGAAGTACCTTTATTAAACAACCTTCTATGAAGGCTGTTATAAACACAATACATGTGCAAAAAAATATTTTCAGAAAACAAATTCTGGACGGGGCTTTGAGCAACCTGGTCTAGTGGGAGGTGTCCCTGCCCGTGGCAGGGGGGTTGGAACTGGATGATCTTGAAGGTTCCTTCCAACCCAAACCATCCTCTGGTTCTACGATTAAAACACTTTGGGGCTTTTAGCGATGTTTGCATTCCTGCTGACAACACCCAAGGGAAGACTGCTCACCGGCTGCCCCAGAAAAGCTAAACCCGTCGTTCCGAGCTGTTCAACTCCATGATGTTTCCTGCACATTTTCAGTATCTTAACCAATTTTGCTCAGAGTTCTGAATTCTCCTGTTTCTCCTCTAGCTGGCTTACAACTGCCTGAAGAAACACTGGCAAACAATAATGCTGATGCGGAGCCCCCTTCCCAAAGCACAGATCCCCAGCCAGCCTCTTCCTGCGCGAGGTGCAACAGTTCACTGCCCTAACGGCCACCAGCTGCCCAGGCTAAAGCCCAGCACGGGACGGACCCGACACAGGACGGACCCATCACGGGACGGACCCAACGCCAAAAGCCGTGGTCCAGGTTCACGGAGGGTTGAGAGCTGCGGGGGCACAACAGTCACACTTCTGTCCTGGGAAACGGGCCTTAGGACACGCAGAGATACCGACAGTTAAAGAAAAAAGCGACTGTTTAGGGGAGATCATATCTTACCCAGCTGCTTATTAACACCGTGCAGTCAAAACACGTTATTTTAAATTTCTAAAGGCACACTGTGTTTGGAAAGGTAGGATCTGAATAAGGGCTCCTAAGACCCAAAGCATATCTTGAAAAGAGAAGACTTCGGGGGGACCTAAGAGCTGCCTTCCAATGCCTGAAGGGATCCTACAGGGAGGCTGGGAGGGACTTGTTACAAGGGCATCCACTGACAGGACATGGGGAAATGGGTTTAAGTTGAAGGAGGATAGGTTTAGATTGGATCTGAGAAAGAAATTCTTCAGTATGAGGGTGGCAAGACTTTGAAGTAAATTGCCCAGAGATGTTGTGGCTGCCCCCTCCCTGGAGGTGTTCAAGGCCGGGTTGGACGGAGCCTTGAGTAGCCTGATCTAGCTGAGAGGCGTCCCTGCCCGTGACAGGGGGTTGGATTGGATGGTCTCTGAGGTCCCTTCCAGCCTAGGCCATTCTAGGATTCCTTGATTTTCCCAACTGATTGCAGCCTTACAAACTGTGACATTTCGGAACCATGACCTCTTTCTTAGCTAGGTCAGGCCAAACCCTGGAGACCATCCTTCCTTAGGAATAAAAAAAACCCCGATGGTGCAAACTGGGCGACTGACATTATGGACTTTCGGAATCGGAACCGCTTAAGCAATTTATTTGACTACAACTTACACTTATTGGATCCTGATGATCTATGCTGTAATAGCTCATTTTTAAAACTGATTTTGAATTTTCACCTTATCAAGACTTAAGAAAAACATGTTTTAGTGTATTTTCTCTCATTTTAAAAGGTTTCCAGCAACCTAACAGAGTTGTGTTTTTTCAGGTTGCCTCCTCAACCCGAGAGGATTCTCTTCCTACAAGAAAATGAAGACGGACACCGGACAACCTGCAGAAGGCGCTGGGGATGCCCATGCCCTTTTTTAAACCACCATGAAAAGACGGGAACATTGACTCCACATTAGATTGAGCAAAAGGAATGTTACTAACACAGTGAAATCTCATCGCTCTGCACAGAACTGGGAGTCAGAGTGGTGAGTCCCATAATAAACATCTTTACGCTCACCCATCCGACATTTATTTCCACAGGAGTGCAAACCAGCCTCGGGTTTTTACTGTTTTCTGAAAGACCAGCTGCCTCCTCCACCCACCAAGACCCCTCCTCAGAAACCCCCTTAGCACCAGCCACCTCAAGGAGCTTTTCAACTCAACTGCAACAGCTCGTTGGAGCGGCTCGTGGCATCTGAGGAAGCTCAACTCACGTCACGGATCCCTCCAAGCGGACCAGAGCGTCCGAGGAAAGGTTTTGTCGCTCTTATTAGATAATGGAACCAAAACCAAGAGAAAAGGCAGCATTCAGTTATATTCCGTGTGGCCAGACCCTTAATTTTTGACTCTTCTTCCTTCCCCCTCGCCTGAGGAGCCCCCGGCTCGTCCTAGGACGAGCCGGGGGCTCCTCAGGTGAGGGGGAAGGAAAGGGATTCTTGGGGCTCTCTTCTATTTTTCCATTCTTTTGACAGCTCTAACTGACACTCGGCAGCGTCAGCCATGAAAAAGCAGCAGGGTGAAGTGTGTAATGTGTTCGTAAACCATAAATATTTGCCAGATTGTCATACAGAAATCCTTATCTTTTCCGTAAGTGGGCAAGCTACAAAAACCTTCGGGCCGCAACGGCACGAAACGCTCCCGAAAAGCGTGAAAATTATTGCTCGTTCTCGTGTAAACCGGAGTATTAAAATATAAATCGTGCTGTTTAAATTTAACTAATCAGGAGAATTTCAGCAGATGCAAGTAGGAAGCTAGAATTATTAATTTATTTTTCCCCCCCCAGAACTAAGCCTGTTAACTAATAGCTTTTTTACCCTTTATCAGCTGCACAAACAACAATGGCTTTTAAATCAACTAAATGACCTGTGAACTCCCCCTAAACGGGAGGGGGCACAGAATTTAAGGCAGCCAAGAAAGTTTCTCAGGAGTCAGGAGGGTTCCTCGCAAGGGGCACATGTGGAAAGAGTTAAAGCTTCGAGCCACTAATTTCTTTTTTTCCCCCCCCTACTCAAGTGTCAGCTGTGATAAGCCAAAATTAACAGCCCTACACTGTACCACTTCAAATGAAGGGGAAAAAAATTCCTTCTTGCTATTCTAGGTATTTTAAGTTGCATGTGAGCATGGTAGCTAAATATAGACAGTGACAACAAGAGACAGCGTTGTCCCTTTGGGCACACTGAATATTATCTCAGAATCCTCATCTTCCTGGGCTGAGCCCTGGGTTTCGTTGGTTGGGGGTTATTTTTGTTATTTTTCTTACTTAGCGAAGCGTTTGTTAACCCCCATTTCGGTTCAGACGGATTAGTTTAACAAGAAGTATATTTAAAAAAAAAGGAAAATATAAAAGGAAATCCCGATTCCACAAAAGCAGCAGAAAGATTTGCAGTAGTTTCCCCCGGCCTGTGTTACTGCCCAGCTCACAGAGCAGATGCCCTCTGCTTTCGGAGAGCAGTGTCGGGCTGGTTTTGAAACGAGGAGGGCATCGACACGGAGTTTTTACAGCTTCAGAAACCAGAAAGCTGAATTAATACTTCCAGATCTAAAAGCACCCTTTTCTCCAGGAACCACGCACTTCGCTTTCGCGTTTCCATCAGAACCGTAAGAAATAAAATCAATAATCGCTATTTTCCAAATCCGTCCCAGGAGCACGGCTACGCTGTTCGGAATCCAGCAGACTCATACGAGCCCTTAACACCGCACACGCCCAGCCTTCAGACCACACGCTTGCTCCTGACTTCTGAAGTATTTAAGTGCCGCCGAGCGAAGCCTACATTTTCGCTTAATGCACCTAATGCACTTAGAACATCGACAACACTTCATTTGGAAGCCGGCTTCTATCTGAAGTTTAATTTTTAAAGCCATCTATAAATTATCAATGACATCTGTTCTGAAAAATGTCAATTCCTATGCTTAGGCTGACAGAACCCATCTAGTTTGTGTAACATCTCCTTCACATTCAAGCGCTTTTAAAGCCCTGGTTTTCAAGCGAGATATTTGCTCTTCCAGGATTTCATTATTTAGACGAGTCCCGTTCTGCTGTGATACTGCCAACCCGTACCCACAGCTATTTCCGGGCCGTATCCCCCAGCTCTGACTGCAGATGTCGAAATGGTCAGAGCAGGGATAGGCCCAGACACCCCCTAAATATTGCTGTGGGTGGGGTGGGCTCCCCCGTCCCCGTCAAAGGGGCCGATCGCAGGCGATGCCGGGAGCCGGCAGCAGCTGCAGATCCCATCTTGCACGAGCCCCTTAATTCCCCTGATCAATGAAGTCTCGTGGCACTCATCATCACTAATACTCGCATCTCGGATGATCATTTATTGTGACAACATACAAGCACGGGGTTGTCACCGCACACCCGATTCCATCAGCCAATCTGATTTGGGTGATTCTGGTCTGTTCATCTAATTTTGCCGTACGGGCACAATTTAGCACGTCACTCCTTAATTTCTTCAGCTGCCGCGCACCGACGCTGCGGCTTGTTAAAAGACAGCGAGGACTGCTCTGTACCGTGTGAAGTTACAGAATGAGGGATAAAAATAATTCTCAAATATAATCTGCCAAACCTTGTACAACACACACTACTGACACTTTTTCAAAATTGCACAGATTAAAACCATCTCATCTTTGTTTTCCCGTGTAACACACAGGGCTCTTTTCGCCTCTCCATTCTCTAACCAGAAAGTTACTCAGCTCACATCCTCTAAATTCAAAGCCAGGTTTCAAGAAAGTTTAATCCTGAAACAACGATTGCAACAAGTGCCCTGGTTCGATATGAACGTTATTGTATAAACTGTCACCAAATCTTCTCGCACAATTTGTCACACAGCAGCAAGACAGACGCTGCCTGCCTCCGATTCTGTAATTGGGGAGCTCTGCCTGCTCGATGCTGAAATCCTGCTCTCTGGTCGTGGCAAACATAAATCAAAACAAGAAAATAAATAAAAAACAAATGTTCTCTATTAAATCTATTTGCTCTCTGGCAGAAGAGGGATTTGTCATCCTCTAAAACAAGTGGTCAATAAGAATCAGAAGTGCTTAGTACAGATCGTGATGAATCGGATGCCACAGGTGATGCTGTAATTGTATTTGAAAGGAATCCACCAACAGAAAGGTGAATGCTCTATTTATTTCAGTGTATAGACAGGCTGGAGATTAAATGCATCACAAACAGAACAGGATTTCTGCTCTGCATCCCCTCAGGGACTATCTATTAAAGATAGTCCCAAGAGGCAAAAGCAGTAAAACAGCACACAGGGCTGCTTTACAAGTAAATCTAAAATGGTTATTTCTTATACAGCCCTCACAGAAGATACGGCTTTTAGTAGTTTTGCACAAACCTTGAGCAAGTGAAAAGAACTACATTGCAGCAGCCAGGACCAGCAGTGAGACAGGGTTGGGCCCAGGGACTCTGCAGGGAACGCGGGGATCTGCAATCTGCAGACAATTCACCGGCAAACGCCAACTAATGACTGAGGAACGGTTGGGGCATCACGATTCCCAACCAAAAGGGAGCTTGGTTTCTCACCCCAACCAGAATTTGGTCCCAAAGGACAGAAAGGAGGCGTAAACAGCACTACCACGTAACTGATAATAAACCAAATACAGGTATATTGCAACGACAACTTCGGGAGTTATTAAATTAGCCACAAATGAATGGCTTTTTTTCCTGTTTTTGAACAGGGGAATCAGGTTTTGCTGCTTTTTGTGTTTGCATTTTGTTCCAGCAACTGAAGCACCGTGTGGAATCAAGGCCCTTCCACAACAAAACGGCCAATTTTAGTGCCGCCCACAAAATGCTTCCAAAATGATAAAAATGCCTACCTTCCACAGCTGCCAGCCAGCTACACTCTGACCTTGGACGGCGAATCTGCATCTGGTTTCACTTTTCAATAGCAAACAAAAATCACAGGCATCGCTGAGGTCCAACACAAAGGCTTTCAAATTACACGAATTAAATGCTTATTTCGAACTGAACCGAATGTAAATCCTAAACTGAAGCTGAACCGATTACTTCGCAACATTTTGTGCCTGATTCTCTTCGTGAAGGAGGAGCTTTTGGCGCTCCGGATACTGGCACTGGAGGATCAATTTCCTGTTCGCACCAAGGCTGCCGAGGAAACCCTCCACACATTTGCTTCGACTTACGTTCAAAGTGTCTGCTCAGCCTTGGCCGCGGGACTAGGCAAAGGCAGTGTTTTCGACCGGGTAAGAGAGCGGTTTGAATTTAGGGCTAAACTGCATCGGTTTTGCCATCAGCCTGCGGGCCAAAGCTGAAGGATGCTGAAGCAGAGCCCTCCCTTTCAACCGAGGACTTGGACATTACAGAAACTTTCGTACGAGCTCCGTCAGGCCACGTTTTGGCTTCTATTTTCTTAACGTGGCAACAGACACTTGTGAGCAATACTCACAAATGAGATTCATAAGCCTGCACTTCCAAAATATTACCCCAGTAGCTAAAAAAAGACATAATTTGCTGCTGCTATTGTTCCGTTTGACGGTTCCTTATCCCAGGCAGCCTTTCTTGCACCTTTGAAGCGAGGAATTCCGTTTTTTAAGTCAGAGAACGACTACATACTCTATTTCTGTGCTTCTTCCGCTCAAAGGTGTAAAGTATATTCCTAAATTTTATACGCTTGTATTCCAGTAACACAAACAGAAACGCAGACAGGACTCGAGCTCCCTCCATGCCGGCCTCTGTGGCAGCAAGGACGCGGTCCTGGAGCAGACGGGACAGAAGAGAGCAGAGAAGTGCATCCGAGGGATGGCTGCTAACAGCATTCAAAGGGAAAACAGCGGAGTCTGCTGCTTGCCAGGAGACATTTTTACACAGCATACTTCACCAGGAACATCACAGGATTTAAAAGAAAAAAAAAAAAAAAGAAAAAGGCCCCCTGTTCGCACTTGAATATATCCGATTTCAGTCGGCGGCAGAAGAGGCAGCACAACCCAAACTGAAAGCGTTCCTAACAGAGACCGTTGCTCTTTTCTTGTGATTGTTACAAGCCACATTAGTACAAATTTGCGAAGTGTTTTAACGCATTTTCATTTGAGCTTAATTAATTTTCATAGGAGTTCGAGCTTAATTAATTTTCACAGAAGTTTGAACTTAATTAATTTTCATAGAAGTTTGACAATTTTCTCATTTGTTGTCGCAATCACAACACGAGTTTTCCATATGCAAGCCAAATATAATAATATCAGCTCACAAAGTCGTTTCTGGACTTGTTTTTGTATTTCACAACCCAAAATACTTCCAGTGTAAACTGTTAACTGAAGCTCTGACAAGTTTTATTATAAATATTCCCAGCTTTAAAGAGAAATTTGAATATATTCACTCGGTGCACGCTCACGGCACAGTTTAGCTCTGACAGCTTCAGATTATGCCTCATTTATATGGAGCAGCCATCAAACTCGTTAAGACGTGAAAGAACGAAAGGAGCAGAGGATTGTGAATCAAACAGCGCGAGCAGAGTTGTCGAGTAACACGAATAGCTGATGAGGATTTACGTAGGGTGATCGTTCCGGCGGTCCCTCGCGCCAAGGTTTCTCGAGCGGGCGGACGAGGAGGGAGCCGCCGTTCTTGCTCGCCGGAGGCTGAGGCCGCCGAGGCCCCGACACCCTCCCCGGCGCGAACTCCGGGAGGAAGCGTTTAATCTGCCCCTAATTCGTCCCACATGTTACGAAGCGATAGGGCCCTTCCCGCTCCGTCAAGGTGAGTGGTTTGACAAGGCAGGTAAAGCCGGCTCAAAACTTTTCCTCCTCTCGGCTTCGCGGCGCAAGCGCGACGGCTCGGTAATTTCAGACGCGTTCGTGCAGCGGGGAGTCAAAGCTCACCGAGAAGCAGCCTCCTTAAGATTCGTTTAATCTTCTGATGGCACAAGCTGTGCACACACAATCACGGAAGATGATAATCTGCTATATGCAACACTAAGTCTGCTATTATTCCATTTATCAAAAAGGGCTAGAATAACGCTTTGTGCATACATGTACTAGAAAGACAAGTGGATTAGGCGATGGAAGTTCAGGGTTCCTCCTTCTCACAACGCACAGCTGCCTAATACCCCCAATTTATCACGTACAAGCGCACGGCTCAGCACGCTTTGTTCGTCTCCCCTGTACGAGAGCTCTGCCAACAGCAGTTTCCCCAGAGGCCCCCCGGCACCTCAGACTTTTTGGGGAAGGATAAGCTGCAAATCAAAGACAAGCTCCCCGGTTACTAGCTGTGCTTTTTCCTAAGGAAACAAATCATCAACAGATGTAACTATTAGGGAAAAAAAGGGAGTGCCGATGTATCTGGCAGAAACTCTTGTTTCTGAAATACAAATAACCGGTTATTGCTGTCCAACATGTGCTGCAAATGACTTATCAAAGTGACCAAATTGCATCTTGGAGATACGGAGGAGTTTTGAACCAGAAGGCAGAGGATTAAGAAATCTCTTATCGATATTCAGCCGAGACACCCATCGCCATTCGAGTCCCAGGGAAGCACTAGCTTACAATGTCACTGTTCATCCGGAGACCTACAGAAACGACTGTGTGAATCACAGAAAACAAACACTACTGGGGACGTGAGGATTGTGTTTGCCACTGTCTGCTCACACGCACGGCTCGGGGCGGCCGCCGGGAGAGAAGCCGGACCCAGAGCACGCGTGCTGCACGACAGAGCCCGGGAGCCAGCGGGAGCCTCGCGTGTTGGAGAGTCCGGCCAAGAGTCCCCTTCACGCTAAAACACACACACACACACACACGACTTCCGTCGGGGAGGAAAATGTTTCAGGCCGAGGGTGCATGCGCCGCCGGGTCGCTCCGCACAGGCGCGGTCAGGCTTCGCCTGGGATTTCCTGTTCAGACCAGGGCACCAGACAGCCAGAAATCCCGGGCAGAGAGCCAGTCTCCTCCAGCCCTGCCTGGACACCATTTCCAGGCCAAAAGGAGGAAGAAAGGGAAAAAAAAAAGAAAAAAGAAGAATGAAAGAAGAAAAGGAAAAAGTGGGAGAGTAGAGTTGGAGAACACGAGGCTTATTTCAGTCCTTCACATCACTGAGAAATACCTATTCGCTTTTTCATGAGATTTCTGTGAGTTTCAGGGAAGCGAAGCTGTAGTTCAAGACAACACACACACAACTACAAGTTACTTGTGTTCTCTCTGCCTTCTCTCCCATTTTTCCCTCTTCTGGAAGTACAGCCCAGCTGCGTTAGCACAATATTCCTCAGGGTGAGAGCCAGCAAATGAAGTTTATTAATGTCCCCCAGCACCGATTTCAAAAGGCCGCCGGCTCTCACTCGCCCGCGGGGCAATCCCACTGCTACAGCTGCTGCTGCAAAAAACTTCACCCCACCACCCTTCTGTACGAGCAATGACAAGCACTTGTCAATCAACTGATACTCAGGAACGACCAACCAAAAGGCCACCACGAGATCACTCTGACGGCACCTTCTGCATTTCACAGGCTGGTCCCAGCGAGCTCTCTTTCGAAGTACAACCCACACCGCAGTTACCCGAGCCAGGACTTCTCGAGAATTTTCCTGCTTAAGCTCCCTGTTGCAAACTGCTGGGAACTGGTTCCAGGTAACTGATTAAACAGCACAGCCGGGAGACACGGAAGGGCTCTGCCGACCACCCCAACCTGTCCTGACCTCCGCTGCCCTTGTCGCCGGCCGTGTTTTTTGCTCCAGCTCCGGACTCTGCGTGTTCTTGGTGCTTGTTCTCTGCTGGGCCGGGCTGAGCCAAAGTGACGACAGCAACCGGCGTTTCCTGACGTTAAGCCAAAAGGGGAAACCAGTGAAGGGCAGGATTTCTGATGTGTTTCTTCACTATTTTGATTACAGGCCATTAGCAGAACCACCAGAAAAATTAGGGTGAGTAACAGGTACTTCAGCCAACTCTCATTATTAAAACCGTATTTCATTCCACACGTAGCCAGCTCTCATGGTATTTCATTCCAAAATCACAGTTTGCTATTGGTTTACAGTCAGGGTACGCAATAACCATGTTCGGGTCCAAATCCTGCAGGACATATAAAAGTCTTAGAACACTGAAGCTTAGTAAGTCACGATCTCAGGCTCACAAGGAGAAAACGGTTTTGATAGTGGTTTACTGCTTCTAATAATACAAGTTCTTTTGAAAACTAGGACTAAAAATTCCATCCCGTGATCTCTACAGCACCATTTGGAGCGATTAACGTCTCTCACGCAATGGCTGCTGTTTTCAAGTTGAAGCCTGTGAATTTCACATGCGTGTCGATAACGTGATTTATCATAAAAGTATTTGTGAAAAGCAAAATACCCATTTTGCCAAGAGCCGCAGGAGCCCAGCAGTGCTCTGGGCTCACACCCCCAAGCTGCGGAGGAGCACGGGTCTGGTCGCTCGTACCCTTTCGCCCCCCTATTTTCCTCTTCTTTCTGCTTTGAAACAGAGCTTCAAGTGACTCTTAATCCAAATATTACATGCAAATCTTAGCAGAGAACCTTTAAAAGTGATAATTACTAACCATTTCCCTAGATAATTAGCTTATAAAAAGTGTACTTTTAATGTGGATTGCCAAACTCTCCACTAATCACCTCACACCACTTCACCACAGTAACAATTACCGAGGAGCAGTTTAAAAATGCATAAACGAGAGCATTTAGCGCTCATTTACTCCTGCCCGAACCTCAATAAAGCCTCAAGATAACTGGATGCGTTCAGAAATTGAGGACGAAGCTCCCACGAAGAAACCCGCCGGGCCTGGCCTCGAGCTGCCCCTTTCATTTCCGAGTTACCGCTCCTTTCCTCACCGCTACCGCTCTTTTTTGGGGGATTTTCCGAACCTCCCCTCTCCGGCAGCACCGCCGGGGCATGCGCCGAGGCACCGCGCTCCGCGGGCACTTCCGACCCGGTGACCAGCCAAGAACGTTGGTGTTTATCCTCCGTACTCGCTCGCGCCGAGTTTCAAGAGAGCCGTTCTGGCGGCGGCTCTCCATCTGTACGGCACCGGAAAAAGCAGGTCGGGCTTCCTACGGCGCCGCCTTTGCCGCCGAGGAGTTTTCGGGGAGGCTCGGCCCCGCGCTCGCTGCCTCTCGCCGGGGTCTGGCTGCGCGGCGCGGAAGGTGAAAGGATTTGAAAGCCGGCTTCTCCACAGAGCGTACACACAGCAATTTGTTACTGTGAAAAACCATCTGTTTCTCAGTATTACAATCCTCAGAGGGGAAATTATAGCTAGCGTTCAACATAAAACATCAATTTAAACCATCAACTATTCATAATTTCAATTCTTTATTGGAAACCAAGGACATAAATGTCAGGGAATAAAGCAATATTTCTTTTATTAACTGTTCCATTCATCTGGCTATTAAATAAAACCAGGACCTTAATAAATAGCATTAGCCTTTGTACTGACAGCCACCCCAACTAGCACCATAATTCTAAATACAATGCATTACATTTCTAGTATCCTTTGGTTTTAAAAAGAAAAATCGGGGTTACAAAAATCAGAATTAAAAAACATCTGTGTAGAATACTTTTGCAGTGGTGCTGCTCCTGTACAGTTAAATGTTTCAAGAAACAATCCTGGCCTAATAAACTCCCCTTTATTTACACGCAAGCTTCCAGTCAACCAGCTGCCTCCTGACAATACTCTATGACATTAATATCCTAAAAGAACAGAAAGGATACCAGTACGGATGCTGCTGCCTGCCTGTTGCCAAATGGAATTACTCCCCTAATCCCCTGCTCCCAGACATGATGCCCGCTATAAAAAAAAAAAAAAAAAAAGACAAGAGTAGTAATAGGAAAGGAGAGCAGGAGAGAAGAATGGCAGAGACGGGGAACGAGCTCTTAGTACAGCACGTCAGCACCCGCTGCTAGTGGCAAAAAAGTCTGTATTTGTGCTGACAGTTCCAGAGTACTCCTGCAATTTGGTATTTAAGAACTACACACCAAAATACTGAAGTCTGGCTGCCTGGGACGGCGAAGGCAGAGATCCCTTTGTAATTCTTCCGCGCCACAACTCGCGGTAGATCTCCATCTGCTGTTGGGGAGGGCTCGACTGAGAACGGCAAAACGTAACTCTCTGATCAGGGAAGGCTATTTGGGAGTTTCCCCCTATCTTCAAGGAAGAGGAAAAGGGTTCTGTAAGAGCTGGGAAGTCCTAAGAAGTTCACAGATTCGCTATTAACGTTCGCATAATTGTCCATTATTCCTCCTCAAGAATAGCTCCCCTGCTCTTGGCACTGCCAGCATGGGGTACTCAAGAACACCATTACAGGGGAAAGGAAGCACAACTGTAATCAAAACAATGATTATTATCACAGTCATTTAAATGCAGAGTGAGAAATGAATACAAAAATATTCACTTGAAAGTGAAAGGTAAGAAATTAACTTTTTCCCCATGGACATCAGAAACCTCACCTCAAAACCAGGAATTACTTGTAAATTTTTTTTGCACCCCTTTGGAGCACACATTAGCTTCTCCTTCTGCATTTAAATGAACGTGATGGTAATCATTGTTTTGATTACAACTGCGTTTCCTTCCACCCAAAATGGGATTCTTAAGGACCCCATGCTGGCAATTCTAAGAGCAGGGGAGATGTTCTTAAGAACTAGTAATGGACAATTATGCGGGTGTTAGCAGAGAATCCACGGACTCTATAGAGCTCCTCATCCACTTAATGCAACATTTCCGTGCAATTTCGTACAACTCCACGTACAATAAAAACCCATCACGCCAGCATTAAGAAAAACCAGCGTGATTAAAACAGAGTCGCCACTGTGGTTAACCTAAAAACACCTTTCTTGTTCTAAGGTTTATTTATGAGGATGGAACCAGGAGTGTAAATTCAAAATTGGAGCCTAACAACACCGGTTACAACAGTTCTCACGTCTCCTGATAAAAGCCCAAACTCACCTGGGATGCCAACTTCAGCACACACTCTGTTCTCTTCCATCCTTTCTGCCAAGCCAAAGTCACCACCTAATCTCATCCTTTTTCTGTCTCCTGGCACACAGCTACCACCTCCTGCTCCTGCTTCCAGCTTTGACGACTCTCTTCTATTTCTATCCCCCTGGCCTGAAGTCGGTCCCAGCTTTCCGTGCCAGGGCACCGGCCAGCAGGAGCAAAGCCTGCCTCACGGCGGGAAAGCTGCCTTCCCAACACCCGCCTCTCGTTGTGCACCGCTCCCAAGCTGACAACAGCAGGACGGAGCTCTGGTGAGGACGGGAAACCAGCGTATTGCCAAAAACCCATCCTCACCTAACGGCACCTTTACTCTAAGCACTGAGCAGCGAACGGCACTTCAGGAACTGTCAGCATGGCTAGTTAACCAAGTTTAATAAGGTACTTAATTTCCTTGCAGTATCTATCGCCAGCATCCCCCAGCAAGTTATCAATTCTGCCCTCCCACCCCTTGTCTCCATCAATTATGATCAAGGAGCTTCTGCATAAACGCACAGACGTACGCGCTCCAACTAGGTCTCCGATACGGACAGTCAGCACGTATTTACATCAGCAAATACCCCAAATTCAATCACAGTGTCAGTAGAACCACCACAGACTTGACTCTGCACATTTTTAAGGAGTAAAAAAAAAATCAGGGCAATCAACTTCTGTCACACCTTGTTACGGCTGCTTTCGGGTTTCACCGCGTGTACTTGAGGATAACGCTGACGGGAAGGTGCCCTGGGACTCTGCTCCGCGAGGAGGATGCCTTCCGCAAAGCGCCCCACAAGCTGGAGGCAGCCAAGGGGCCGAAAAACAGGGAAGGTTTGTTTCAAATCTCATGGCTCAACAGATTTACTCCAAGATTCTGATACCAAAAGCAGAAAAAAAAAAAAAAGGGGGGAGATTTTAAAGTGGGAATCTATTCTCAATTCCAAATGATTAGGGACAGGAGAGGGTTTTGTGAGGCGTGCACAACTCAAGACAACGTTGTAACAATGCACATGATCGGTAGATTAAGTGGGAGAGGACACAAACCTAAGGGGAAAGTTAAGAGGAGCTTGGCAGAATCTTAAATATCTGCAGTTAAGGACACAGGTCCAAATCCCCCTGAAGAAGAGTGTGAAAAGGCCCCAGTGGCTAAAGCACGAGCTCTTCACTGACCTCAGATGAAAGAAGAAAGCCCAAGAGATTAAACACTTTAGTGAGACTGACAAAGACAAGTACAAAAGTACAGAGTAAATATTTAGAAATAAAATTAGAAGTCCAACAGAGAACAGGAGAAAACTAGCAAGAAATCCAATAAGCAGCAAGAAAGAATTTTATAAATAACGAACGGTGGAATGACAGCCACAGGGACTGCTGGCTTACCATGCAGTGGAAAAACGACATCAAGAAGAGCACAAGGGATGGCTTTTTACATCAGCTTTTACAAATAGTCCTGCCTGCAGATGGTTAACATGAGGAGAAAAGAGGGGAGGTTTTAAAACTTCATCTGGAACAGATTACGAAGATGTCAATTAAAGGGTTTAGGTATATTCAAACGGGCTTGGCTTCATAAACTTTGTTGTTGTGTGAGCTAAAAAATGACAGATAATTCAAGATATTAGCTGTTCCTGTAAAAAGGTCCTAAACGGGCCACATAAAAGGAGAACACGACTGGGAGGCCGGACACCTTCTCAGCAACCAAAAAAAAATTTGGGAAGCAAAGCTGCTTGCAAGCACCTAGAATAAAGCTGATGGCTAGCTGGAAAGCGTCACAAGAAGCCTGTATAAAATTCTAAGGAGTTTAAAGGACTGAGGGAAAAGCAGGAAATGCCACAGCTGGAATTGAGGATGGCTTCAGCAAAGTTGTGTTTGGCACGCTCTTGAGCTAAGGAAACCTGGTCTGGACCCACCTACGTCGGTCAGACAGCAGATGCGCTGGGGAGCCCCAACCCCGACACAGTGCGCACAGAGAAGTTCTCAGCAGCTGCTTCTGAAACCTCCTGGTGTTCAGAGAGAGGCTCCTCCAGCGTCCGACCTGGATCCGGTCCTACTCAGCTCCCACCAACATCCTCGTGAGGACACATTTCTCTCATCTGCAAAGCACTGGAGCTTGGCATGAACAGAAACAACGGCAGATGATCGGACATTCACAATTCAAAGTGAACTTTCACAAACTGCAAAAATTACCTGGAAAAGAACCGCAACCGAGATTCAACACAAATGAGTTTAATGTAAAGGACTACATCTGAGCAGGAACAACTGGGTACTCAGCAGTTCTGCAAAAAAAAAAAAAAAAAAAATCTAGGGATAATACTGGATCACTAGTTGAACACAACTCAATGGTGTCCTTCTGTTTCAAAGGAGGAAGATACCGCACTGAGAAGAGCAAACCCACGCACACAGTCAATAAGATGTGAAATAATCCTTTTGCTCTAGTGAGTGCTGGACAAAGTATTCCAGCTGAGGCCGCCCCGGCTTTGGGCACTGCATTTCAAAAATGACACTGCTCAACTTGAGAGCATCCAAAGCCGTGGAAATGATCAGAGGTCCTGGAAACATCATCCGTGGGAAAGACAAGACGTGAGGGCAGTCCTGCCTGCTCAGGAATCGCCTCTCTCTAGGTTCCTGCTAAGGTACAAGCACCAGCCAGGTGAGGAAGCGACAGGGGCCGTTCGGAGATGAAGAAGGTAAAGAAAGCATGGAGTGCTTCGAGATAACTGCTGCTTAAAATCCATAAAAAGATTCCTGGTTTAGGAAAGAGAAGACAATGGTATCTCAAAATGTGAGATGTTGCTACCCAGAGGCAAAAGGCAATCTGGAGACCATGGAGCAGAGAGAATACGCAGAAGTTAACTCAAAAGTCCCTCATTGAGGCTAAACATCAGGGCTACTCTGTAATGGAAAGGACCTGAAGGCACTGGAAACAACCGTCTGTGACCCTCCATCAACTCAGGAATTAAGCCGAGGTTAAAGAAGCATCCATCAGGTGTAGCTGAGCTTGACTCGAGGCAGCCAATGGACCAGGCAACCCCCAGAGCTTCTGTCCAGGGCAGCTCTCCTTCGAAACCCAAAGCCCTGCCCTAGTCTCCACGTCCCACAGACAGTTAAAATCAAAGTGCCAATCTCTCTGCTGCTCCACGCGGAAGCCACATGCTCTGTTTACACCGAACATCCCATTGCAGATCACTACTTACATTGAAACAAGCAGCCCAAAACTTGTAGAGAGACCAGCGGGAAAAGACCAAGAGAAGCACAAATCTAACTTTCCTCCTTCCACAGCAACCGTGACGCTTAACTATCCAGAAGTACGGAGCCACGTCCCGTTCTCTCCGCTTGATTACTACTGACTCGCTATATTGGAGTTTCCAATTTCCACCACTAAAATGAAAGTTAATTCCTCAAGTGCAATATGAAGCTCATTTATTTTCTCCCAAATGTTCCTTTTTAAAGCACATCACACCGCTTGGAGGGAGCCTCTCTATCCTAAAATTCATCACCCTGATGAGAGGGTTGCAATTTCTCATGCCTTGCTCAAACAGGAATGGGCTCCTATCTTTAATTGGAAGAAAAATGAGTTTATTTGTTTTGAAAGCATTAATGTTTTGAATCTGGCAGCAAAAACCTCCCTGAACCTATTTCGCTTTCAGTTAAGCAACAGATAATTTGAACCTGAACCTGCAGTCACGTACAGGGAAGATGCAGTGGGAGAACACGCGCTTTTGGCAGGAAGCAAGATCATTAAGGTGCAGGGAGCTTCGCACTTTGTCGGTACTTTGTACCTTCTGCATTTAATAAACCTGAATTAAAGTGGAAACAATTGTTTCAGTCGCACAAAAAGAAAATCGAGACTAACAGCATAATATGGCCAGGCACACTTTCTAGAATAGTCGATTCAGCGTAAAACAAAAGGTGGGGTTTGCTTTCGGGGTTTTGGTTTGGTTTGTGTTTTTTTTTTTTTTTAACACGAGGTCTATTTTAAAGGTGGGTGGGTTGTTGGGGTTTGTTTTTGTAAAATAGAGGAAAAAAAACCAAACACAAAACTTCTGCACAACCTAAAGCACGGTTTTCCACTCCGGCGCGGGTAATGCATTTCCTTGTCGAGTCTGTGGCCACGCTAACAGCGAGGATCTCATTTTCCTTTGCTTCCAGCCTAGACCTTTCCAGTCAGCGTTCGTATCTCCTGGGAGCAGCGTTAGGAACAATATTTGCACAGAGGTTTCCTTTGGTCACTTTTGTTTTCATTAACACAATCTGACCTTAAGCTGCAGAGTCAGAATTTACCTTTGTGTGGGGTCTTGGTAACAAATCTGGGCGCCGAGCTCTGAACTCCTCCTGGAGACAACTGTCATCACGTAGATGAAAAACTGAATAATTCCAGCGACAACCAAAGCGAAGCTTTTGGAGAAACAACATGTTTAGTACTAAAATGCATTTCAACATGATTTTATTGCACAATTGAAAAGGTTTTGAAAAACTAAACAAGAAGCTGACTCATGCACCTGTATAATAAGCAGCAGAATCTCTTGTTTGATTTCCGCGTTTGGAGACAAAGCACACGAAGCCGTAAAACCAGCGCAGTTCCTTGCAACAGCCTCAGCACGAATCCGGGACCACGTTTCCTTTCTTGCTTTGAAAAGTTGCTTTCACAACGAAGCGTGTAGGATCCTGGCACAGGACTCGCCGCTCCAAACTATAAAACTCTGAGCATGATTTAACATGAAAATCTGAAGGCCATCGTGCTTTTGGAGGCTTCCTAGTATGAAGTTGTAATTTCCTACTTGTTTCTTACTCGTAGGAAAAAGGAACAGGGGCCGTGGCATTTATTCCTGCTCTAGTTGAGCTGCTCATGGTGTAGCATCTCTCCCGAAAAAGAGGAATGGCCACATCACTGGTCTGTATATTAATTTTCTCCGCTTCCCCTTCCTCTCTCCCCTGCTGCTGGTTATTGTCGTGGCTGACTGTGATAACACACGACGGCATTTTTAGGAACACAAAAATATTTATAAATTCTGCCCTAATTACGGTCTTCCAGAACTACTGCTTCCCTTCCTTTCTCTCAAGACCTCTTGCTAATTGGGATTTCTGCATCTCCAGGACCCTGTGTAGCACCTCCAGTGGCACTGCTAACACTGCTGCGGGGAAAAGTAATTTTCTAGCTTTTTCTTTCCAAGAAAAAGACATTCAAGATTCTTTTAAATGTCAAAATATCAACAACTGCTTTGTGATCTTAAAATGAGCATGAGAGATATATGTACCTCGTTGCTATTAGCAGGGAAGAATGCACACCTACAAACTAACCAGCGGGTTAAAAGACACGGATTTGAAGTTTTTGCTAACATACTAGCTTTGATCCTCAAGAACAAAAAAAATCCCTCTGATTTGCAAAATACTAATATATGCATTTTCCATGCATTTCCAGAAACGCTTCACTTGCCAGCAGAACACAAGCACACTTTAACGAGAACACGTTTAACCGCGCAGTTTTGGACCACGTAAACTACAACACGCAAAAACTCTTTTAAGCATTAAATTAGTTGCCAAAGAGAGGCGGCAAAGACTCGTTCACCTGGAAGGCTCAAAGCAAGACTCCAGAAGGCAAAAACTCAAAAAATAACCCTGCAACAAATTACAGGTAACACAACACACCTTCCAACTGATCTAGACCTTCCCCAGCCCTAGCGCCATCTACTCAACTGCTACTCATGGCGAGCGCTGAAAACTTACAAGAGCTCAGCGCTTCCATCGTGCGCCTGCACGTCAAACCAGCGACTGCTGCCGACACGGGGAGTCTCTCCCCCAAACCAAAAAAAACCCACTTCCTTTGAATCACCGACGTTTTTGTGGAGCTCCTTCAAAGCAAGGAGACCTCCCCTCACTTGGGCAGCACACACGACAGGACTGGAAATGATGTTTGCATTTGGGGCTTCGGAAGTAGAGAATACGGACACGATTTCCAAAAGGAGTTAAGCTATTAATGAAATGAGCTGTGAGTGCTTTTTAAACTCTCATTCTCTCATTAATCAGTTACAAGTTAAACCAGAAGCACGGTTACTGCTTCAGGGAAGCCCCTATCCAGAAAGGAAATTATTCCAGTACACACAGTCCAGAGAAAAACCTCCCAACTCCAGGCAGATCCTACAATCCCCGCTATCTCCGTCTGTCTTTTTACAAAACTAGTATTCATGTAGTGGAAGAGCAAACCTGCTAGTTCTGAATTGTTCCTATTTCAAAATGAAAAATATTATGTTAATCTTCTCACGTTCATGTGGTAGCACCTCAGGGGCTCAGGAATCTTCTATGACCAAAAGTGCTCTATAAATACAAAACACGCAGTTGGCATCTCAGCGACCCCGTCAGGACAAGCTACCGAGCAAAAGTCCGTCCTTCGGCTCCAGACAAGCAGTTCCCCATCACCCTTTTTGCTACAGAAATAGTAAGTTTTTATCATCACTGGAAATAACATAATTTTTAGGCACAGCAATTCTGGAATCTGCTTGATGACCTTTAGGTTTTGATTATCGCAGCCCTTCTGTAACTACCCGTATGCACGTACACTGGATTGACGATGCTATGGAAGGGGCCAGTTAAGGAAGGACGCAATCCACACGGATGTCTATGCAGGTCACCACTTAAACCTTTTTTTTTCTTCTTTTTTTTCTAGGTTTTGGGTTGTTCTTTTTTGTTTTTAACACTATTGCTAGATTAAGTTTCTATTCTAAGCTATGTCACGTCACAAATTTCCTGAACGGCGTATTTCAATATCAGATAACAGAAAAAGGACCTCACGAACCAGAACTGAAGAAGATAAAAGCAATTAATCTCATTAAAAGATCTTAGAAATGAGGCCCCTTGCAAACTGAAGCTAAGGAAGCAATGTTCAAACACCGGTTTCTTCAATAACAACAAAATAGTATTTAAGCTATTAGGATTTGGGGGTTTATTGCTGTATATCAGTATGTTAAGTGCTCCAGCTGTAAATGCGGTCAGGATCATCAAAAGGACATTTTCCACAAATGAAATATGTTTCTGAGTGAGCCTCACTATTACTGCTACCAAAAAAAAAAAAATATCTAGTTGGCACAAGGACCAGGATTACAAAGAAATAGGAAAACTCCCACAAGTTTTGACTGACGAAGAAACATGATTTTAATGAAAAAGAGATCTGCTTGATAAATTATCCTTTTATCAGTAGCAAAAGTGCTATAATTTTAAGATGTTGCTCAATCATGTTAAGATTTTAAGAAAATTGGTTGAAAGTACTCTCTAATAAAAATACAACCGATAATAGAAGGATGTTGTAGCAACTAAAAGGGTATTAAAATCGTGCTTTCATTAGTTGAGTTAAGGAACAATGGCAGGATTAGCAGGAAACTATTACGAAATTAATCTGATTAATGCCGTATAAATAATGAAGCTATACTTAAAAGGGTCCACAAGCTCCACCATGTCAGAACACGGATCCAATACATGACGCAAGACTAAAAAGGAGGATATTTTCCCTACTAATTAAGTAGCAAAAACCGAACCCTCTCAAAAATCAAGTAAGAACAAACAGGGAAGGGAAAAAAACCAGCATGACTTGTAAAAACACAATAAAATTAACTGCCACGAGCTCCACCCTCTTGATAATCAGCTTCAGAGGAAAGAGCAGCACTTGATTCCCGTCGTGTCACACACTCTCACCATTTCTCCATAAACCAGTGTCTCTTCCATGTGCCTTTTTTTGGTGGCTGGATGAAGAATCCTCCTCGCCAGAGCACCAGCCCGTGGCCGGGCAGGGAGAAGAGCAGCTCGTGCAGGAGGGAGCTCCGCTCCGGCCACGGCCCTCACCCAGCTCCACGCACAGCAGCCACAGAGCCACAGCCAAGAGCATAAAAATCCAGTTTAGTCATTTAAAGTTAATTTTATGCACTGTAGTCAAAACCAGGTAAAGTCCGTTCGGCTCTTACTTGCTAAAATGAGTCTAGAATCAGCGATTCCAGCATCATTTGACCTCCAGAGCAAAGGAGCCGGGATGAAGTGGACAGAGCAGGGTCTAAGCCTAACGCTCATCCCAAGGCTGAGTGCGTGAGCCCTGGTGGTGATACTCTGGCAGTTCTGTCTGTGAACATTCCACCTCCGGGCTGCAAAAGAACCCCAACCCCTTCCTTTCTTAGAAAGCAAAGCAATATTTGTTGCGGGCAGTAGAATACACGCCTCCTGCTCACAGTGGGGGAAAAGCTGCGTTACCTACTGCCTGCCGAAAATACCTTTTGCAACGTAAGCAGTTTCCAGGGTCCTGAAAAATAAGACTGATTTTAAACGATCGTCGTAATAAATCACAGCTACCCAAACCCACTTTCTGAATAAACCACAATCAAGGAAGAGAAAACAAATTTCCCACCATCAAACGGCTTTATGAGCAAAAGCCGCAGCGCCGATGCCACTGAAATACCATCTGCAGCTTCTCGCCATTCCCGCCCACCGGCAAGAAGCATCCCTCCGGAAACCACCACGCGGAGCCACCGCCCTCACGGAGACCTGACCATCACCGTCTTTGCTTCAAAAGGAGATTGAACCAAGCCGTCCTCACATGCGGACACAACACACCTACAAAGCAGCGGAGCTGTGCAGCTGAGCTGGTATTAATTCCGAATTCTGCTCGCTCACAGCTTATGGGGCGTTCAGCGAACGCCCCTGGGCTCCATCTCCTGCTGACTCACTGCCAGCCTGTGCACCCTCCCGTCGCTTTTCTGGAGCTCCGCAGCCTCGGCACTGGTCCTTAACTGGCGCATCAGGCTGCTCAAACCGGGGCATGGGATGGAGGCACAAGTCATGTTGTCTAACCTACAAACACTGCTTTGCTCTAGAGGTTTGAGCTTCACGCCTTGCAACCATCCAGCCCAAAACGCCCTCCTTAGCTCACCGTGGCTTCGATTGTTCAAAACCTCAAGTTAAAAGCAGGAGGGAAGGCAAGTCCTGATCCGAATTGTCACCAAGCTACTGCCACGACCTCAGGCAGATCTTTGAACTTGCACGTAAAGAATTTTCATCTCAACAGGACACAACCACGATGGAGTTTAAAAGGATGTGGAGAGAAGGCAGCGCGAAGTACTGGATACAACCATTGGTGTGCAAAAGTTATACAAGAGGTACTAACGCTGAAAAGTTATTTCTGCCCCCGCCTAAATATTATTTACCTGCAGCATCATTAATATCTGAGAAATCCCCTTCTTCCATCTTAAAAAGCATCTCTGTATTTTATGTACACCTCCTATTGTTTCTGCAGCACGCTGCACTTCTACTGAAAAATTTCCCTTCCAGTAAAAGCCATCCATTCTCAAGCATCATTAAAACGAGGTCAGAAAGAAAACAGCAGAAAGAACCAGCGCTTTAGGAGTTATTTCACATTTTCAATCACGACCCTTTCAGCAGCCGGTCAGTATGAAATAGCGCTGCTCCGTTTTACGAAGTGTGTGACATTCTTTGCTGTTCTCAGGACACGGCACAGTGGGGGAGCAGCGATTCTCCGCGGCAGGAGCTCAGTCACCGGTGTTGGAGGCTTTCAAAGCAAATAAGCAAACGGCTTCCCTAACGGCAGCTGGCTGGGCAGCGGTCAGGATGGGAAAAATCATCTCCACGGGTCATCTCAGGTCCTCCCAGGCTCGTGAAGCTCAAAAGGAGAAAATACATATATATACACATAGATATAGATTTTATAGATATAGATTTAGATATAGATACACATGTATTCTGGAAGTTTGATTATATTCTTCATACGTCCTGCCCTAAAATGTCAGTTATCAGTGAGAAAGGTTAATCTGGTCAACAAGGACAAAATTATGAAGATACTGGTAAATGGTATTAACAGCAAAAGAGGAAGCCTCTTGGAGAAAATGCAGTTACTTTACTGCCTTGAAAAGGACAGAGGAATGTGAAAATATTTTCTCAGAACCCTTATCGCAGAATAAATTTCCCTGGTCATTTCTACAATATTCTTAATGATCAACTCCAAAAATACTTTCTTAACAGGAAAAACACCCATAACTGTGCCAGCGGCCAGGGCGAGTTTAGGCTAACAGGTTAGCTTTCATGAAGCCTCGGCACCTTCATCTTTTTTATAAAACAGATCTTTAACAGCACTGGTCTAAATTTGCTTGAAAGGAACTGGGGCTTTACAATTGGAGATTACCCTGAGTCGAGCAAAAACTGCAGAATTCCACTTAAGGAGAAAACACCCTGGTTGCCACCCCGCTGGCCACCGGGGCACGGGCCAAGTGCAAAAATGCAGAGGTGTAAAGGGGGAGCGTGGTTTTGGTCAGCTCGTTTGTTCATATATATATATATATATATAAAACCCTGTATATATAATGGTTATATATATGTATATAGGTTTTATATATTAAAAAAACCTATTTCTTTATAAAGTATTGCTATTGTACCAATCAAAGAAAGTGAAAATACTTAATTTTAAACAGTTTTGCAGAGTAAGAACTCTGCATTTCACCACCACTCAATTCATCAACTCTGGCTAATGACAGAGTGACAAAACACGGTAGTTACAGTAGTTACGGCAGTTCCATTAATGGTAGTTAATGGAAGGAATAATCAAAATCCAAAATTTATTTTTGCTGTTGGCACTAAAGCAAAGTACTGCTCCTAAGGATGTAATCTAGGAATCCAAAGCAAAGCTACAACTACTAAAAACCGTCAGCAAATGTGTTTCACTGAACTACCAACACAACCAATCTTCTTGTCAAAACCACCATCTACCGAGGAACACGAAGCCACTGAATTAAAATACTTCCTACCCAGCGATCCAGCCCTTAAGCTAATGGTTAGAGAAATACAAGGGCACATATTAATTCCGTTCTCCCTATCAGATTGTGGAGAGGTGACACACAGGCACTCATTGTGGGAGTGAGAGAAGCCTGCAGAGAGATAACGCCCCGTGGTGAACACCCAAGGACAAAAGCTGGATCGGACGGGCCTGGCAGGGTTTGGAACCGCAGATCAGCGACATCGCTCCTCTGCCTGAGCCATCACAGCATCACAGAATCGCTGAGGCTGGAAAAGACCCCTGAGATGATCAAGTCCAGCCCATGACCCAACACCCCCCCATGGGCCAGACCAGGGCACCAAGTGCCACATGCAGCCTCTCCTCAAACCCCCCCAGGGACGGTGACTCCCCCTGCCCTGGGCAGAGCATCCCAGTGCCTGAGCACCCTCTCCGGGAGGAAGGGCTGCCCGAGATCCAGCCCGAACCTCGCACGCTTGAGGTGTTCCAGAGCACATCCAGTGGCTACAGACCCCATCCTCCAGATGAAAAAATGCAGAGATTAGAGGCTGCCTCTCTGCCACCTGCACTGCAAGCACAGAAATGCAAAAAAAAAAATACTTCTAAATGAACTATTCTGACACGTAGATTAAGTTAATAATGTCCCAACTCCCTTCATCAATGGATTCTGGTTATGGGACATTTGAAAAAACCCATTTGAGAGAAGACAAAAAAAGAGAAATGAACAATAAAAAAAAAAAAAAGAAATGCAGTATCAACAGGACAGCAAACATCAACCACCTGACCCGTAGCACACATAAAGTGATGAAAAGTCAGGTTTTACAGAATCACAGAATGCTGGGGGTTGGAAGGGACCTCTGGAGCTCATCCAGCCCAACCCCTGCCAGAGCAGGGTCACCCAGGGCAGGTCCCTCAGGAACACGTCCAGGTGGGTTTTGAACACCTCCAGAGAAGGAGTTTCTTGAATGTATTTTCAATTGCAGCACTTATTTACAACTCCCCCTCCCAAATCTTCTTTTATTCATAGACAGTTTTGATCAATCCTAAATATCTTCCCCCGCCTCTTCGATCTGTGTTAAAAACAAGCTGCGTAAGCCTGGATCCCCTCTATTTATATCGTATCACCGCAACTGTCTGATTAGAATTTGCCGAGATGGTTTGTAACTCTCTTTGCGATCATAATTTAATGGAGTCAGAATAACAGAATATGAGGCAGAAAAGAGAAGAGCGGTGCAAAAAATGGCAATTTTGCCACAGGAAGTTGGGACTTGCCATTTAAAATTAGCAGAAACTGTGCAGTGGGCATTACTGACACCGTGAACATAGTAATTGGGGCTGATTTCTTGGCACTTTGCCGAATCCTGACTAGCGCCTCGCGAGTTAATTATAGCTCTTGTAACGGAGTGGGGACACTTGGCAGTGATGCAGAGATACCGCGAGCACATGGGCCTCTGGCATCCTTGGAGTTTTATGTGAGAGAGGCCAAAGAACTTTCCTGCTTGGTCCATTAAGGGAAAATCCACACGTAAATTCAGAGTTAAAAGTGCGACGGGACTGTGGAGAACACAAAACCTGCTAGGCTACTACATGGAAACTAGAAGGACTCTGTTCAACCCAAGGGTCATCATTTCATCCACTAAAACAAGCCACCTGTATCCACAATTCAACAAGATTCTTATCGCTAACCTTTGATTTTAACTAGTAGTGTTTAATTAATTTGGCAGAACTACATACCTCCTTCCTGCGCGATAACCAGCTCCCCTCTTGGGTTCCTTCTGTAATCATTTCCTTTGATTAACTTCACTGTATTTACTCAAATTAACACGTGTATTTCATACATGTTACAACAAATTAGAACAGAAGAATTAAAAAGCAGCCTGCCAACTTAAAAACTGAGCGAGTGGAACTTTTGAATTAAAGCAGACAGAGTTATTAGCTGATTATTACATGGAGAGCGTTCAGAAGAAAGAACATGCCCTTTCCATTTTCATTTTGTATTACTAGTGATTACATGATATATCTTAAATTATAATTTGAGGTAAAACTATGATTAAAAATAATTTAAATATTGCACAAGTTAATTGCTCTGGAATTTCTTCATCTTTGTTCCTGCTCTTTGATTCAAAGATCGTGCGTGCAGGGCATCTGCTCCCTGAGTCTCGCCCAAGGTGCGGGGGCCAGGACTTCCTCGAGCACGTCGCTCCGTGGGCTTTACCAGGGACCGACGCGATGGGAAACCATTGGGGACCACTTTTACATATCCCACCTTCGCTGTAAAGCACTACTACGTGCAAGGAGGCAGAGATACGTGGCAGTTCTATCTTCCCATAAAGCTTTTCAGGATTGAAAAGGAAATCCAGAATAAAGGAAGGACCAACCCTCCCACCAGCCATCCTAGACCGGGTAAAGGGCAAGGCAGGAGAGGCACGAGCTGTAGCTTTGTCACCGTCACAAACCAAAGTGCCTGCCCTTGTGTTTTCAGGATTAGTCTGTGTTTCTGAAAGAGTCCGGAAAACTCTTCACATTAAATCAAAACACAGAAGAACGAGCTGTTCACCTTAACGCCACAATCTCTCTTTGCACTGGAAGTGGAAAAGCTTTCGCAAGAGAACCCGACTCAGCAGATGGGCATTAATCACTCGTGCACAGCACGGATGACTCCTGTGTGATTCCACGGCATCACTTCAGCAAAGGGATCCTGACCTGAATCCCCCAGGTCACAGACAGGCGTTGAGATCTCCGACCCAGACCTCATCGCAGATCATTTCCTTCACCGGTGGATGAGCTGTCTGGCAGCAAACGCTCCCAGATAACACGTTATCGGAACATCTTCCCATGAAAAGGCTAGTCTGATCAACTGGCACTTCAAGACAATTCTTTTATGAGAAACATTCCCAAACACCTCAACTTGGGGAATATTGCACTTCCAGCTTTGAGGCCAATAACAGGCTTACACACGATAAGATGGAGCTAACCCAGCATAAGGCAGCTGGTGAAACTGAAGAGTCCTGTTTGGGCCTGCTCACCTCAGTCAATGAGAAAAGCAAGAACTTGAGGCAACTTTCTCTAGTTGGGGTCAAATCAGGAGAAAGGAGAGGCTGTGAAGTTGTAGGGTTTGTTTCAGCGCAACCACGAAGAATCAGCTAAAAAAAAATAAAAGTCTGAATAGAAGACGGTGACTCTGCCCTTGCTGCAAGGGGAGAAATCATCACAGAGCAGGAACCCCGCTCAAAGTGCTTTTGTTAAATGTTTAGAGGGAGTTTTAGCCGCAGTACCCAAATCACAAACGTGCAAATAATCCCATGTAAGGGTTATTGATCAGTTTTCCGGTCTGTATTTAAAGAACAAACTTTTAAGCACAAAGAGAAATAAAACTGGGTGAAAGTAAAAAGTACCCGTGAGCAAGGGGACAGGAACAGGCAGGCAGTGCAGGATGAGACCATCTCCTTCAGCAGCACCACAGGTGGATCCGCTTACACCAGCGCCGAGATTCTACCCAGGGGTTGGTTTTTCCAGTTTCAACTCGACTGTGCGCTTCTACTTTGTTATTTCACGCAGATTTAAGAGAACCAGCCAGAGTAAGTACAAGATGGAGTGTATAAACTAACTTCTTGCATAAATAAGCCACCGAAATTACTCAGGCTACCAACCTAGCAAAAACAATACTAAAACTATAACCACCTCCACGGAAAGACAACACCACTGTGAATTCTGCCAACAAAGAAAGAGACGGAGTCGTTAAATCTCCAGTAAGAATTAGCAGATAGACCCGTAAGAGGTGCAGGAAGATACCAATCTGATCACTCACAATCACGACAGCGAAAGAGCCCGAGGAAAGAGACGACAAAACGAAGAGCACGCGGGTCAGGAGGAAGCGCCGCGCCCTGAGAAACACCCCTTGCATCCGCTCCGTACTCGGAGCACTCCCCAGTCTCGCTCACAATTCCGAAGAGAGAAGGTGTTATCTTGTCCTGCGAGCTGTGGAAATTACACAGCCCCGGACGTGAAATCTCTCCCTTTTAAAATCTTGCTGGTTTATACAGCGTTCGACACTGACTTGATCGATAATGCACCGAGCTCCAATCTTTTTCAGGCTAAGGGTTAATTACCACTAGGAGATATCTTGATGCTCAGCAAATAAAAATGAAACTCTTATCCTACAGGCATTTACAGTATATATTTTCAATTACAGTGCTACTTGTAGACAGGTACTTGGAAAGTTCAGTTCGATGCTTCCTGCTCCCAAGCAACCAAACAGCGGAACAAAACGCATTTCAACGAAAGCCAGATTAGGAGTTACCCCCTGTTTTCCGAAGGACACGTGAAATTGTAGTTTATAATAATCCTAATGCTACAGCAAACATGGAAAAGGCTTCCAAAACAAAACTCTTTCACTGCCAACTCCCGTCACCCCACGGAGGTGTCCCCGCGTTCGCTTCAGCTCCGGGTAAACATTTCTCTTTCACAGCTGAGAGGGAAGTTTTTTCTGGGAATTCCTGCAGCCTCTGGCTTGGTTTCCCACATTGGCACGTCCAACCTACGGGCCAGAATAAACACGCCGCGCTCGCAAAGTGTTAAGTAGTCCCAGGAGAAGAATCTGTCCTGAAAGGTCAAACAAGACTTTCACGACACAGATCCAGTGACTTCTTCCTCCACAAAAAGGTGCCAAAGGATATGGGGTAGAAAGCATTTTACTAGCATCACTAAGGATAGATTTTAAACAAGTCACGGCAAGCAGGTAAGAATCTACGATCCAGTTTTAATGTGAAAACCGACCGGTACGACAAACCAGCGAATTCTGTACAGCCAAATGCCAAAGTTACACAAGCAGGAAGTTTCCTCAAAGTTATTAAGATGCTTTTAACAATCCAAAGGATTTCTACACCTAATATTTTTGGTAAATTCCAAATTCCATAAATTAGCAAACCCTAGAATTTTGTTTTGAAGAAAGTAACTGATTTCGTGTGGAGAGTAATCCCTAATTTTTTATGTTCAGCTCAGCAGGAACCACCTCCTAACCAGCTCCGCATGAGAAATACAACAGAACGGTGCAGCTGATACTTTAAAAAGACAAAGATTTCCTGACAGCAAGGCCAGAGACAATCTGTTCTACCTGAAAGTTGTGCATCTATAAAGCCATTTTACAAATATTAAAGTAATACAGGCTGCTACTTCTCTTTCACACAGACTCAAAATGTCAGGTTGTATATACAAGGCTGGTATCTACCCACAACTCCAGCAGAATATGTAACACTCCACCAGAGCTACGGAGAAAAGTCAAGTTACACAGAGAAATATATCATTTTCTTACCCGAGTATGTCACCAAAAATGCAGCTTTACACACTCTGGCAATACAAAGAGGGAAATATTAGAAGAATAAACACTTGTGTTTAAAAGTTTTAGATCCTTTGACCTTTCCCAGTCCATGTTATACTCTACCTCATTTAATTTTCCATTCGTTTCACCTCTCATCTCCCTTCCTGCTCTAAACACTACAGAAATACATAAAGGCATTGTGTGGCAGCTCTGCCGCCACTGCACAGCAGAACTGATTAAAGGAACTAATGTACTTAAGAATTCTGGGAAACCATCTAAAACACTTGCAAGAGTATTGATAAGCGAATAATCCTTGGGTTTAAGAATACCAATTAAGGAGCAATTGTTTTCCTTTCTGGGAATTTGCTGGTACCAGCCTAGGAACTCCACCCAGCAGCTCTGGGAGTTGGCTTTTCTTACTTAGTCATCCACCTCTGGAAAACCTCCAACCAGAGATCCCAACCTGCAAGACTCTGTTTTGGGAAAGATAAATGTCACGCTTTTTATCCGCTAAGCATCTTTTTTTTTCTTAGCCACCCACTGATATTAAGGTTGGCATTTCCTCTTTATCTAATAGAAGTCACTACAGTTCTCAGAAATAGCTCTCTGTCGGAGGTTTAAATACCTTTCCCTTATTTTGGCTCCAGAACGCAAAGCTTACAAAGCGAATGCACTGAGGACCAAGGTTCTTTCTATTCAATCTCGTATTAAACAAATACCGCTCTGCTGGGGGCACCACTGTGCAGCACTGCGTAAGATCCGCACTACAAACACGGGATTTGTTCCTAAATAAGAAGGGGGAAAAAGGGGGAGCACCAGCACAGCAGCCACAAGTACATCCACTTGCCGTTTGGAAACCACATTTCACTGACATTTAGGAGCCAAGCTTTTAGCTTTTACAAAGTGGCAACACAAGAGAAAACGTGCAAGTTTCACCAACAGACACTTCATACTACTGTGTCCAAGGGTCCTAGATAAGAGAATTAAAACCTAGGCTGCTTCAAACACAATGTATTTACTAGTTATTCCTTCTGTAGTCAACAAACGTGGCTGTTGAATGTTCTAGACTTTAATTATATTCCAGCATTCCATTCCGATTCCTGGCACAAATTTTAAAAGATCAGATTGACGAACATCAAAGCATGCAACACACTAGATTTTACATAATAAATAAATTACAGTGTATCTTGACAACAGGTAAATCTTTCCATAAGACGGGGTGATTGGAATACTAATTGCCAATTTTCCTACTCTGAGAGGAAGAAAAATCAGTACATTGGTAAAATTAAATTATTAGTTTCAATAAAGCCACTTTCTTAACAGCATGGATTTGGAAATATGATTTTATGCAACAACATTTACACCTGATTGTATTTCACTTCCATTTTTTTTAATCCTGTAAGGTGAAAAGCAAATACTTACGAAAGGGACACGAAGCTAAAGCCAAAGGTTCAATTATAGACTTTTCTATTTGGCAGCGACAAGTCAAGACCTGTGAGCCATCGCGCTACAGGAAGAAGGAAACCTAGAGGTGGTGTCAGCACTTCAGTGTCTGTTCATCCTTCAATGCTGCAGATGATACCAGATCTAGGCATTTAGTATTTGCTTGTATCAGAAAAACTCCACATTTTTTCACCCTCTTTTAGAGAACAGAAAATAATACAAACATTAGAATAACCACCAACTGCCTCTCTTAACTGTTTTCTGACATATGCAGGTATTTTTTTTTTTTGAAAAAAAAGAAACTATGTGTCTGTGAACTTAGTATGTCACCATCACCATCATAACAGAGTGACTTTTTGAAAAGTTATCAAAATTTTTCATCCCACATCTCTAAGAAGACAATCTCATTTTTTAAGGTCACAATGAATGAATGCATGATCATATGTGACACAAGATAACAAAACACTCGTATCCCCCAGACCTTGCTTTTGGTTCTGGACAGCAGCTCAGTAACACGCATTTTGCCAAGCATTCCATCGCCCCAAAATACTTCTGATATTTCAAAAGCTCATATGCAAAACGTACTGCGTCTCTTTTGCTTTTTTAATCAAGACAAAAAAAAGATCAAACTCTTTTTTTTTTTTTCTCAAATTACACATAACAGCAATATTCAATCTGGGACCAGGAGTCAGAACATCCCAACTACTTCACCCGCTTACTGCTCATGTGAAAAATTCCTCATCAGATGCTATTTTCTAAGACTTAATTTACATGTGTCTACACATCTAAAAATGTGTTACCACGATTGTCGAGACTCAGAATTCACTGGAAAGGCACGTGCCCTGGAGAGGCAGTGCCGCACACGAGCTCTGAGGCACCGTGACCAGGTGCACCTCTAAGCAGAGCTACTTGTGTGCGTGCACACACACCCGAACACTCACACACACACACAGCTCACGTTTAAAGAACTTCAGTGGAAATTTAAGTAAACAATATGAATTCCTTCTTTAGGTAATCTTGAAGGCTGCGGTGTTGGGTTGTTTTGAGCAGGAGATGAGGCGGCAGTGTCCTCCACAACAGAGAGCGGTGAGGAACTGCGGGGTAGAAGCCCCCAGAGCTGCGGCTGAGCGTCCGGCGGCACCCGGCTTGCGCGCCCGGCTCTTCACACCTCGGGGCTGACAAAGAACACAGACAGCTCTAACACTAACGAGCTGCAACTTTAAGGCTAAAAATAATCATTTTTTGGCAAGGACTATTACTGTTCAGTAGAGCTTGTCTTTATGTGCCACCATCCAGTGGGGAAGAAGCCCTCAAAGCTTTAAGCTCGCTAATCTCCTGCGCAAGGGGAATTGCTATTAAAAGTGCTATTTAGACAGACAGGCTTCTAGGAAAGTCTGCTACACAGGCTCATCAAACTCATTAAAACTAGCTTTAAGTCCCAGGTTTGGCAGTGTAATCCCTTTAAGAAACCTGCAGACTGGGCTACGAGAAGAAAGATTGGGCAGTTACCAATCGGAAAGACGTCTGAGCCTCGCTCACCTCGCAGCCAGCGTGGGCAAAGAGCACACCACAGCGCCCAGCTTCTCCGCTGTCGCCCTTAACACGCTGTTGCACACCAGTTCCTCCCGACACTGAATTTAACCGTGACAGTGGAATAATCTCTTTGGAAAATCCACACGGGCTTTGTGTGTTTTGGTTCAATGGCAGAAAGGACGTTGACCCGGAGCAGCGTCGACCCTTCGGCCTCTACCTGCTGCAGGAACTCGTCCCGTTGTTGTCTGTGCTATGTCAAGGTCAAAGCTCTCTTTGAGATGGCAGAATCAGTGACCCTGGAATAACAAACGATGGCTCGAGAGCGCTCCTCGCATTGGCGCAGGCAGCGTTTGGACAGGTAAAGTCAAACCGCACAGCCTCCCACCAGTCCTCCACCAGGAGCTACAAAATGCTCTGCCCCCGTCCTGCCTGCAGCCACTCCTGAAAACAGACCTTTGCCGTGCCTGCCTTCACGCAAAGCAACCGGCAGAGCCAATTCCAGGCTTCTTCCCACCTACGAAGCTGCTGGAGACAAAAAAAAAAACCCAAACCCAGTGCTAAGGCTGCGAGGAGGCAGCGTGCGATGTCACGAGCATCTCGTTTACCAAGATGCAAAAGCAAAAGCTGTAACTTGAAATGGCTGCGAGGCGCAGGAGCCCTGGGCTGAGGTCCCGTGCACAGCACAGCCCTCGGCAGCCGTCTGCCTCGGGGCATTCTTCTGGGGAAGTCGCGGCAGTGCAGAGTGCAGGACCGCACACTGCCACGCAAGTCGTACCCTCTCAGCCGAAGGACTGCAGGAAAACACTGTGGCACTGAGTCGCAGCCTCCTGACACCAGTTTTTCAGGTAGATAGAACAGCGTCTCTCTTCAAAATGCCACCAGGAGGCTGGATATGAAGATTCCCAGTCCAGTGACTAGACAAAATGTAAGAACATGAAATCAGAAGGTTCCCTGTGGGGTCAAAGCAGTAAAACCAATTCTGATTCAGCTGCATTACCAGATGGAAGCAGGATCTCAATAATTTACAGCCAGAGATGGGGTAAGTGTCCATTAGCATTAGTGTCTATGGATGTACGCTTTCTTTTTTTTCCACATTTTTAAGGCCTTGGAGACCACGTCTGGGTCTCTGTCTTTCCCTCTTCCTGGCTCTCAAGAACCAGAAGAGAAGCCTTCCTCTTCAGCACCCCCTGCGCTCCCAAATGGTAGGTAAGGAAGAAGACAAGATTATTTGATGTGAATCTGGACAGAGTAAATGGTCTCTAATGGTATCTAGAACACAACATTCGGGATAATTTAAACAAGTTAAGAGGTTGGACATGATCCAAATTGCAGAAGAACACAGCACAGCAGGATGTTCTTCAGATGTGTCAGTGGCTCTTAACTTTAGGACCAAAGGAGCCGGATCTATTTTTATTTTTAAATACAGCTGCCTTTCAGCATTAGCTATCTTGAAAAGGGCAAACTTGAAGCCAAACTAAAATGCAACATGAAGTACTAACAACAGATCAGTCATTCCAAAAACTGGTCCCATGATATTAATGGTGTCTAAATCTCCATCAAGGCGTTCTTGCCCTTTTTTCTTCCAGAAGCCAGTGCAGAGTGGCTCAACCCATTTGTGCCTCCTCCACAAATAAACAGCGCACATCCTTCTTCAACACCTCTTCTTCCCCAGAAATGAGCGCCTCAAGACTTACAACTAATTTGACCAAAAAAATCCTACTCTGCATGATCTTCCCCAGCTTCTGGAGGTTTAAACAAACCATCGCGGCGCATTTATCGGCAGGTTAGAGCTAGCCGGCCATCCACACTCCACCAAAAGACAGACGAGCAAGAAAATCCAGGTAGAGGTTTGGATTATTCAGGGTTTTTTTAAACTAACTGTTTTACATTCAAGGTACCCACCTTTTCACGTGCATATTTTGCAAAGGAAACACGCAAAGCTTCTCCTCTTGCTCCCCTCAAATTCCAGAGGCTGAGGTATTTTTCAGACTATGAGCATACCGAAATAAAAAAATAACCACGTAACACAACGGGCACTGGAGTTACGTGACCTTAGGGATGGGTTTTTTTGTCTTTACCGTGTTCCCAGTTTCAGGAGGACAGAACATCCCTGCACTGGTTCTATCTCCCAGTCACAGGAGATGAAGGAACCATCCCCCAGGGACGAACTGGGATCATCTCCGTGTCTTTCGCTTCTCCGCGATGCTTTTAAGCGAGCGAGGAAGGCGAGGGTAACAAGCTGCCAGCCACTTCTCCGGCTGACTAGCACCAGCCACCCAAGAGGTGCTTGCACGATTTTGTGTATATAAAGCTTGTAAAGCACTTTAGGAAGCTGCAGGATGAAAAGGACTATATAAACGTAAGATATTATTATTATTAAACCAGTGATCTGACAAGAAGAGACAGCTTTTCAAATCTGTACAACAGCTTGAGCTGAAGAGATCAGGGAGTCCAATTTGAAAAAATAATAATTTGAAACGAATTTGAGGATTAGAAGTGGCAGCTCTTTTGTGGATTCTCCGTGGCAGGTAAATTTAGTAGGCTACTTTAATTTTGCATCGTTTTAACTCCCGGCAATGTCCTGTGCATTGAATCTGACAGAGAGACAGAGCGTTTGAAGCTGTCGTGGCTACATTTTAGTCTCCCAATTTTACAATCAGTGTTTGAATCTGCTGCTACAACTCTGGGTACAGAGATCAGAGGCTTATCAAAGAGGCATCCATTTCAAAGACAAGCAGCAGCTTTGACTTCATTCCTTCAATGCTTAAAATTCCTGAAAAAGCAGATGAGCATACCACAAAACAGGTCTGAAGGAACTCTCTCTATCGGCTGTAAACCTAGTTCAATATTATTTTTTTTTAGGGATCTATTTTGGTCTCATGTAAAATGAGTGTGTTTAGCAGAGATAATCCTCTCAACAGGTGAGCTTAATATATGCCTTTTCCTGCATCTGGAGCTACATTTTAAACTGGCTTATTGCTTAATCGAGCATTAATTGAAGAACTACGTCAACCAGTTACCTGGTTGGGTTGGGTTTTTTTAGCCTAAGAATGTTTTCCCTTCCCTAACAAAGCAGCACTTCGTTTCTTGATTGCTGCCCTTATTTTCACTGCATGGATGAACCAAGCGCACCCTAGGCAGTGACGCGCTGTTTGCGGCGAGCCGGCCCGGTTTAAAGGTACATCGTGCTCCGGAGGTGCCGCGTGGCTGCGGCGTCCACCTTCAGCTCTTCTCTTTAAGCCGAGCTTCAGCGTTCACGGGATCGGTAACATCACTGACCTCATGGGCATCCCCTCCCGTGAGGGACCAGGATGAGAGACCCCGCTCACAGGGGACACCAGCTGAGAGAACAGCGAGACATTGAGCCAGAATACATTTAACTTCTGCCTTTGTCAATTCTTTAAGCCAGAAATGTGTTTCATCCGTATCTCTGATATGGAAGAGAAATGCATTTCAGGAATCTGAGCACTTTTCTTCCTTCTCTTCTCACAGCGGCTGCCTGAGAACTGCCCCCACACGCTGCCAGCCATCAAGACCTTTGTCCACTCACAAGAGCCGACCGCTCAGGTGATTCTTGCTAGAAAGCACGAGCGGTTTGCCACGAAGTGCCACAGGGACGTGCAAATCTGATCCGAGCTCCTCCCTGTAAGTTCTGCCGAGCCCAGGAACGCTCTGCGAAGCTCGCACGGGGGCAACGGGCAGCATTTCAAGCTGGTCAAGTGCTTCAGGTGTTGGGACGGGCACGGCAGGGATGGGGGGCACCTGGCTCCTGCCGAGGCGACCGCAGCCCCCAGCCCACCTCCGGCTTCTTGTGTTCACTGCAAACCTCGCGCTGCTTATCTGCCCGTTCCTTCTTCAGCTCCTCAGTAGCAGGAGCGAGAGGCGAAAAGAACAACCAGCAACTGGCTCCTTTGTCTGATCAGGTCTTCAGAGATGCGGCATTCCCAACTCACGGCGGGGCACGGTCCCCAAAGCCGCGCTCCGGCAGCTCGCAGGAAAGGGAGCCGCTCGCTTCTGACAGCCCAGGGAGCAGCCCGGGAAGGCATTCAGCTGCACTTGAAACCCATGGTCATACCAGCAGCCTTAGCAAAGCTACACTGCAGGTGTGGACATGCCCTAAAATGCACTGAGCGCGCAGAAGAGAGTTCAGCCCTTCAGTGCTCAAATCGCTTCTGACAAACAGGACTGAGAAGTCTTAACACATTCACGCGTTTTTAAAAAGCACTCCCAGCTCTACCTCGCACTAGACAAAAGCTTCAGTGTAAAATGAGCTTTGAAACTCCACAACGTTTACAAGTCCCTCTCCTGACAGAACAGCTCATTTCTCAGCATCCAGCCTATGGAGAAGAATTTCTGTTGCGAGATCCTGCCCATTAAAAGGTCCCCAATTCCCCCCCACCAGCGCTAGGACAAACTAACCGAATAACCTGACATACATTTCATAATACTTTAAAGCACAGTTATTTACTCAGGAGGAAAGAAAACATATAGAAAGCCTGAGCAGAAGTTTTCACAAGATGCAGTGATGCTGCACCTACATGGGCCAAGTCACAAGGCAGCTTGTGGCCCTGAAGCAGGTGCTATTTTTCATTGTCTCTTGGATTTCAGAGCATCACAAGAAGAGATACCAACCATCTTTAGGTAGATGGGCACGTGCTCGTGCTGGTCCTTAATCTTTAAGAGTAATAATCAGTGAGCTGATCCTCCAGGAGTACCGGTCTGTATAATGTCCTGGAGAAACAACCTTGTCAGGAGAAGCATGAGAGATCGGCAACGCACACGCATAAAAAGCCAATTTCCCACTCGGTCGGACCAGTCGGCCCCATCTTTGCTGCTGAACACTGCTCCAGCGCTGCTGCTTCCCCTAAAAACTTTTTAAGAAGAAAGTCTGTGTATGTCTGGTAGATAAATAACCACCTCTGTGCTCCAAAAATGCAGAAATACAGCCACAAATAAGCATTAGTGCTGCAAAAGTTGGGAAAGCACCACAGCTTTACAGTCTTAAACACAGACCAGGTGGAATCCCGACGGGTACCAACGCATTTCAGATGAAAGCTTTCAAGCAGATGAGAAATAGTTGCAGGAGCTGGAACCTGAGTAACTACAGTTGCATTAAATTATTCCATCTGCAAATCCATTAAAAATTGTTAATGGCTTTGTATGGCTTTTATATTTATTGGGTGGGTTTATTCCTATGTGAGTCGTACATATTTATTACCGGGGTCCAGATAATGGTTATTAATAAAACTTCTTCTATTTGCATACTGTCTTGGTGCTGGCCTAAATATTTACAACTCGGCTATAAAATAAAAAGAACCCTCAAAAATTATAAACAGCACCAGGGATTCATCACAACTTTACTTTTTGTACTTTATGACTTTTTTTGTGGTTTGTTTTTCTTCTTTAAAGTGGGAAAAGAACGGTAACCCTTTTTCTTTTCGCAGGTCTGAAAAGCACTAATTCTGTCAAAGCCTTAAAGCATTTTCAAGAAGAGGAGATCCAAAGCTAAAGCGTGCTAGCTTTTCTAATTCAGAAAAATGCATATATTTCTACACATCATTATGAACAGTAACAAAAGCTCAGTATTAAAATAGGTCCACTGAATCCCTGGAATTGTGCCTGCCAACTAAAACACCTACTATGAATTCAGTAATGGGTTATGCAAACATAAATTATAAGGCCAGACGTTTTAAAAGGAAAAAAAGTTGATTTATTGTCACATTGGAGACACGGCAGGATAGAAGCACAATTTCATTTTTCCATATATTCATCAACACTGCAGATGTGTTAATGCAAAAAGAATTCTAAAATAAAAACGACTCTCAACTCCCCTATGTCATTTAATTCACTTTAAAATGGTTACCAGGAAGTTTTCTTTTTCTTTTGTTTTACGCAAGCAAAACATACAGAAAAGTTCTGGGAGAAAACAGGTTTTAAGAGCATTTTACAGACATTTCTCCCCCTAAAAGTTTACCTCCAGACTTCATCCAGAACTGACGATAGAAAAGCAATCCTCCAGAAAGCTGAGTTTGGAGTTTTTTCTTCTTTCCCCCCCCCCCCCCCCCCCAATAGAAAAGCTTACAGCTACAATCTGTAACCCCAGTCATTCTGTCACTCAACATATTAATCTGGTCTTGTTTCAAGCAGATCCAACTTTCCACTTACCCACTGTCAAGGAAAAGAACCTCTCGTAACTGGCAACTATTATTAAAAGAGTTATTCACGACAACATCATAATTTGAATGAGAACAACATGTTCCTTTAATTGCACCTGAACGGCTTTGAGGTGGCCCAGCGGATGAACGGGAGGAGGTTTCCAGCATATTTGTTCACCGAGTAAAAAGGAAAAGTACTAATTGAAGATATTTAACTTTTTGGTAAATAGTCACAGGAAGGAAGAGCGAGTATCTTGCCTGCCTGTTACTTTTCTCAGTTGAATCTTGAAAAGAGGTCAAAACTCTTGTTCAAATGGCTCAAAGCAAATTCAGGAACTGAATCCGACTTGTTTTGAGAGCGCTTGGTTCCAGATATAAATACCCAGTTTTACACTTACCTTTATACCCAACACCACCCAATGGCTGTTAACCCTTGGTGCCACACTGGGAAAATCTCCGCGATTTCAGCTAAAGAAGTGGAAATAATTTGCCTTAAAAACCAGTTCAACAATGCATTCAGGAACTCTCGTGATTACTCTGATGCACACTCACTTAAACCACAGCCATTCTTCAGGAGCAAGGACGGTAAACGCTGCGTAACATCAAGTTTTTCCTTCAAGTTCTGACCTTGACCACGTTCCCCTCTGTGAGACCCCACCCCTCGACCTTCCCCACCCCGCTCGCTCCTCCTGGCCACCCCCCAAACGCGGTCAGTGCTGGAAAGTTCAAGCAAAGGCGAGACCAACTTGAGAAAAATCAAACTATTTGCTTTGCATCATTTCATCCTTAGTGACAGGGGAAACTCACGGTAGCATCGAATGTTTAACGAGAGCCATTAATCTGCAAATATTTGCTTACAAGCAGGGCCCTTTGTGAAGCACAGCACTACCAGAAATAGCCCCGATTCTCCTTTTCTGCAATGGAAAATACAGCACCCGTGACATTACTGAAATCTAACACCTGCAACTGATGTTGCTAGAAGAAAAATGCATTCTTCAGCTGTCAAGCGTGTTTAACCAGAAAAAATGCTTAAATAAAATAAATCTAAATTACTAAGAGCGAGTGACTTCAGAGGAATTAATTTCTTCGACTACTCTTAACGTGTTCAGTTCAATCAGACGCGTCTCCCTCTTGAAGATTTTTTTGAACTCTGCTTAAATAAAGACTTTTGAGGTAAATGTGGTGTAGAAAAATTACTTTCAGGACATTTTTAAAGAAAACGGAGACAGAGACAGTAACTCAAAGTGTCCTGGATCACACCGTTTCAGAAAAATGCTTCAAATTAAACTTCCTTGCCTCGTAACACGCACCACACAGTCGCTGCTTCTGCAGGTCAAGGGCGTCACGCCCCTGGATGTCAGAGCTTTAGCAGCGCTCTCGTACGGCCGCACGGTTAGCCGCGAAACCCTACGTACTGACAACCTCCAAAATAAGTCCCTGTTTTGTAAAAGGACCTTCTGACGTCTTGGAATGACCCCGCCAGGTTCCACCACCCACCCACCGCTCCTGCTGCCTCCTCCTCCCTGAGGAGCAAAGCAAGAACTGCTCACTTTGGGAAAACAACCCCTAAATGACATTTTTCCGAACCTGAGATGCCAGTTCCATCAACACACCGAGCCAGCGTTTGGTGGGGAACATGCACCACTATTTTGGGATGCGAGAAAACGGGGCAGGTACAGCAGAGGAGGGCTTGATGTGCCAACACGGTTTGTTCCAGGCTTGGATTTGCTGCTCCTCAGCACACCCAGCTCCGGTGAGCGGTGGCGGCGAGGCACGTGCGCTCAGCAAAGAGCAGGGGAGCTGCCATCTGCCAGAGAGCCTGCCTTCGCTTCGCGTGGGTGATACAGACCGTTCTTCCGAAAAATAAAATAAAAATAATAACGTCTAGTAATTATAGTGGTGAGAACGGTCACCGTGCAGAAAAACGGAGGTCAGTTGTATGAGAATCCCAGCGAATGCAGCTGCGCACTGTAATTGTTTCATTGTCCTCTCACTTCCAATAAAGTGAAAAGGCGGCAAGAGATCATAATGTAGAAAAGAGTGTCAGAAACACTGATGTTTTTCCTATTAACAATTAGAAGAGGCTAAAGTCAAATATGTATTAAATAATGACACCGAAATTATTGAGAACTTGTGAATAAAGGGACCTCCCAGGATAAGGTTAGATCTGATTTAACCAAACTGACTCCACGAGACATGGTTTTAGATTACACTTTAAGACGTGGACCTAGATTATTAGTTTTCTGTAGCAAGACACGTAATAATAATAATATACTTCAATTGGTTTTTGAAATAACAAGCCCATGTTGTACAAATGATCACTAACATTATCTACCCTGCAAAAAGAATCTCTTCAGGAAATGGTACTACTCAATAAAAACACCAAAAGGGAGGACACGGCCCCTAAATACCCTTATGCTAAAGAAGAGGTATCCACCTTAGCTCTGAGCTTCAAGGTAAGTTGTCCTCCTCTGTTCTTATATTTTTATTTTACAGAAGGAAACGGTCATGTTTTAACTCAATAAGGAGAGTATGACATGTATTTAACATTCTGCTAATGTTTTAAGCATACGAAGAATCTTAAAACCACAAACCAGTACTACAATAGAATTAAGTACTGATAATTGCAGTTGAGTTATACAAATCAATACACAAGATTCTGTTTTTAACAAACTGCTTCACTGCAAATTCATCTTAAACCCTCCTTTTCAAAGTCCTCATCTTTTTCCTGAAATAATATTTAAGTAATAAATCAAGAAATACATAGAAAGGTGGTATTTTTTAACTCCCTACCATGCACTGAGACATTTACTATTTGCAAACTGTATTCACTGCATTTCGCTGTATTATGTCAGCTGTTTCTTACAAAGAAATGTCAGGTATGTTCTTCCGCACTCGGGCTCCCGAACTAACAGGATTCCTGTACGTTCCTGGAGAAATCCTCACGAAGGTGAGGAAGGAACATCCACTCACTAAGTACTGTCAGGCAAACAGGGAGAGAAAAAAAGAAAAAGAGAAAAAAAACGAAAAAAAAAGAAAAAGAGAAAAAAGGGGGGGGGGGGGGGGGGGGGGGGGGGGGGGGGGGGGGGGGGGGAGAAAAAAAGTAGAACAACCCAGCTCTAGATGGCAGCAAATCAATATCCACCCCTATGTGCACAGACACTGAGAGCATCAACTATTTTCAGAGGCTACATACTTGCAGTAGTTTTTCTAGGCACGCTATTATTTTTGCTTTGTTACACAGGCTGGACCAAAGATGACTGTGCAGAGTCTTCAGGAATCAAGCACAACTCACTACCAACAATTAGAAAGACACCGCTCTCATTTCCAGAACTAATTCAACCAGTAGAATTAATATTCTTTTTATTTTTTTCTAACCTTAATTTGATGATCTTTTGCTGTAGAGACCGGATAATTTAACCAAATGATGCAGAAACACTGGAGACTAAAAACTGAAGAATTTAAAATATTAAAAAACTGAGCCCTTGCATAATAACTCTGTTCATTTCCTTTCATTAGTTACGACTTGCAACTGCAATGTTATTTTTGTTAAAAAAAAAACGAAACACAGACCTTAAAAATATGCAATGCCACCAAGAAAATCATTACTTTGCTAACAAAAAAAAAAAAATTATCTATAGACTCATTTATTTTTTTCGTGGCAGCACCACTCAGAGCAGGTAAACATCAATTAGCAGAGAGGGTCTGAGGCGGAGGAGGACGCGGCCGGAGCCACCTCCTGCGAACACGGGCGCTCGGGGGCAGGCACCCGACGCCGCCACCCCCAGAACTTGTCCTTCTGGGGAGAACCGCTCGGGTGAGCAGGCAGCCAGGCGGCGTCAAGATACGCTTTTCCTATCCTTATTTATCTTGTTTTCCGGCACCTTCCGATATTCGGTTTTCCAGGGCGCTCTAAAGCCATTTATTTGAGAACGTACTTATGTTGTCGTACGCCGACGCTGAAAGGTTCCCCCATGTCCTTCCAGAGCTCTGCCGATCCAATCTTTAATCTGCTTTGCAAAATGCAGATGTCAAGTCGAGCATTTAAAGGTAATCTTGACTTTCTAAATCTCAGCCACGGACTACGTTTGCAACCTAGAAACAGCAAAGCGCAACAGCCCTGAGGAATCATCGGTTCAACGGGGACGGAAGGAACCGGCTCCCAGGGTAAGCTCCTGTATCCAAATATCTGCTTCAGGCAGATGCGAAGCACCTGCCCGATTTTTTTCAGAGCTCACGTGCTCACGTTAGGAAATGAGTATCTTATTTATTTTATCTCCCAAGAGCAGGTGGCCCAGGCCTCTCAGGCTGCTCTTCTGTCTCGTGCTGGCTTTGACACCCCGTGTTCAGGTGAGCCTGGTCATGACCAGCCCAGCACCACCTGGGCACCCGGCTGAATCGTAAAGGAAAGCAACGGAGAGTTAGAGGTTAAACAGGCTTAAGAATTACCACGCTCCCTCTCCATCAGTACTTAACACCCACATCTTACTTCTTTACAAAGCCCAGCCTTACTCAATTATTTGTTTTCTGATATTTTTCATTATTCTCGTTGACTAACTTGAAAGTGTGCACCACTGGAAGTATTAGATAAGCTCTTCAGTGTTTAAAACAGGAGCAGGTAAGCAAAAAGGAGTTGCTCAGCTAGGAATCTGGGCAGAAACGAAGGCACAGTTATCAACATTAGGAAGTATTTTCACTTTGTATCAAAAATTACTGACCTGTGCAAATGAAATAACTTAGACACCCCAAAAAAAATTTAAATAATTGTCCAAGGTGGTCATTCAAAGATATGCTTCTTCACACCAGAAGTGGCACATGATGAATTAGACAAAGAATTTCACAGAGGTTAAAATACTCCAAAAGTATCACCATTAGTCACAGTAATTCAGGAATTATCACCATGAGAGAATAATCATATGATGCAGATGATCCTGACCGACTCAGCCTTCCACAATAGCTGCTCAGGATGAAACAAACTTGAGACTGAAAACAGCCCAAAACATCTACGAGGTCCCGAAATATCTCTGGCCTCTTAAAAGGTATGAGGAGGTAAAAGGTATTTCTGTAATAACAGGAGTTAAAAGCCCTTTCTAAAAGCTTCTGCATGTAACAACCCCCACCAAATTTTCTGCTCTCATAAGGTTCCCAAACATGAGATACTTCTTCCCAGAGTCACCTCCCGGTATGCCAAGTCAGAAATAGTATTTTAACATTTTTAAATACCAACAGCCCTAGAGTCATTCCTATAAACAACAAAAACATGGTATTTCTTTTGCAGCAACTTGATAATTTGCAAGGAAGGCAGAAATGACCCAAATAGATCCGTCACACTTTTTTTAAAAGCAAAAAGAAACAGAGGTATCCTCAGCTTTAGTTATTTTTCAAATCCTTTTCTGCTACGCAGGAGACTGTTTTCAAGCAGACACTATGGAAAGTCTAGAGGACATCCCAGACAGCGATGGATAGGAAAGTCACGGCAATCGACACTTGCCTCCTGATTTATGGTAAGACTGGCTGCCGCAGAGGAAAAGAGACGCTGGAACAGGCTGAAGCGCTGCTGCGCTGACAGCGATGCACAGAGAACGGAGAAGAAAATGGAAAGTTGATTTCTGAAACAAATCATCACATTTAACAATTCAATTTTTCTGGTTGTGGCGTTTTTATACCAAGAAAGTTGTTACCTCACTGTGGGAATTTAGATTAAGCTGTACAGTGGGTGATTTGTTTATGTGAAGAACAGCTAGGTGTGCAAGCTGGTTTTCTATGACAGAAGTCTCCTTTTTGGTTGTCATTAAAACGAGCATGTTTGATGCTTTGGTGATGCAACTGTATCAGTTTGGAAATGCCACTGGCTCACTGGGCCCTCTCCCTTCCACCTCAAGGAAGTTTTCAACATCGTGAGCAGGTTTTCAGACAAAGCTGCAGTTTTGGAAAAACTCAAGTCGAGTAGTTACAGTCTCACCTTCTCATTTTCAACTGTCTTCCAAAACCATCTGAGGTTTGAAAAGGATTCACAGACCTCCTTTCTTTTTGAGGGAGTGCAGGAAACAGCTGCAGGTGAACACGGAGTGCACACACTTAAACTTTTATGTAGAGGAAGAGCATGGAGGTTTTCCAGCAAGGAGAGCTGGACACTGCCTCGTTCAGCTTTCACCTTACACACCCCTGTCAGCCACACCGAGCACCTTGGAGGAGGAGAAGGTCGCCCCACCAGACTTTCTACATCAGAGCTACTTCCTCCATGCCTCTGGAGCAGTAACTGGGCATCAGGTTTGTCACAGCTAGCTATTACTACAGTTTGGGTGCTTTCTTTTAATTCTTTGATCCCATTTTCATTTTTTAATTCTGCTGCAGAAAGCAGAAGAGGAATTTGACTGCGCTGCTGCTCAGAAACAAAGCTGCAGAAAAAGCATCACAGCAGAGAAGACAGAGAAAGAAAGAATACTAAAAAAAATTCATGCAAGTTTATAAAGGAATGTGGTTTCGTAAGAGTCCCACGACAGAAGATGAGGGTGTAGAATGAGGCAGCGATCCACATTTCCCCAAACACTGGGGATGTTCAGAGACGTTGTTTTGAACCTAGTTCCTGAGTGAATAAACCACCTTCCACACTATATTTTGGAAAAGAACTCAGGCTAGAGAATTGTATTTTGTAAAATTATATTTAAAACCTTACCATCAAATGATTTAACTTCTCTATCTTGCTTACTGGAAAGGACTAACTGCATATTGTTTTCCTACAGTATCTCTGGAACTAACTGTACAAAATGTGTCACTCTCCTCGGTGCATCCAACTCCCACTGAGTTACCAAGGCCCTCTCCTCTAACAATGCATTTAAAGGCCAGTGTTGGTTAGGGTTTTTTTGTTTCTCCCCACAGTAACCTTCTGCTCCATAAAAATAAAACTGGCCTAAAGAAATTGTCTTGACACACGTCTGTAAACACATGATCAGCTAGGAGCTGGCAGCTACAGCCTCGTGCTGAAGAATCTTTTTCCTTACAGGAGAAAAAGGAAGGCAGCAGGAGACTCAAGTTGAATCCTGTAAAATGAACTTAAGCTTCCAGCAAACAATTTGAAAATGTGGCCCCAGAATCCTACTTATTTTCTGGATTTTGCACAATTTCCTATATCCTCCATACTCTTTCACTTCTCTTCACAACAGTTTGCTCTCTCCTGCAAAGGGAATCGACTTATTCCTCACCCTCTCAGAGCTACTGGCTTTACTCTCCACGTTCTCTTGTTCCTTTTCTCAAAGCTCTGCTCCTTCAGAGCTGCAGTCCCCAAATTTTCTCTTCTTCAAACAAAGAGAGAAACAATTTCTGCCCCACAAAGCCTCCTCAGGGTGTCAGTTAAACACTCCCCCTTGCCCTGAAGTTCCTCCGGCTCCACCATTCCCTTTCCCCTCACTCGGTCAGGTCCTCCAGCATTTCTCTCTCTGCACCAACAGGAAGCAAAGCAGCATCTGCTACTTGAGAAGCAGCAACAAAGGTTAGAAAAGCTGCCCGCTGCTTCTAGCCCAGGAAGAGACTTGGAAGGAACCGATATTTGCGTATCCGTTATCTGGAACGGGCTTTGAAACCCTAGAACGTTCCTGGATGAACAGATTGCTGGCAGTCATCGGGGGGGAGAAAAAGAAACACAAAACAAACAAACAAGCTCTACACATTGCTCTGCATTCATTAGTTAACGAAATGAGTTTGTACGTATTTTCAACACAACTATGCAGGCGTGTACACAGACACACACGCTGCACGCGCTGCTGCGAGCGTGGAAGAGTTTAAACACTCGCAGTGTCCTACACACAACATTCACCTTTGCGAGGTGTGCCCAGCACCGGTCCCGACACCCTCACCCACCACCCGCTGCGACGCACGTCCTTCGAGGGGAGATTTCTAAAGAGCTCAGCACTGACCTTGTTGCGCTTCCAGCGAAATCAACAGCAAAACTTGATTTGATTTTTGATGGAAAAATGAGCATCTTTGAAGTTGTGCCCTTGATACAGATTTATTTAGGTAGTGAAATGTCACTTTCTACATCCAAGTGCTACAAGAGTTTGGTTTAGTGAGCAACATTATTTTTTTTTCAATTCTGCAGGTTTTACATTATCACAAAATTTAGAGCAAGCCTGTTTGAAGGCTTGTGTTCATACCGCCACTAAAAACATCAATTCGTATTATTTACAGCATGCAAAAACTGCCTGAAGAGAAAGCCATCAGAGACAAGCAGTCTTAGTTGAGATGGTGGACTTCACAATCCATATGAGAAAAATCATGGAAACAAACCATGAAGAGAAAAAAACCCCAACACTTAAGCACTTCTAATACCATACAGTAGTGCAAGAAGCTCAACAGACTGGAGTAACTTTTCTCCTTACCTCTGGAGTGTTTTTCTTGAACTCGCGACTTTGCTCGATGAGTTTTTTCCTGGACTGCTCACTTTCATCTTGCCGGTTAGCCAATATTGTTGCTGTGGCATCAAGCTCTCTCTGTGGAGAAAAACGAAACAAAAAATAAGGAACTACAAGTCAGAGCTCTGCTTCTGACAGAAATAAAAATAAAAGCTCATATGTACATCACATCATTTGGAATTACCAAGGCAGTACGGAACAATGCGCCAACCTTCCAGGAACTGGACCTCCTGAATAACATCAGATGAAGTTCTACGAACTTCCTGATTCCATCTTGCAACCAAAATGTAAGGTTTTTTTCCTCAAAAGTATTCATTCAGTTACCACAACACCCCACAGGAGAGCGGCAGTAGCACGCAGCACACACCTCCAGTAATTTCCAAAACCCAGTGAAGATTACAGGCCTTGGACATGCTCAAGCCAGGTTTATTTCCGCCTGCCTGCTTTGTAAAGATACTGGATTTTCCCTTTTTTGAGCTAATAATAATTCTTTCTTCCAGAGTAACTCAAATATTGGCTAACCTTATACCTCAGCCCAGCCTGGTTATGCTTCGGTCACTCTTAATTTCCAGTGGCAACTGCATATAATGCGATACTGCCACCGCATCGCTCTTTTTCCACTGAACTGTTTCCTTATTTGAAAACAAAATTATCTTTTCCTACATAGCGGAATCCATTCCTCTAAAATTTTTAGCAGGTATCTCCGTTTCTTCCCCAAAACCTTTTTTCGATCATCTGATAAATGCCAGATTCTCTTCCAAGAGCTTCTCCCAGGCCCAGGCCTAGGCCCGGCCTGCACCCACTGCCCGGCTTCGCCCACGCGCGTTATCCCCATCCCAGTTTCTTTACTCCATTCTGTGCCTCCAAACTTCACCACAACAGACCAAACAGGTCACTTTGCAGCATGTAAACCAACAACACTCAGCATTCCCTGTCAGTTTATTCCTTTTCAGCAGTATTTCCACGTAAAATGAAAAAAACAAAGGCTAAACACACCACCCAGCTCTGGACATGCTCCCCAAGTCACCTGAGAGTTATAACCAAGAATTTGTGAAAGGAATTTGGCACTGTCTTCCCTCTTAGTAATCTGAAAGGAGAAGAACCTGGCTATGAGAAAGAAGATCACGAAAAGTCAAGTCCAGAGCAAGAGATGAAGCAGGTCTGCTCTGCAGCTCTCCTCATCCCCTCACTCTGCCCACACGCCTCCAACCTGCATGCAAAACCCCAGGTTCTCACCAGAAAACCTGCCGCGCCGCCGGCATTTATTCGTAACTTAACAACTTGCACTGGATCAGACTGAAAAACAAGCCCAGGACATTCTGTCGAGTCTAATTCCAGATCTGCAGAGACTGAGAGAGCTGGGGCTGTTCAGCCTTGAGAGGAGACGGCTGAGAGGGGACCTTATGAACGTACAGAAATATCTGAGGGGTGGGGGTCAAGGGGAAGGGGACAATCTCTTCCCAGTGGTGCCCAGTAACAGAACAGGGAATAATGGGTTTAAGTTAGAACATGGGAAGTTCCACCTCAACATGAGGAGAAACTTCTTCCCCATGCGGGTGCCGGAGCCCTGGCCTGGGTGACTCGTAGTGTCCAACGGAGAGCTACGAGGATGATGAAGGGACTTGAAAAATCTCTTCTCAGTGGTGCCCAGCAATAGAACAAGGAATAACAGTTTTAAGTTAGAACATGAGAAGTTCCACCTCAACATGGGGAGAAACTTCTTCCCTGTGCGGGTGCCGGAGCCCTGGCCCAGGCTGCCCAGAGAGGGTGTGGAGTCTCCTGCTCTGGAGACTTTCAAACCCGCCTGGACGCGTTCCTGTGTGGCTGCCCTGGGTGACCCTGCTCTGGCAGGGGTTGGACTGGGTGACCTCTAGAGGTCCCTTCCAACCCCAACATTCTGCGCTTCTGTGATCCCCAGTAGCTGGTTAAGTCACTGGCTGGGTCATCTCTTGACACACAAAAACCACGGTAAAGGTAAAGCACGTCTGGTCGCTGCTCGATGGTCAGCGTAAAAGATTTCCTGTGCATTGGGTCACACACACTTTCCAGTGGAACTGGGCACTCGGGGTGGGGAGACAAAATGGGAAAACAGATTTGCCTCTGCCTATTTTTGCACAGGTGTGAGAAGCAGCAACAGAGAGCAGATACCTACAGGACACCTGCTAAAACCCCAGGTCTGCAAGTTTAAACAGACAACGTGCAGGTCTAGCAAACAGATCCTAGTTTCTAGATATCTTGTGAAAAAAGCCTAATTTCCAATTTTTGGTTATATTTTTGTATGGGTAAATCCTGTAACTTTGAATGACTGCATGGATGTACGTGTGTTTTACGTGACTCCACAGTTTGACCTCTGGGGAAAGAAAAAAAAAAATTTAAAAAGTGCTTTTTGCACTGTCCAACTCAAAAGGAACAATACTCTCTCCTCCTTTATGTTTATTACCACAGAACTAAAAGACTTTTTGGGTTTTTTAATAAATATATGGACCATAGATATCTTAATCCTGAGAAATAAGCTAAATATGACAAATGGATTTGAAGCTAGGCAGCATGCTGGAGCCAGTGACCTAAATATTGTCACCGTACTGCTTAAAAACCCCTCTATTTCTGACTTTGAGGAAAAAAACAGGGCAATATGTCCACCAGATCTTGGTTTGGAATTCTGTAACATATGTGAAATCTATTGCAGAAAAGTGGGAAATACTTAACAGTTGGATAAACCACATTTGAAATTCATCCCAGCTAAGTTTATGCAAGAAAAAAGAGCAACAGAAACCAATGTGGTTAAGCAGTACTATAAAGAGCAATATAACGGCTAAGCAGAAGGCTTTTAAAAAATATAAACAATCTGGTACGGCCAGCAACTTGGAAAACTATATTTAAAAAGGAAGCACACATTTAAAGCAAAGCAAAGCAAACACAAATCATGAACCAAGAGGGAATTTCAGTAGACCGAAGAATCAAATGCCTTGTTTTACAATACAGAATGCTAGCAAGCAACTTTAAGTACGGAAAAGCAGACTTCTAAAGACCTGTACTTCCAAGTTTAGGGACCAGAAAGAAAAAAAAACCGATTAAAGAATAAATAATGTTTCATATTTCATGCTATTATGAAGAGAAAAATCAGGTGGCAAGTGAAGAGTAACCTCCTGCCCCTCACTGAGTGACTGACAACAGGGCCACGATGCGCTTGCTACAGGCACCTTCCCAGTATTTTCAGAATTCCTTCTGGGACAGGCCTGATAATTCCTCACCGCAAAACATTTCCTTACAGGTACAGACATCGCCAAGGAAAAATGCCAGCACGCAACCACGCTGAACCATTTGACGCTGAAGCTTGAGATCTTACCTCCCACTTATGAGCAGCAGAGAGAGTAGGATGCAATCCCAGCTGAGGATCAGTAGAGATCCAGCCCAATGTAAAACGAGACACTGCATCTTCAAGCTATGTCATAGTTAATAAGACCCAAATCAAAGCTGTTTCAAAAATAGCAATTTTTTTCTTCCTTCCTTGATCTCAGCCACACACAATGCAAGTTCCACTATTAAACCTAGCAATAGTCTTAGGATTACAACCCACAAGCATTAACAGCAGCTTTCTCATGCTTTTGTGACTTAATCTCACGAGAAATTTTTGTAAAAATTCCATTTTCGTAAAAATTCAACGTGGCCAATGTGTTATTTCTGCAAGCACGTATTATTAAGGAGCAAGTAGTATTAACTTTGAGATTTGAAACCTGAGTGTCACGTAACACCCACAGGTATACACCCTGCCCAAGCCTTGCAACCACTCTCTAGTAGGCATTAAGTAGATATTAAGTAGGTAGATATTAAGTAAAAGGAGATGCAATACTGTACAGAGAGAAGCATACTGGAGAGTCCGTGAGAACATGACAAGGAGACCACATCTCGGTTCCATTCTCCACAGTTTTGAAATCAAAAAGGTTCCAATGAAAAGCAAACAGAAACAAGGGCTCAGACGTGTTGCAGTGTGGACCTGACTACAGAAAGGATTCAAAGCCTGGAAGCTTCAGTTCCACGGATTCAACACTGGCTAATAAACTTTCTGGCCAAAAATAGTCGCCATTCAGTCGCCCCTGCAAAAAGTGAGTCACTACTTGGAGCACATTTTGAGGGAGAACAAGAAAAACCATTATCTTTCCTCTTGCCCCCAAGTCCCATCGATTTAGGGCAGACGCAGCTCACACTGCTTAAGCCACAGATAACTGAAGAACTCTCTCCAGGGTTTCTACTTTGACCCACTTCAACAGATTTATTGGCACTGGGAGGGTGACAGTGGTAAAAGGAAACAAGAAAGTGTTATGCTTTTAAGCGCGGGAGTCATTAAAAGCAAACCTCAGAAAACAAACATTAAAAGGTTTATTTCGTGCTGTATTGTGCTGGTTTAGGCTGGGATAGAGTTAATTTTCCCCGCAGTAGCTGGTACAGGGCTGTGTTTTGCATTTGTGCATTCTGTGATTCTGTAAATGGCGTTGATAACACGGGGATGTTTCAGTGATTGCTGAGCAGGGCTCACACAGAGTCAAGGCCTTTTTTGCTCCTCACCTTCGTCTTCCTTTAATGTAAGTATTTCAGCCTCTTCGAGGCTCCCCAGGAGCCGCCCTGTTCATTCTGCCTCTGTCACCCTCGGGCCACCAACCGCAACAGCCCGGCTGCGCAGGGAGCTGCGACAGGAAAGCAAACCTGCTAAAAACAGCTCCCACCTTTCCCCCGCTGCGACTTTTGCTGCACTGAATCAGTTCGCTGTACACCCTGCAGCTACAAGGTGTTGGACCATTGCAAGAGGGAGGCGGGAAAACACGGTTGGGAGGAGGGGGCTGGTTGGAAGCCCCTCCTTGAGCACCAACCTGCCATTAGGCTGACCCCAAGCAATTACGAAACTCCAGCCTGACACTGCAGGCAGGCTTCAAGGTTGTTTTCTTTCACGGCTGACATGTCTTTCCCTACAAGATGCATACCTTGATAATCACCTAGCCAGCAGGTCTGCTCCGCTCTGACAACTGACCGGTTCAGCACACCCGTGTCCTCCTCCCCTTTCAGTAACAGAAAGCTCCAGACCAGCCCTTCTGCCACCCAAGCCCCACGAGTGGCCGGCTGGCATCGCTCAAAGTCAGTCCCACGGGCTCTCCAAAGACAACTCACTGGGGAAAATGGTTCTAGAAAGAACTTGGGCTTTCTTGGACACTTAGGAGGAGAACGCCGTGGTGCCACGTCTGCTCACTCCTGCCCTGTTCAGCTTGTGTAAGTGCAACTGGAGTAAAAAGAATAATTTGGGTGAGAAGTAAAGCCAGGGGCAAGAAGAGCACCCTCAGCTTTATGTACACCGCAGAAGGGGGATAAGCAGAAAGAACACACGGGAAATGTGAATTTGGGAGCACAAGGGTGGGGAAGGTGTGCGTGGCTGCAGCGCTGCTGTACCCCCAGCAGGGAAGCAGGGCAAGGGCACGCTTACACTCACCAGCGCCAGCTCTGGCTGAAAAGGTGCAACAGCGGCAGAGACCACACAGGTCCCCGTCCCCTCCTGGCGGCAAGAGATGGGCCCCAAGCACCGGGGCCTGAACACAACAAGGGCGCTGAGGATGGACACTCGCTACACTTCTCCAGAGCCGTGCTTCCTTTTCATTGGAAGCAGTGTGAACAGAATAAGTGACAGAAATCAGAGTTTTTCTAGGCTCTGGATGACTCCAGGCACACGTCCAGCTCCCACCGAACTCTCCTCTGCCCTAGCCCTCACCGTGGCCGACCACGTACATCAGACACCCGTGTCTGACAGCGATGGCCACTGCCCCAGCACAAGTAATTTCAGCCCTGAGAAACCAACACGCTTCAGCATCCCAATCCCCACAGAAGCTGCTCTAACGTCCCTACCATAACTAGCACCCAGTCTCTGCTTAGAGCCAGCATTCATCATAGAATGGCCTGGGCTGGAAGAGACCTTAGAGATCATTTTAATCCAATCTCCCTGTTGTGGGCAGGGACGCCACCTCTCGACTAGGTCAGGCAACACGTGAGAACCGAACGGGAATCGAACCCACGACCTTTGGTGTTTCAAGCACCACACTCAACCCACTGAGCTAAAGCATTCCTACGTTTCACATGGAAAAAGGTTATAAAGAGCTGTAATAACCATCTGCAAGTGCTGCAACATAACTGTATCCCAAAATTTTGTTATTCTCCTGTTTTAAATGCTTAATCCCCGCATTGTTTACCACCAAGCTCTTACACCGGGGCAAGAAACATATATCACAACTTTAAGACGGACTGATTTTTTTTCCAGAAGACTTCTTGTCATGGACACAGCGCCCAGGCTATGCCTTCGGAAGCCTTACGCACCACTGCAGATATTAACCAGCACATTTGCATCGTCAATCTCCTTTTACTTATTACGAGGATAGACACAAATCACAACCACACATAGATCAGGAATCTTCTACCAGTAAATGCAGTAGTAACCATTTCCCCTGAAATCCTATTTCTGTGTATTTAAAATATTTCCCTTTATCATCGTTTCAATCAGTTACCCAGTCGACACGATAATCTTGAGTTTTCAGTAGACTCACTTTTGTTTTCACGCTCTCCCAGGATGGCATTTGTCAGAGCTATCAAAGCTCTCAATGTAGCTTTTTGCAATTTTTAATTTCCTATTACAGGGAAATTTCTTGGTGCAACGATGACACCAACGTAGAAGCGTCTGGCCCAACTCTGCACACGCGCAGCCTCCTTCTCTTGGGGAGATCTGGCATTTCCCTAACTGGTGCATTAGGCAATCTACCCTTCAGTCTCAAAGCCCCCACACTTTTCACCTGTTCAGAAGCCTACCTACTGATCACGGAGGTATTCCAGAAATATTTCAGAAGTGATAAACTGCTTTCTGAGCTTGATGTCTTCCTCTGGAAAAACAAACGTGTTCGCTGGATAAAGCTCTAGATTGTGACCAGGGAAGGAAGCACAAAGCTGACATCAGGAATTTTTGCGAATGTCTGTTCTGACTGTAAGAAGTAAGCGCCAACTGCAATCTGAAAGCTCTCAGGTAAAACATTGTAAGACTGCAATGCCGGAAGAAGTTTCATTTCTGTAAAATGAGTTTGTCTTTGTCTCACTGTAAAGCCCCTTTTTAACACAAGCAAAAGGAAAGATCAGAGAGTTTGACGGGAGCGCAACACCCCAAACCCCACTGTTCCCTCGCCTTACAAACAGCAGTGAACAATGAACAAATAACCAGAATACTTGCATTTTAAACTCCTGGGGGGAAAAAATAATAAAAAGCCATAAGCGTTAAACAAAACATGTTTCTTAAGAAGCATTTTGCCATTTGGCAAAGTGATGCAACTACCTTTCACACAGAGAATTAGCTAGGGAATTTCAATAAATGTATTTTATTTCCGCATACTGAAGTAATTTGACCCCAAATAAGTTTTCAAACAAGCTCTAACTGGAACAAATTTTGTGCTCTATGCAATACTTTTGGACAGTGAGTCAATGTGTGAGGTGGCCACTTCATGAAGCAAAGAGAACAAAACTGACTTATCGGTAAGATACCTGAACTAACAGGCTCTTTAAGAAGAAAAAAAGGAAACCCTAAAAAAAGTTTGCTGTGGCTTTGTCTGTTCACAATAACACCAACCCCTACCAAACTCGGGGAAAGCCTATCAAAAAATCTTGCAAGAGGGGAAAGCTGGTGCTGTCTTTTCAAAAGGAGCTACTATCAGCACAGAGCAGCCTACAACCAGCAACAAAATGCATTATGAGGGGAAAAGGCTGCCACTGCCAGAGCCGACACAATTACATCTGGTTTTACTTCTACACCTTGAATTCAAAACTTTTTAGAAACGGGAGACCGTGCGGAGCTAGAAGGGCCTTAATGCCGAAGGTCTGTACCTCACAAGCTTTTCCTCTCCCTCAAGAAAAGAACGAAACGCCGCCTGTTTTTTCCAAAAGGTAGTTTTCGTCTTCTGGCATTATTTATTCCCTCTCTAAACCACCCTCAAAACCAGGTGCATCCAGAGCCGAAGAACACCTGCCCCAGCCCCAGGTCTGAGGAGCAGCACGGTTTGGTCTCCACTGCTGCGGCTGCGCTCCAGCTCCTCTCCAGAAACGAGGCTCGTGCTTCACTCAGAGCATCCTCAACGCTAACCCCAAAGCTTCTCTCCTCCTCCTCATGTTCCTCAGCTTCTACACCAGACTGTAAGTCACCTCTTTGCTCCCACCAGGGCTACTCTCTCCTCACCACACAGCAGGACGCAGCTGCCTCCAGCGCTGGGCAAGGCAATAACCAGCCGGAAGGTCCCGGCAGAGCCCAGCTCTCCACACCTCTCAGCCCGCTCCTCTCCAAGCCACCTTCGGAGGTGCTCTCACACAGACGTTCTCCTCCCCACGCCGCAGTCCCCGCCGCGTTGTGAAACCACCGGCTTCCATTACCTCACCCAAAGACCTTGCAGTTTGGTTTCAATACCTGGCAAAAAAACCTGCCAGCAAAACCACTCCATCAGTTACTTAACACTCTGCTAGGTTTTGCATTTCAGTTCATTACGCTTTTAAAGGACATACATTTCCTAAAAGGTAAATGCAAGTGTTTGCAGGGGAGAGGGCTCCCTTCCTTTGGAAACCGCAGCAGGTCCGCAGCCAGCCTGCTGCAGCTCCCAGCCCACTGGGCAACAGCTTTACAGCAGCATGGGCTTCCCACACCTTAATTTTCACACTCTTCCTCTTAAAAGCAAAAGTTCAAACTAGTTGCTTCAATAGCTACAACAGAAAAGGCCAAAAAGTAATGAATTGATTTAAACATCGCTGCGGTGAGGCTTCCCAGAAGGAAGGATTTCAGACAGACAGCAAGCGTACGGCGTGAAGCAGCAAACACTGCTCCAACCTGGAGCAATCGGCTCACGCGTCGTGTCCCGGCCACGCGGTAACTCGCATCACAACCGTGTAAACTCCTGCCTCCCTGCCTTACACAGCCAATGGCCTTCTGCTCGATAAAATCAAGTTAGTTAATCATATACATGCTGGTTAATTACTTTGAAAGAAACAAACAAAAAAAAAAATTACTCAGATTAATATTTGTGACTTTCACAGCAGCTACAGGGTGGCGGGGAAGCAAACTACACCTTCTTCTGCCAAATAAAATAAATTATGGGAAACCAAAAGGAACCCACTGTTGCTTGCAAAGACTTTGCCTAGGCAAGACACAAAGCCAAATGCATCTGCTTGACCGTCTATCTCGTTAGTCGATCAGGAGCTGACCAAGCTGCAGCGCCAGCAGCCACACTGACCATGGCTCGTACCACAGCCCAGCCGACAAATTACCCCGTCTTTTAAGTGGCAACAGAGAAGGCAATAACCGCGCCGTGGGGATCCTCCCACGTTGGGTCCCGCTCAGGCCACGCTGCCCATCCCGCTCCCCTCGGCTTTTGTCCCTGCGTGGGGGGTCAGGGCAGGAGGTGACCCCAGCCCGGGCACCGGCAGAGCCGCGGTTGGGGCGGGCAGCGAGGAACGGAGCCCGGTCTCACGATGTTCCTGACACCGGCTGGTCATTAGCTTTTGGCTCAGATGCACACAGCGACCACGCCCCATCAAGCACAATTTTTGGAGGTAATTTTAAACAGACCTTTGGCCCTTCAAAAAAAAAAATTTATTAAAGAAAAAAAGTTAACCAATTAGTAATTACAAACTACTTAATGCATCATTTTTATTGTTTATTTGAAGCCATTAATGCGGCAGCCGCTGCGTTGAGGTGGGAAGGGATTACGCTGCCATCTTGTAGTAAAACCCCATCACCAGCTCACGTCTTGCTTCGACTTAAGATCAGATTCATGAGTTACATTAAATAACTCTTTTGACCACAGATCAAAGTGAAACGTCGCCTCAAACGAGTGGTTCAAATAACAAATAACTAAGGTCTCTTAGACTATTTAAAGGATTTCGTTACTCCCTCTTCAGCCCAAGCTTTGCCAAGAACTGAAGCACAACCACGCTTTAGGCAAGACCCACACCGGAACCCAGAGCAGGGTTTGTAACTCGCCCGACCGATCGCCACCAATAAATCTTTCAGTGTGAGTTCTGGGAACTTAATGTTTAAAAAAAAATAAACTCAAGCTTTTTTGTCTTTGTTTTCATTCTAAATGAAAACAAACTCGTTGCTCACATTTTATTTCGCTTCGCCGACATCTTAACTGCGCTGTTTAGAACAAAAATTCACAATTCTTTTTCCTTCAACAGCACCTGTTATTCATTTTATTTTTAGATTTTTTTTACATAGTTGAACTGTTACAGACAGACCACTCGTCTGCCCTGAAGTCCATCACAACAACCACCCAAAAATCCATCAGTCTCCAAACACAGTCACCAATGAGAGCTACTTAAGCTGTTTCCTAACATTCAGACATAAAATACTAACCAACAAAAGTATAAATACACACTGAAAAACCAACCTAAAAATTACTTCTAAAACCACATTCCAACAAAGCAATTCCTCGAGGAACAGGAAAAAAATTGCCGCGGACTTGAGCTCGCACAACAGCTCCTGTTTCGCTCCTGTCTCGTGTTTTGGGGCCTCGCAGAAGTGGCAGAAGAGACGAATAAACCATCCTTCCACACGCAGGACAAACACGGTTTGGAAGGACGGGGTTGGTCTTAACTTGGGATTTCGGGCTGTTAGGTTAAAAACCTCAGCAACGGGCTCTGCGCACCTGGGCCGACCCACAAAACGCACCTTCACAGCTCTCCCCGGGCCCAGCCAACACATCTCGGTGCCGCCGGGCTCGTTCCCGCGACAGGGACCGCGGCGCTGGGCAGAGGAACCCGGGTGGGGAACCGGCGTTGTGAAGTAAGTGGTTAACAAAAATGAAATTGTTCGAGCAAGAGTTTAAGCAGGAGGAGCGCTCGGCCGAGCGTTACCAGGGCAGGGTCCTTGACTCCCGCCCCTGCTCTGGGTTTGCTGCCGTTCAGGCCATGCTGAGCAGTTTATGCATTTTCCCATGACAAGAAAAATACTGCTTTTTTTAAAATAAAAAGTTCCCTGTGAATGCAATCAGTCGATGTCTTCTAACAAATTATAAATAGGAAACAAGAAACCAATGTTTTCTTTATGTTTTTGCTACTACTAAGGGCCTGTTTGGGCCTCTCGGTATTCCTTCAGATCTAAATCCAGCGACTCAGCTAAATCTAAAATCTAAATCTAAATCCAGGGACTCAGCTAAATCTAAAATCTAAATCTAAGCCTAAATCTAGTGACTCAGCTTGGCATGACAACAGCATAAATGTACGTCTGGCGTTTAATACTGATATCAAGCATTACATATTGTGGATGATTAAACAGAACAGCAGATTTCAAAGCTTTCAGAAAAAAAAAAATTTAAAGGTTTTAATATTTTATCTGGACGCTTCCAGTTCAGCCCAAAGCATCCCAAACGGAAATGGAGAGGCGGAGGCAGGGGAATGCAGAACGCCTTCTCTAGCTAGGTGTTCCCCAACCACATAGTGCAGTACTTAGTTAAGCTCATTTTCTGTGACATGAAAAGGAAAACAGCAGAACTGACTCCTGAAGTAAAATTAGCTGATGTGCAGTCACAAGGAGGCTGGCTTGGAGGGGACAGCGCACACAGCAGCACACAACAGCAAATAACCTGCTTCACGCTAGTAAGGTTGCGAGCTACTTTAGAACCACGAGTACTGTTCTCTGCACACGATGTCTAGCGGGGACTGTCCGTTTCTGTAAATCAGCATTTCTAGTAGCGTACCCATATAACCACGTATCAGGGATTACTACAAGGGCCTTCCAGAAACCGCGTGTTACAAAAGGCACATGTAAAATATTGCTTAAATCAAGTTGCAAATCTGCCATTCAGAATTAGTAAAAGGCACACGCAGTCAATGACGGGCAGCCAATGCCTACTTGCTCCACGAACACAACTCAGGTAGAACAGTTAAAATACTTCTTTAACCGTAAAACAACTTCTCTGGTGATAATTTATAGAATTCCCCCACTACTCGCTGTGACAAATCACACTAAAATGAAAACAACAGATTTAGCTGCGGTGGCACTGTCAACCTTGCTATGATACACTGTCACCAAAGAGTCCTTAATTTTGGCTATCAAACACAATTTTAATTTCTTGCACTTTGGAGCAGTAAAAACAATTCTGTGCAGACTCTGTGTTTACAAGCCCTCAGTAAAGAATGCAGCTGTCTCAATCACTGCTGATTGTCTGTTAATTAGTTCAGTTTTACAAGCTGATGGAACAGATTACTTCATTCCCTCCCCACGCACAGACCGAAACTCTACCAATACACTTATCCACAATACAGTAATTTTTGCTTCCCGGCAATTCCGGGAGGTAGATGATGTACTAGGGGCGTAAATGATATTTTTTTTTTTTTTTAACCAAGAAATTATTTAGGTTTGTTACCTTTTCAAGCCATTCTGTCATACAGTGCTTTTCTGTCTATATAGATATACACATCTCTCTCTCTCCTATATGAAAATGGAATTAAACAGCAACACTTTCCGAAAGGGCGGGACCACCTCCCTTCTTTTTTGCTGTGGCTGAAACCAAGTCCAGAGTTATCCCAAGTCCTTTAGGAACTGAATCATTTCCTATCTACATGATGTAGTTAATCACTATCACATTTTTGAACCAAAAATAGCCTTCAAATATGTGACCTAGAGCAGCAAGCTGAAGGTTTTCAGTGAACAGTCTGAAGTTGCTATGGCCATTCTCCATCCCCCACGTGCTTTTCAGACAAATTGTAAATAAAGAGCTAGATCAGCCCTGAGCTGCTCACTCTCACTGCTTCTATCTCCATCCTTTATCCAGACAGCATGGAAGAAAAGCCAGACTTTCCAAATGCAAGAAATCACTTGAGAAAACCAGGAAAGTTTAGTCCAAAAATACCTTTTTTTGAGACAACAGGCTACACATTATATCAAACAATAAGAGTCTCACTTTTGAGACTGGTTTTCTTTCTCTCTCAGTTTAGATCCTCCATGATTAGGAAAAAAAGAAGAAAAAAAAGAGTTCTAGCTAAAGAATATCCATGTCTTTAAAAAAACCCCATTTCTGGTATGAACTGAGTATGTAACTACTAAGTTTACTGCAGAAGAAGCAAGTATGTAAAGATAAAGCCCCACAAAACCATGGAGTTATCACAGCACCAAAGCTGGTTTTTGGCAGTGTTCTGGCTGGTAAATACATAGAATAATCTAAATAAATCGACAGTCTACACAAAGACATCTATAGACCTCGGCTTCAACAGCAGCATCACCCAGAGCCTAAAACCTATTAATGCTTTTCAGAGTTCAGTATTTCAGTACACAAAAAAATCTGAGAGTTTAATATTCGCATTATGAAGACAGCGGTCCAAAGCAGATGCCTGAAAACACCTTGCAGAAAACTCTCCGGATGCACAGAAACAGCACTGGGGGACAAAAAAGTCTGAAATGTCACCTCACAGCAGAGATTAACCTGAACAACAGGGGAACCAAGAACAAGTACCACTCAGCTGCAGCCTGATTATTTTTTCAGCCCCTGTTTTTCACTTAGCTTCACCTAAATCATATTTCTACAATCCTATAAGCAAAGGTCAAACTTTGCTTAAACCCACCACAGGTCTGTTCTGCGTTCCTGTCTCTCCACATCTTTCACACCACCCAGGAAAAAGCCATTTAGAATACGATCCTGGCTTCCCCAAGTTCTTGCACAGAGCGGGATAAGAATGGAGGAGGGTTGGGAGGTGGTTGGTTGGTTTTGTTGTTTGTCTGGGGTCTTTTTTTAAAATTAGGAAAGAAAAAGAAAGGAGTTTTATCCTGATACGCCTTTTTTTTTGTTGTCTGTTCCATTCTACAAGCTGCCTTGCCCACCCAGTCTTGAGGACAGCCAGTTGGCTTCTCTGTTTGAACAGCAAACGAGGCACCTTTGCTAAAGGTGCCGCATCAAACGCTGCATCTCCTTACGCAGGCTTGCCCACCGCTGCTGCAACGCTCAGATCCTTCCTTTGGCTTTCACGTGCCAGGGCAGAGACAGTTACAACCCTGGGAAGTTTCGCCCAAGTTCCTCCTTGGACGGGTGCCATTCTCTGGGCTGCCCGATGTCGCAACCCCTGAGTTGCATCTCCTCGCCGCGGGACCCAGGCAGAGCTGTGAGAGAAAGCCGAGCGCCCCGACCGCCCGCCCGCCGTGGCTTCGGGCTCCCGTGCCATCCCACCGGGCACCACAGCAACATCAGCTCCCAACCCAGCGGGAATAATTTGGAAAGGGATCACTAGATGCTGTTTGATGCACCCCTGCAAATTAAGCATTAATGGGAAACCCTCAGAAATTTCCCCACCATGTCTCTGGCTATTTTAGCTACGTGACTATAAATCAACCTTCAATATTTGTGCTTCGTGCGCGGTAATATATAGGATTCTGCAGCTGCAAATGAAAATCTCAAAAGGATGTGTCAACCTCTCCTCGATCTCTGTTGATACTCAGTGGGACACGTGCTTTAGAGTTTAACTTGCGTAGGTTTGCCGTGGGATGAACTCTAAACCCATGAGAAACATCTGAGAAAAAGCGATGCCTGTTACCTCATTTACTTTTTCAGGACCCCGCCATTAAAGAAGTTACAGGGTAAACCAGCCACCTACACACACTTTCTTATTTTTGCGTAAAACCTCGCTTGATCTGTTTCTGTATCTTTAACGCTTTGTCTTCTATATTTCTACGCAGATAGATGATGCTCTAGAAAACTGCCTGGGAAAGAAGGGCAGAGGGACCTACACTACGAGGTTAGGAGTTCCACCGTGAATGAAATACAGTTCCTCTGTGCTGCTGCCCAAACAGCAACAGGGACAGCAAAACCAACCAACAACTAAACTAGAAATAAACCCAGAACACAGTCGCCTCCCTGCCCATCTCTTCACACGCAGCACTCCTGCACTGCCTCGCCCTGCTTCCACGTGCAGAAGTTATTTAGAGAAATGATGCAGAATGTCTCTTCTTCTCTCGATACTCCTGCAGGGTACCCTCACACCTTGTGCTTCAATCCGGCCCTTTGTGGGGAAGGAATAAACCTGCTCATGCATTTTAATACTCACTACACACAGCAGGCCAAATTCAGCTTCAAAAACCTTTATACAAAGTGCCCTAAATACCCAGCCAGAAGAGAATGACAAAATTGCACGTTACTGTCGTCATTATGTGCTCTCCTTCAGCACATGTCTAAGGTGAGCAGAATGCTGTCGACATAATGGATTCAGCCCTGGAGTAAGTCCGGAGTGCGGAGGCTACTGAACCTGAGGTAACACACTCCATCACTTATTTACTGCATCTCTAAAGCATTTCAGATTCTAAGCTGAATATATATTTCGCACAGTACCAAAACTTTTAAATATCCACAGGAAGATTTCATTTTTATAGGCAATAAACATTAAATCTAAAGGACTGGAACATAAAAAGTGTTTTAATACCATATAAATCACCTTTCCCTAGACAGAATAAATCTCTGAAGGTTTTTAAGGACTGCAATATAAATTTTTATGGCAAATTATCTACATAGAAATTACTTGCACGAGATGCACTTTCACTTCTCTTTCTCATTTGCATAGTGCTGACAATCTTCTCAATCACAACGTTCAATCCAATTTGGAAAGTCCAGAACACAATGCACAGAACTGCCAGGCTGAATGCTGGGTGGTTCCTCCTTATCCTCAGCAAGATTGTTCCTACTGCTGCTCGCTCTCTCCAACCCAAAGCTCGCCTTGCACTGGTAAACAGACTCACATACAAATAATTAAGGCTCAGATGAATAGCTACATCCTCTTTCAAAAGCATCTGTTGGCTTTTCTAACATGGAGGCGCCGCTGCCAGCCCTGAGAACCAAGAGGAGCTCGTTTCATGCTGTGAGCAACAGTCCTCTAAAGCAAAGAGTAACAAGTCTGAGCTGGGAGGGGTTGAATTGAGGAGTTCTTGGGGATGCTCAGAGGACATTTTCTTCGACAAGGTGCTACAGAACTGAGAGGTGATGGCAGGGTGGGGGATCTCCATCCATGGGGATTGCTCAAAAAGCCTCAGCAGAGCCAACCTAGTATGGGCGAGTCCCTTTTCAAGAGGGGGAATCTCCATCCATGGGGATTGCTCAAAAAGCCTCAGCAGAGCCAACCTAGGACGGACGAGTCCCTTTTCAAGTAGGACGTCACGCTAGAGACGTGCTGGAGGTCCCTCCCATCCAGTACGTCTACAGTGCTGGGATCCTTCCTTGGGAGGCCGGTTGTAACGAGGTGACACGCTCAGCGAGGTTTCTAAAAGGCTCTGACTTCCAACTAAACAGTTAATAACCGCAGAAGGCGAGAGGCCAATGGTTATCCGCGGTGAAACAAGCAGCGATCATTCCTGAGAGCTTCTGTCCCGGCCTGTCGGCATAAATACTTCCTCATAACCAAAGCAGAAACACGCACAAGAGGTGCAATTCCCAAGACTCCGAAGCGCAGACACCATCAAAGGACAGGCCCTGTAGAGGTGTGGTGTACCACTGTTACCAAAAATACTTCGGTTTATTCACCGTTTCATTACAGCCAAAATGTGCTGACAAGGATTCTCATAGAAAAGGCCAGAATTAGTTCTTGGAAAACCTCCTGTTGCCTTGGAGGCAGGTCTGAAACGTGCTCGGTACTTCACCGAATCCTCCCCTGGAGGGAAATCAGGGTAAATACAAAGTTAAAGCACCTGTAGAACAGCAAAGTCCCAAGAAAAAAGAAAAAATAAGAAGTTTGCGAAAAGAGCCAAGAACAGTACTGCATTATTTCCAACCTATATTTCCCTTCGAAAATATTTTTGGGACCTCTGTGCTACCAATCAAATTAAGATAACACAGCAGAAGGAGAAACACAAGTCCGTTCCCAGACGGTTTCCTATGCTTCAAAGGTATTTACTTAATAAGTACCACGTATGGATAAAATGAGATCATCAGCCTAGTCATAAGATGGTTCTCCAAATTTTTAATGAAATCTTGCCCTGTATGATTTAAAGAGTGACGGTCTGCGCACGCTGACTGCAGGAAGCACACGCAGCAAGCTCCACTGCCAGAACGCCCCAAGACGCTGGAGGGTTTCAGAAGACTGTTCGAGAAGGGGAGGGACAACTCCACTGAAATAGATGAAACTCAGTGACTTGCAAAAGGAAAAAAATCACAGGGTCGCTTCCAAGACCCAGAGTTTTGGCCAATGAAATCAGGTATTTGCTTTCTATCTGATGAAGGAGCGAAGTGACATAAAGCTTTCTTCCATAGGATTTCACAAGCTTTTATTACTTTCCTGAATTATCTTTGAATCTAGAGGATGGAATATTATTTTCTTTTGAAATACCGGGTTGTTGCTAGTCTTCCCACTTGTACAATCCACAAAACCTATTAACATTTTCAGTAATTAATGCTAATACTTGAGAAAAAAACCCATTGTGTTAAGAAATGCTTTAACAAGATCAAGAAAGAAAACAAGTGCTTCTCAGACTGTACATAATTTATTTTGCCACATGGATTTTTTTCCTCCCCCACAGAAAACCAAGCAAGGACTGAATATCGCTGTGTTCCAGCACTCATCTTCTTGCTTCTCTTCTCCCTCTTTCTCCACAAGTAGTACCGTGCAAATTTTACAAAAACATTTCTTTCCTTCACCAGAGCAAACTAAACGCTTTCATAGAACATCTCTTCCCCTTTTGGGGAGGAAAAAAAAAAAACCAAAACAAAGCTGGGAAAAGGCTTTTGGGCTTTTCTCTGCCCACAGTCTTTAGCAGTTTGTTAGCTGCCTTGGATTTTTTAATTTTTTTTTTTTATATTTTTAATTTAAGTTTATTTTTACTGAACTGGGCCCCTCCAAAAGATGAGTTTCAAACGCTCCAGGATCCCATATGTTGCTGCTGGAGACGCACAACGACACAGCTTCACAAGGAGGATATCAGGACTGGCTCTCCGTAGCGGGCAAGAACCAGGAGTTCACGCATGGGAGCAAGAGCCATGACTGCTCTTTAAGTCAGAACTTTGTAATACTGGGATCAAGATACACCAAACTGGAAAGTTGGAATCAGGTTGTGGTTGTTTTCCCAAACAGATCATGAAAGAATATTCAGCCCTAAATTTGGAGCAACCCCATTATGCATTTTACAGGACATTTATCTATGAAGCAGCAGATGGCAGATTTGAAGGTCAGACACTCTGCCCACTCCAGGCTTTAGTCACTCGACCAGGAGAGCCAAGAAAGAACTCGCGGAAGAAGTTTTCAATGGTACTTTTCAGGAGAAAAAGCAAGGGTTAAAAATAAAAAAATAAGGAACACAGCAACCCTAAAGAAATTCCAACAGGAAGGGACCTGAAACGCAAGGCAAACGCAAGGCGGGGGGCACGCTTACGGTCAACCCTCCCGGCTTAACGCATCCAAGACAACGCAAAGTCAATTCCTGGGAAAACAAGGAATCAAAGTTGAAAATCAAAGTTGCAATCAAAGTTGAAAAAAGGTTTGGTACACGGGTCAAAATGGGCTTTGGAGCCCACGGAGTTAGGCAGGATCACTGGGCACAAGCTGCACTTGACAGCTGTGACTCCAGTCCCCCATCCCCTTTCCTCACGTCAAAGCAGGCTACGGTCCCGCAACGGAGCGAACCCGCCCGGGCAAACCACCCAATTGAAGAAAAAGAAACAGAATCCACCAACCGTTGTACACCCTGCTGTAACAGACGGCGGCACAGAGCGCTCAGCACTTTGGGAAATAAATTGTTACTGTTTACTACATTATGGTTTTGCTATTATAAGTTATAGTCATTTGAACTTAAATATTACTGAAAAATAAAGCAAACCTACGTCTGCCCACAGGCACCAACCAGTACTTGGGAGCTGGTTCCCGAGTGTGCCTGAAGACGGGCTGCACTGCGCCTGGGCCACGCGCACGGGGACGGACGGGAGGGTGAGAGGGACCAGGGCTCCGGCTTGGGTTGCTCCACAAGGTTTTGTGCAAAGGCCACGCTTAAGTGACCCCAGCAAGCACCACTGCTGGTGTGTGGGGCCCACACTGGGCAATATGGGCACAGAAGGATACGACAGAACTTCAAGGTTGGCACCTTCTTCAATTACTTACCCTGAAATAATGTGGTTCTTTGTGGAAAACTGTAACCCAAAGCCTAAACCACAAGGCCTTTCTGGATGGTACTAACAAGACCATAGCATCTGCTGTCAAGTTTAACGAGTTCCCCCAAAGCTACACACAAACCTCAGATAAATCTGTAAAGCAAAATCTTTTCCTTCTGGGTATAGGTCAGTTCTAGAGTTAATTGACTTCTTCAGACTCTGCCCTTAAGGGATGCCTCAGCTACAAAGCAGAAGAAACGAAGATATTTGGCATATAAAGGAATGAATTGTCAGGGAAGTCTGTCTGCTACTCCTAACTCCAAACACGTTGCCCCGCAGACAAGAGGAAACTTTCCCTACAAACCCTCCCTCCCAAAAAGAAGGTTTAGGATACCCAGTTACTTCTGGTCAACTCGTTTGGCTCGGGTAGGTTTGCTCAGCTGGACGACCAAACGACACGATTCCCCTTCAAATCCAGGCGGCAACTTTTCCTCAAGCAGATGTTCTGCCCGCACCAGCCAGAGGTAACGTCCCCTGGGTCTGAGCAACAGTCCAAACGCTCCTCACCTCGCACCAGGAACTTCCGAGACCTCACAAAACATCACACACCCAGCAAAAAACATCCCCCAATCTTCCTGGCCCAGGTATGTAATTTTGATACGACACCAGGATTAAAAGTCTAAGATTCGGGGTTTACTGTTCAGTACTTTAAAAATACGTATTATCATCTAAAGAAAGCTGTAGTTCTGTAAGAGTATTAATATGCTCTGCCCTTGGAAACCTTCTGTCGCTGGGCTGCGGCCGATGCCTCAGCGAGGACTCTCGCAATGAAAATCCTTGGCCAGGCTCAACCCTAGATGGCACTGCTTATCGCTCCTGGCACGTCCCTCGCCCAGCTGCGGGACCCATGCCAACCGACGCGCTTAGATCACAAATCCTACGTTCAAAGGTATCCGCCGAGACCTCAGCCACGCTGCTCGAGGGCCTACGAAGCTGCCGTGCCCCTCTCCAACCGCAGCAGCCCCTCGTTCAGAGAAACCAGCTCATCTACACACCCCAGCGCCTCCTTCGGGAGCACGGGTGTGACCTGGGGACAACCACTGCTCAGCCCACCCGACCCCGCTGCAGGGACGTGCTCCTGAGGAGCAGGGTCATAACTGCATTTTGACATAAATATCAATAGGGATGCCTTGCTCCTCAAAGCCAATCAATCAACTCCCAAACTGCTTTCCCACATAATTTCCTGAAAAAGATACCACCGCAAGAAACAAAAATACCCTAGAAACCCATGATATTAGAGACACCACGAACATGGCTCTCTTCTGTATAGCAGAAGATGCCAGAGTGTATTTTTTAAATATTATTTCTCAAATACAAGCTAGAATTACTTATCTAAGTCGGTGACAAAGAATCAAACAAGATTTGATCACGGCTGTTTTCAGAACTCGCCATGACTGGCTGGTGCTTGTCAGGTAACCCAGCCAGAGCCTCAATACTAACACCCTTCTCCCCTCTCTCTCTTTTGTTATTTAAAAAAAAAAAAACAGTTGTTCACTTTTCAACAGAGGATTTTACAACTTGAGGACATACTCCAGGGTTCTCACTATTTCCTACAAAAAGCTGTGAAACAGGAACAAATGAGCCCTCTCGGGCAGCTGCCCCGAAAGGACCTGCCTCCGGCCGGGCGCGCGGTGCTCTGCCCTCCCATGGAAGAACTGCCCCTCCAGTTCTGGCTGCTGCTCCAGCAGCACAAGGGGCAGCAGCCGAGAGCGCCCTTTGAGAAAAGAGGGAGTTCTGCTCTTCCCCACCTCACACGCGAAAATTAAGAAAAGGAACTTTGCGCTACGCTTTTTATAACCCGCAATGCTGTTAAACTGTCACAGATTATTATCATTCCAGATAGATTTGCTAATAGTTTTGGCATAAAAAACACAGGTACTTTTTTGTTTTCGGGAGATTCGAAATGACAAATCAAACCACTGTCAGCTTACACTCTTGCCTACCTACTCTGATTTCTGCACTTATTTCTACCGCCAGCAAGCCAAAAACTAGAGAACAAAACCTGTAAAGGTGACCCAGTGAGCCGGAGGGACTGGCATCTGGCTGGGAAGCCAGTCAGGAATGCTCACTTCACGTGTTCTCCACCCATCCTTCCCTCTGCACTTCAACATTACCCCTTATCGAGCTTTTTTTCATCGCCGGCAAAAGAAAGTGGGCAAGGGAAGCGTGGTTGTTACTACTCTGCTTCTAAACCAGGTGTACACGTTGACGAGGGACTCTGGTTTAGATGCCAGATCTGAGAGAGAATTCGAAGCTTTGCTTTGGACAAAGCCATCAGTCCTTTTAAAGGCACCGTATCTACGGACATGCAGTTAAAACAGTGATCAAATTTGGCAGGGGAAATATTCTCAAGGTCGATAACTGACATCCTGCTTAAGAACCAAAGTTTGAGAATTACGGTGAAGTTCTAAGAAGCTGATCTCGGTCTCCTCCACAAGAACAAGAAGTGGATCGAGTTCAAGTCCTTCCAGAACACAAGGGTGCGTCCGCAACCAAGCCAATACTCCTGTTCCTCAGAAAAACTAATTAAAAGACAAACTGGCACTACCGAACTCTGGGGAGAGCTTTAACAATCCAGCTTAAAACATATGGTTAAAGGAGACTGTGTTTACAGAAAGATCCCAAGGTTTCTTGTTGCTTTTTTTTAAAAAAAAAAAATTATAAGAGTCTGAAACCTACATTAAAACATAACATGATCTTCCCTCATAATTAACACTGGTGTGACTAAGTTAGAATTTACTTCGCACAAAGCAGGTGTTATTTTTTAAACACTGTTTACAAGAAAGGCCATCAGGTTTCTCTGGGTTCTGCCTGCCCAAGTGACCCAAACCCCTCCAACAGCGCTCAGCGACTGATGCCCACATACAAAGTACGGAAAAACACAGAGTATCTTCTACTATTCGCATGTGAAACAAGGCAAACGGTCAAGTCAAGCAGTGAAGTCTTCAAGTCTTCAATTTGACTAGAACGAGCACAGACAAAAAGGGCATCTTTAAGACAAAAGAAAGAAAAAAAAAAAGGCAGCACCTTGCAGGAAATCCTGACAGATAGCATCTGCTACATAAAACTGGGATTTTTTTCACTGCAATGACATCATTTGCATAGATTGTCTTAAAAAAAAAAAAAAGACAATCTTTGAAGAGAAAGCATGTTATTTTACCTGCCCCAGTGCACTACGCATTCCAGGGCAAAGAAAAAAAAAGAAAAAGACTGCTATGACAATTTAAAAAAAAAAAAAAGGTTTTATTTAGACCTAATACTTCATATTCCAGTGTAAGAATGCATTCGGTTTGAACTCCAGAAGATAAAGAGAAGTTGGGAAACCTGTTTACATTTTTGTCTTTGCACAATCCTGTGCATTCGCAGGCCAGCAATAGTAACGAAAGTAACTCGTCACAAACAGCTCGAGCCTGCCAGCAACGAAAATTAATGGGAAGGCAAGGATTTTCTTTTGATGTTGGAAAGACTCCAGTAAAAACTGGTTTGTACATGGGAACATGGTGTCAGACTAGAAGAGAATCAGCTTGTCTGACTTGTGGTTTTCTTGACAACATTCATCTTCTCTTGGCCTGATAGAGAGCAATTAGTGCTTGTCAGTTGAATCATGTGTTATTAAGATCATTCAGGCATTTTTTAATTACGATTACCTAAACAGACAGCGAAAGAAATTCTCAAGCAACTTTTAACAATCCACTTCCTTTTCAGACGCTTCCAAGTCTTTTCTCCTTTAATGTTTTAAAAGGGCGAGTATTTTACCTGCAAAAACCTCAGTACCTTCTCCGTTTGAAACACGTTCACAACAACAGAAAAACACTGCAGCCTCAGATCCGGGCACTGGCGCTTTATCAGATGCTGCCTGAGTAATCTTTTTTTTTTTTTTCGTTGCAGCTAAAAAGTAGATCAGTCTTCTGTAAACCCAGTGAGCTGCTCTATATGCCAAGACTTGTTTTAAAACATCTAAAACAATGCCTAATAGGTTTATAATGATACGGCGTTCCTAATACATACTTCTTTCTTTCGCCATCGCAGATTTAGGATCAGGATATGCACAGTGTCAGGAATGACATCATCCTTGGGTGTTGTTTAAAACTCCTCCCCAAATAAAATGGTTCCTTATCACTGCCTCGGACAGTTTTTACCACTGAAAAGAAAGCTAAAAACAAGACAAGACTAGACATAAAGCTCCAGTTATTTGAATTCCAGATATCAGAGTAATTGGAATTTATAGACCTCGCGCGGATGAGATCAGGATCAGTTTAGTTTTACGGTCAAGCTCACACCACCGCTTTTAGAACACGGCTATTGTTTCTTCCCTTTGGCATTTCTCCCTTCTCTTTATCAGGGGATTTTTCAAGTTTCTATATTAGCATTTCCTTTTTTTTGACGCCTGCTGTAAACCTTGGCCCCCAGAACTCACGAGTTCTTCTTGCTACACCATCTGCTCCTGCACGAGGCCAGCGCGGCATCTCGTAGGAACCGGGAAATCAAGGTCCCGTTCCGGGGAACCACGGATCAGCCTGGGAGCCTCTGAAGCGCGCTCGGCGCATCGGAGCTGCGCATCCATGGCGCGGATGCAAAAGAAGCCGTTTTAAAAGGAAAACACATTTCAAAACAAACAGGGTAAATATTTAGCACGCACGGTGATTTTAATAGGCAGCAAAATCCTGCTCCTAAAATGAATGATGTTCAAGTATCTATTACCAATTCCCAGGAGTACATCTAATGAAGGATCCTTGAGGATTTTTCTTTTTGGAAGGATCCTTAACATTTGTTTGCAGCAACAGCAGGAAAACAGAACAGTCGTAAGACGACTTCGCCTACTGCCAATACTGCAGCTGAGACCACAGTCAGGGGGGCAAAATCTCATATAGGGAATAGCCAGTATTTTAAGAAGAAAACAGACAGTAACAGCCAATTCCCTGGCGTGGAACAGATGCAAGTTAAGGGCACACACCTGAAAATTTATTAAAATGGGAACGGGGCAGATGAAGGATGAAGGGACTGCTTTGTGCATGCCGATACACAGTAAAGCAGAACAGAAATTCTTAGGAATATTTTAATTTAAATTTGGTTCTCTTATGGGCTCTGATTGCAGCAGATTATGTGTCTCATTCTTCCATAGGGGCGAATCTTACAGGCCAGTTCCAAAGTACTGCGAAGAAAAAAGGAAATTACTCATTTTTGGCCGAGCTCTGAGCAGAACATTACTTGCAGGTTTATGAACTATTATGGAAATATAAAGGCTGAAAAATGTAATGCTGACCAAAACAGTTAAATCTCTATCTGCTACAGCTGATTCCTGGGAAATTAGACAGAAGACCAGAGAGACATCCAAGACTCTACCATCTTCTTAGGAAACAGTTTGCTGTTTGCTGGCCAAGTTTATAAAAAAAACCAACAAAACCAAACAGCATTCTGCTTCCTAAATTAAAAATCTGAGTGAATCCTTTTGCTGCAACAGCTGATCATTATCCAAATACCACCATCAACATCAGACTGGATATATTTAAGGCATAATTAAATAGGTCTGAAAAAAGTCTTAGAAATTAGAAGAAACAGGAGTTCTTTTATCTTGGATTCAGCATCCCTTAGTAACAGGCTATTCTAAGGAATGTGATGTTCCCATTTCATTACTCAGTCTGTGCCTACCTTTAATAACTGTTCTTACTCATGGGCGATACAGTATTTTTATACAAGGTTTGTCTTCTGTATAGACTTGCAATATTTATACGTGTTGGTTTTTTTAAAAAAAAGATCATAGGAATAGGAATTTCTTGCCAGATGCTGCTTTACGGTTTAAATAATTTAGGCCTCTGATAAGTACAGCTGGAGACATGCCACACACCAAAGTTCCAAAATTACCTTCTTCTTTAGAAAGAAACGACTCTTGGAATCAGGCCTTCTACCAAAGTCTTCAAAAACATGTATCCAGGATCCTGCAGTCATTTAGATTCTTATTTCTAGACACTGAGGACACTAGTGGCTATGAACAGCAAGCGAGCCATTTGGCTGAATAAAATCATCCCCCCTCTTTTATTTTTTGGTAAAAAATCACTCCCTTTGACTACCAGTAAAACACTCCAGCAAACCAGTCTTTGGCGAAACAAATGACACTGCTCGGAAATTCTCCATTTGCGAGACACAACCAACCTAACGTCAACCCCCCCCAGCGCGGCAAACACAGTTCGCCCCCTGCCAGCCTAAACCAGCCTTGCCAAAGATCCAACTCCCTGCCCAGGACAATTCCTGCTGTTCCGTAAACTGCCTAATATCTGCTGCTACCCCTCCCTTGGATTTCTTTTTCTTACTCAAATCGCCCAAAGGATGCCAAGCATAAACCAACTGTAAATCCTGCAGCCTGTAATTCTGCTCCTTCCCTCTTCATTAGCCGCTTTTAGTTGGTTGTTTAGCGTATTATTCATTCTTGTTTCCAAAGCTCCTCCTCCTCCTTCCCGCGGATAATCCACTGATGTTGATATAATCCACAAATACCATCAGTCACATCAGTTTGCGGCGCTGCCTCGAATGCTGCTGCAGAAAACCTCCAGCGTGCCACTCAGATTAGACCAGGACGGGCAGGCGATGACTTAAGGGCAGCCACCTTGCTGCTCATTTGGAGAGCAACCCACAAGCCCCATCAGCGGGTTTCTTGCCCGTTTATTCCACTCGCTCTCAGGGTATCTGAATGCAGAGCAGCTCCCTCGCTCCCAGGTTATCAACAGAGGTCAACATTGGCTTTTGATTGTTTTAAGGACACAAAAGATAATTCCCAACTAGAAGAATGTATAAAACCACACCCAAGGCACCAAGAAAGGCTCGAAGGGCAACGAAGCTAGCTCGATATTACCTGCCGATGTATCTGGAACAAAAATAGGACTTTAAAGCTAAATATTTTCATTTGCAAACCTCCGTGAAGCCTCAAGCGCAATTCTACGACTGCCATTAGATTCATTTTGCAGCGAGGTGTTCTTGAGGTGGAAACCAACCCCTCCAAAAAAGCGAGGGAAGTGGCGAGAACTTCGTGTATGGTCGGAGCGCGTAAGCCAGGAGGAGAAAAATGCCTCTTAAGAGGCATTTTTCTCCTCCCGGCTTACGCGCTCCGACCATACACGAACTCCTGCAAACACACAACTCTGCACTGCAACAGCGGCAAGAGAAGTGCGTTTAAGAAAACGTAATGACAAGACCACAAAGAACAAAAGAACTGACTAGAAGGCAAAAAAAAAACCTCTTTGAGGCGGTAAGGTCTGTATTCGGTCCGTGAAGCAAAGGGTTTCTGTCTGTCAGTGCAAACGCTGGAGCAGAACCGACTGTAAAGTAAAAGCTTCACCGGCAGAGCCATAAATGCCCCCAGCAGCCCCGGTCCCTGCATAAACATGCTAAAGCATCTGATAGGTCCGTGTCGATTAAAAAAAAAAAACAAATTAATGGCTCGAAATCGGCAGTAGCCATTTGTTACATATTTTATTAAAAGCCACAATTTTGTAAAAGGCCAGACAGATTCTTCCCATTAGTCATTATGTTTCATTAAAAAGCAAAATTATTCTAGCAGTCCTCAAGAAAGTTGAAGTAGAGTTTCACAGGAAAAAGGATTTTTCTATAAGCAAACTTATGAGAAAGTACTGAAATAGATTCGAGGTGGGGTTTTTTTCCCCCTTCCTTCCTCTTTGTAGAGGACAGAAAGAAGGAGAATTTGTGCATTGTATTTGCCTGAAAATTTGAAACCGAATTTGCAAAAGGTTGTTCCTGTTCAATCTCACTCGTTAACCTGCTACAGCAACAGATGTATGAGCACACACTGAAGTACCTTCCCAATTTGAAAAGTGCTGCTTTCAAAATAATTTGCTTACATATATAATTTATTTGCAGTGCCGTCAAGAGCAGCTCCGGCTCAGGCAGGCATGCACACCTCGCTTGGCAGCCTTCTGGTGGGGATAATTTAGCAGTTTGAAAGGAGCCCTCTCGCTAATTTTGAAATGTTAAGCACAAGCTCTTGAATTCGAAAGAAAACACTGAAGCAAAGATAATCAACCTGAGTATTTCTCTCGCGGCTGAGCATCATCCAACCCTAAAGCACCGCGACAAGAAAACTCTACTGTAATTTACAGAAACCCTAGAAATTCAAGCAGCCTGGAACAAACGGCTGGCCTTACTCTCTAAAAATGAATGACACTCCGAGCATACCCACCAGCTAAAAATACAGCAAGTCTTCTGAAAATACACGCCAGGCGTCTTCACAGTACCCTGCCCTCCACCCTAATCCTTCCCCTCCTCCCACGTTCCTGTAAAAATTTAGGCAGTTTTTAGGGGCTGAGAGTCTCACTGACTTCATTAGGATCCACAGATGTTCTTAAAAATCTGTCAGAAGAAGAAAACCAAGTCATTAAATACCCGAGTCTGGTTTTGCTTTAATAACAAATGCTTTTCCTGTAACCTGAATTCACTCTAAGGAATGACCAAAAGCTCTAAAAATTAAAAGCCTGTAGCCTGTCACTTATTTATATTAAAGACTGAATCAGCAAAATTAAAAGAGTTTATGGGAAGTGGCCATCACTTACTCTCACCTAGAAAACACCAACTAACAAATCCAAGCCTCCCACTGTCAGAGAAGAGCCCTCCATTGATCGGAAGCGTCATTTTCTTCACTAGAAGATGTTATCACTTGAAAACATTTACTCCTGCATTATGAAACACAGAACTTAGGTCACTCATCACTTGATAAAACCATCTCCATCTTTTTACACAAGGGCTGTACAATAAAAAAAAATAAAGAAATAAAATCTAAGCCTGCAGCCAGATGAGCAGCGAGAAGAGGCACGAAGGGTTGGCAATTTTATTCACTGGTGTGGGAGAACTCAGGAACAGTTGGGCAGATACGCAACAGCGAGATCAGCCCTACAATTTATTTTTAAAAAGAAAAAAAAAAATAGCAAGGCAGAGGAAGACGGCGAAAAGAAAATTAAATTTACAAAAATCAGAGATTTGCTTCAGAAGCAGCAAAGGGCAGGACCAAAGAAGCCTAAAGTTTGGCAGGGAGAAGAGGCCAGGTGGCAGAACATGCAACGCAGCAGAGACACGGGCATTAATGCAGCAAAAAAACAATTTTCTAGCAAATAGAGGGACAGCAGGAAAAACAACTGTGATTTCCAACCATAGGAATAATAGCTACAGTGCTCTGAATAGGGTGAGCTTAAAATTAATGCACAATTCCCATGAAAATTACAGATTTTCAGAAGAACAGATTACTTTTATGTAAACAAGTGGCTAATACAAAAGTCTAAATTGACCTGCATCACCATTAGTCATTTCCACTGGAGGAAACTGTATTTTCCTTACTCAAGAGGAAAAAAAAAAAATAAAAAGGACACTGAAGTTATTCTTTATTCTTTTTCTTTTCCCTGAGAAAAAAAAAATAAGGAAAGGGCACTTCTTGTTCTAAGTAAGTATTATTAGAAAACAGATAAGCACTACAGTGAATTACGTCTGACTGGATAAGCAGAGAACCTTTAAAGGACTGCACAGCATCAGAATACCATAAACAAGTAACGAGAAAAAAAAAAATAGGTGATTTCTGCAAAACAGGTGGTTGTTCTCACTGGCACACTCTTTGTTTCAGTTCCTAGGTAGGGTCCAAATCACACAAACCCCCAGATCATTCAGAACTTCTTTCAGAAACGGTTTCCTGTAAGAACCATTAACCCGAATACTTAACGCTATTCCTGTACGGTGAGAAATGCGACAGCAAGATGCTTCAAAACAAGGTGGCTGGAAACGGAAAAAAACGGGTGGGAGAACAAGCCTGTTGAATGGGATGCAAATCTGATCATCCTTTTCTAGTTTAAAAACAGACGATGCTTTTCCAGCAGCTGTAAGACTGCACTCGCAGCTCCGCGCCATTTCCAACCTGCCGTACGGCTGCGAAGGTACCCAGGAAGCCTCTCTTCGACTTGGCGCTAATCGATTCGCAGGCATTAGCGGAGCGCGCGTGTCCATGTCTGTGCAGTTCAAACACATCGTTACACGAGATACAAACATCTTCTGGATCAAGGAGGAGGCGAGCAGAGCCCCTCCTTGCCAGAGTCGGCTTCTCTGCGTTACAAACGTCTTTTTGTGGCCGAGCCGAGGGTAAAAGCTCCACCATGTGGGAGAGAAGCTCAAGCACCAGCCCAGGTGAAGGCGGCGCTGGGGCGGGTGGGTCCTCGGAGCATCACACCCTCGCGGGTACCACCCTTGGCACGGCCACCGCTGCCCCCAGACCCGGCGGAGGCTCCCACGGCTCCACAGCCACGAGCACCCCGTGCCAGTTGTGGATTTAAAACACGTTGTTCCTGCACCGTGTAAGCCCCCACCACCATGAATACCTGTCAGTTCCGAAAAGGAGGTAGCTCCGAGTACTTCCTATGCTTTTGTTTTGTGAAAGAGTAACTTTTTCCAAGACCGTGAATAACACTTGGTGCTGTGTGACTGAAAACAGTGAATAATCGCAAAAAAAAAAAAAATAGAAGGAACCGTTCCATGTTACAGCAAAGAGCCGGCCTGCCAAAACAAACATATTATGGCTGCAAAGGAAAGTAATGTGTCTGTAATTTTAAACTCTGTCCACTTTAGTAGTTCAACAAGTTTTTATCTCACCCCGACAACCGAAGCAGTAACATACAGCACCAAAACTGCAGGAGCCAGCCTCCAACGTGTATGTGTGCGGCCGTGGGGAGCAACAGAGGGTTCCAACAACACGACACCCCTGTAATTTCCTGATAAATCTGCCTCCAAAGCCCAGTACGGTTATGCTGAACAAGCAGGATACTATTTCTAAGCAACTAAATATTTTTTTAAAATATTAATAGGAATACTACCAAGTCTTTTATACTCACAAGTAGTCACAGTACTCATCAGTAAGCCCAAGAAAAGAAAGGAAAATACATTGCCTAAGAAAAAAATATTAGAAGTAAAATCAGAAATCACTGACAATGCTTCAGGATTACATTTACACCAATAAAAGGGAAGAAGCATTAAGTATTCTTCAGCATCAGAGCAAACAGTTTTAAAAGCGTATTTCAGACGGAAATAATTGGGGAAAATATCTTCATTTCAGAATTTAAGCATATTCACTAGAAGTTTTTTTAAAAACAAGAGCGTAATCAGCACACAGGGACCAGGGTTTCAGCAGTGACTACTGATGGTGCAGGTGCTTTTCAGTCGGCCCATCTGAACAGCCGCCCTGTTTATCCAGTTGATGAAGCACGTGCGGGGAGAAAAAAGGCAGCGGTGGCCGGCAGGGCGTGCGTTCGGAACAGCACCCAACGCTGCCCAGACCCACCCCGCTCCCGACGGACACGGAGCGAAGGCCGCCCCTCCTCACCCTCGCTGTGTCGGCACGCGCAAAGTCTCATCGGGGAGGAGCCCACCGTGGTAGGATAAGAAAAGTCACGAAACAGCAAACATACCGAGCGGGAATTCCTAAATAGAGATCCCCGCTCTGCTGGTGACATTGCACACACAGAGAGAGGTGCATTTAAAGCCCTCTATTTTATTGTAAAAAGAATACAGATCACAAAGAAGGTCTGGCAGCCTGCATATGGAGGGAGCACCTGCGATCCTTCGCCTCCAAGCCTGGAGCAAGGGAGAAGCCACCTCCTGGGGGGCACCGCCACGGCAGCCCCTTCCCCGCACTCGGTGCCACCACGGCAGCAGCTCCCCGGCCGTGCCACCACTTCTCCCAGGCCAGGGCTGCAGAGCAGGGAGCGCTCCTGAGCCAGGACAGGCAGGTGGAGGTCCACTACCCTGCCCGGTGCAGGACACAACCCCGAGAGCTGCCCGGCAGAGGGTTACCACACGGACACCACCTCGCTCCTCCACCACGCCCTGGGTTTTCCACGCTGCGAACACGCCGCGTGCAGACGACCCGACCCAGCTACTCACGAGCCACGAAGACTCGGTCAAACATGGTCAAAAGGCCGCCAGGTGAAAAGTCCTGTTCTGCGTGTGGAGCTTGCGGAGGCACCGAGGTTACCGGGCAGATCGAGACAGGTTCAAAACGTTTGGAGAAGTCCACGGTTTTCAGCGCTGACATGACAAGCTGGCCGGGCGCCACGAGCAACAACGCTCGCTGGGGAGATCACACAGCACAGGAGAGCTCAGGGTGCTGAGGACAGACATCCCAGCCACCCACCACAGACACCCACCTCCGGAGCCTGCCCCAGCTGCCAGACGCCCCAGCGTGCCCAGCAGCAGCACGCGGGCAGCCAGCTCCTCTGCGGCAGTCCCCGGGGAGACACCGATGTACGAAACCACCCCAAACAAGCCCTCCCTTTTAAAGCCTTGTCCCTAGAGCCTGATCCAGGCTGCAAAGTAGGTTGATTTTCAGGTATTTAACATCCAGTTGGATATTCAGCTGTCTGGGTGGGAAGGTGGGGGGGGAGGGATAAAAATCAGCCTCTGTCATCGCTACCGAGAGCCGACTCTCATACCCACGGAGCCAGTTGGCACTAACCAACCATATCTCCATTAATCTGAATTTATGCTAATTCTGTCACTCATCATTACCAGTCAGTCAGTCCTAAATCAGCTCTCTGGGAAACACCCCAGTCAAGCTCTATCCTTACTGAGGAAGAATAAAGACAAAATTTAAGAGCTACTTTTTCTGAAATAAGGCCAAGAGAGAACTGAAGTTCTTGGGGCTGGCAGAAAAGGACTGTTATCACATATCACGCGAGCACCTGTTTTTCCAAAGACAAGCTATGTTTTCAAAACTAACTTAAACATCTGAAATGCCCATAAGGTAAGGCTAGCTCTTCACCAGGGTCAACGTTAATTTTGAGTTGGACTGGACTCTAAAGTCATTTAGTGACTCTAAAGTGATTTAGGGGACTCTTTTCAAGCTACAAATGATCCTTCAACTAAGGCTTTTGCAAATTCACGCTCAGATTCGTGTTTCCCTCTGATCTACACACCCCTCCAGTGAGCTCGCTCTCAAGGCATGAGCAGAGAATCCTAGAATGGTCAGGGCTGGAAGGGACCTTAAAGATCATCTGGTTCCAGCCCCCCCGCCACAGGCAGGGACATCCCCCACTGGATCAGGCTGCCCAGAGCCCCATCCAGCCTGGCCTGAACAACTCCCAGGGATGGGGCTGCCACCCCCTCTCTGGGCAACCTGTGCCGGGGTCTCCCCACCCTCATGGGGAAGAACTTCTTCCTCACGTCCCATCTGAACCGACCCATCTCTGGCTTCAATCCATTCCCTCTAGTCCTGTCACTGCCCAACATCCTGACAAGCGCCTCCCCAGCTTTCTTGTAGCCCCCTTGAGATACTGGAAGCCACAATAAGGTCTCCTCAGAGCCTTCTTTTCTGCAGACTGAACAGCCCCAACTCTCTCAGTCTGTCTGCACAGCAGAGGTGCTCCAGCCCTCTGAGCATCCTTGTGGTCCTTTCCTGGACACGTTCCAGCACGTCCGGATCTTGTAGTAGGGGCTCCAGAACTGGACACAGGACTCCAGGTGGGGTCTCACAAGAGTGGAGTAAAGCATCCCCTGGCCATCACTGGAAAACACCACTTTCCACAGGGCCCTGCCTCCCCTCACCGCTTTTCTCTGGCCAGCGAGGACCGGCTGTGTACCGCCTCGCTTACAATCACAGATGACCAACATCTGCTCATTACAAAGGTGGAACTTCCACAGCAACCACCAGACGGGCCAGGACTCTTGTGCCCAACAGACAGGACTCCTGCCACCCCACTCCAGAGCTGGTGCTGATGGATCCCGCGGGCACTTTCATCACGAGGGTACTCTTACAAAACTTTCCTTCCCGTTTCGTCAAATCTGAACTTTTCTGGTATTGAAAATATGAATTGCATTAAGAATATTAACCGAAGCATTAGCGAAACTTATGGGGGAAAAAGCCTGTAGAACATAAACCATTTACATGCCCAAAAACTAAGTGACTAGTTGGATAAAATGCTAATGCCTCCACGTAAATGGAAGAGAAAGCATTCAGAGATGCATAAATCTACTTTACGTCTCATCTCTGGAATTATCATTATGTCAGTATCTGCAGTAGAACTGAAATGAACTCAAGAGACACAGCGTGTATTGAAGTCACCAGCAGTACTTCCCATCGCAGTGAAATATTCATTGCAGTCTGATATCTAAATACTGACTTGCACTGATCACGCTTAACTTGTCAGATATCCGAGAGCCCAGAACAAGGCAATATATCCGTAATTGTTCCCTTCAGTGGGCCGTAAGTTTGGGATTCAAACTACCAAGTATTGATACGCTCAATGGGTACAGAGCATTGCCATTGTTCAAACTGCTTAATCTGTCTCAGTACTTAAAATTAAGTTGAAAAGAAGCACTAGTGCTCTTAACCATCCTTAAATTACACTAATTGCATTGTTAAGCACTTGAACAACCTTATGAAGGAAGCTAAAGTAAATCACTGTTCAGCAGTAAGTCTGTATCACCACTTCCAAACCTCAGCACACAGAACTGAGCTGTCGACAGCCCCAGCCTGCGGGACGAGGGTGGCCCATAGACCATCAGACCAGAGGCCGGAGACTGATGTCACAATCCTGTACACAACAGAAACAAAGTCACAACCTAGAAATTTCTGCTGGCAAGAGATCAACAGGCCGTAATGAGCACTGAAAACAAACCAGCCAGCCTGTAGCCAGAGCTCGCTGATCTCTGCTTCAACTGTTACACCAGGCGAGAACTTGCACCGCTTCGACTGCAGAGATGTCGCTACCGGAGTCGGCAACGATCTGAGGCGAAGCCAGTGTGAGGGGCCACAATCTTGGGATGTTTAGATCCATGAATTCACTTTATGGGATCTGCTTTCCTACATCTTACGTAACTGAAGAATATATATCGGCGTAGTGGTCAAACAGCTTGACAAATATTCTTCTGCATTATAAATAAGCATAATTATAAATACCGGCATGCAGAACACTCGAACTTGCTCGAAACGGCAGCCTTCTGCTGGCAAATTCTTACAGCAGCAACAGGCAGAAGAAGTTGAAGCAAATACAGTGAGACTTTTAAGATAGGCAATTATAAATCGAGAGATACTCGATATATAGAGAAGAAACAATGGAATGAAAAAAAAAAGAAATTCTGAAGTTTCAAGCCATCTGTATGTATCTGTACCGAGTATCAAACCATCTGTATTATATTCTTAGATCAGCTAAAGCAAACCACTGGCACCAGTGCCAAGTTTGGCAGCAGAGACGATTTGGACTGCCACCAACGAGAACGAGCTACCATGCCTTTTAGAATAAATTTTGTAGCAAACACCAAAAGGGTTGATCAACACAGATTATCACAGCTACAACAAGCCAGCTAGTTTAAAAAACAGTATTTGCCATCCCCCAGTATTTGATTTTATACTTGTATGATACACTCTATGCCTAAAAAAAGAAACTGAACTTCTCGCTGTCCCTGTCCCACAGGGAAATGGCTAAAACCGCTCAAAAGGGTTTCGGACGAGAGCACGGGGTGTCACCAAGCCCAGTGCCTCGCACCAGCCAAGGCAGAAGTTCACAGCCACGTTCGAGGACATCAAAACCCCGCAGCAGAGGTGACTGCACCATGAGCTGAATCCAGGGCGGCGTTTTCTGAGGCACGTGCACGTCCTCGGAAGGTCTCGCACTTCCGCGTGGGATCAGGTTGGCTGCCTTCCTTTGAGACACGGATCAGGCCAGCAGCACCAAGCGACCCGCGCTCACCTGCTTTGTCTTCTCCAAGTCCAGCTTCTAGCATTCCACAGCACCTTGTTTCTCCCGGGAAATTCCACCTATCCTTTGAAGTCTAGCCTAAATTTCAAAGGCAAAAATACCAAAATATCCCTAAGGATAAAGGTGCTGAGGTAAAGAACATTGACTAACCCCAGTAATTTTATTTTCATATTTTAAAAGGGCCCAAAAATAACTATTCACCACCTTTTCCTCTGCTTGAGATTTTGAGAACAACCCGCCTACCAAAAAGTCTAATTCTCTCAGCGGTAGGAATTTTGCATGGGTGGAACTCTTTAGCTGAAAGTGATGATAAATAACACCTCCTCAATCCTGCAATCTCCAGAAACAGTTTACAAGAATTCACATACTAAGTCGCTTCGCAATGTTCAACTAGAATTTCCAAACCCCCTCTGATGTCCACCTGCAGCGGTGCCAGCCGAGACATCAAGATCAAGGCAGCACAAAAAAGTTCAACCGTCTCGGTTATCTTCCGCCCTCTGTACCCTCGCCGCCGTGAGAAGACGTAACTCCTCGAGATGTTTCCTGCAGGCAGAATCAGCATCTTACCACGACCAAGCGTGCCGGTATCTCGCCCATCACACCCTGCACACAGCTTCACAGGACCCTCCGCTTTCCTACGAAGCACAAGATCAGCCCGAAGTTGAAGACACAAACCTCTGACGCCAGCCTGGTTTCTTCAGTATTTGCTCAGCGCTTGGGTGTTAAGTCTGCAACATTAAGCAGCGTTTTCTTCAACCTTTCGTGCAGTTTACAAACGAGCTACGCTGATTGATAAAAAACAGTGTCTGTAAGTTCAGGAACTTGCCTGCACATCCTTCTCAACCCTACACCTGCCATCGAGAAAGGCCTCCACATACCTCCCATCAAGGAAATGGGTGCGACATCGGTTTTTGGGACTCACGCACGTACTTAAAGCAGAGCACCTTCTCAAGTCTCAAAATAAAGCTACTGAAGAACAGCAGGATAATCTCTTCTCCCCGATAAAACATATTTGCACTTTGAACTATGCCTATTGGCTAAACCTGTCAGGAACCCTATGATAAAAAACTTATTTTATGAGTCTGCCAAAAAAAGGACGGTTACCAGAAGCGTAATCACAGTTCGCAATAAAGGCTGACCTGGAGTGCATTTCTAAGCAATTATAGCAGGTGTTTTAAAGGCATAAAGCTACAGAGTTATAAAATCATTTAGAGTCACAGACATCGAAAAACTAAAAGGCTACTGGAAGGTTCAAACCCTCTCAGCAGTCAAATATTCAAATATTTTCCCTCTTCCCCCACAGACTGCAGCAGCTACAGCTCCAACCCCACTAGGAATTTCAGCAAGTCAAAAGAATACGGTATTAAGCACTGAAGTATAACAATCACCAAAAAAATGAATGAAGAGTCTTCAAAGGAGGATGCAGCATATATACATATATGGCAGAAAGCACGGAGAAATGTTATCACTTGAGGGTTGCTAGATCTATTTTAAAACACTGATTATTTTCAATTGACTTAAGCAGGGTTGCATGCAATAGATTGTATGACGATCTTCTGCATGAAGAGAGAATTTAATGTGGGAGGGGGCATCTTTGAAAAGCAAAGTACGCTATGAAAGTCAAGCGCTGTGGATGTGACAAGTCGTGCTCGGACCTTACAAAAACTTGCACACGAAACAAATGCACAACACAGAACCGGTGGAGGAAATTCAGGGAGAGCTGACTTGCCAACGTAACACGTAACTTCGCAGAACAGTTGCCAGTTATCGAAATTGCACAAGCCAAGAGACGACACCAACTATAAATACGACTACCAGCTATTCCACACAACCCAAAAGCGTCCTGCCAAGCCCTCCTTCATGTTCTCTCTCACACAGACAAAGACCTCAAAGCCATGGGACATCTGCCAGGGAAACAAATGAAGTTAAAAAACCAGAAGAACATGAACATGTACTAACCTAAACTTGCGTGTTCTTTCTTCCCAATTCCTCCCCCAACACCTCCCCCTACAAAGAAGACATCTCAGCTTACTGTACTCTCTTCCTTCTCCCAACCAGTCTTAACTCTTGGACCGATGTTTTAAAGTTTCCCTACCTTTGAAAAAATAATGTTCGCTTCTTAAATGTTTTGCCAGATCTGGACCACACCCTGCCCTCTCCCAAAATCTCGGCTGTTTGTCTCCTATTGCACATAATCAATTGTAGCACTTTCAGGTTTGTATTTTGCATGGTGGGAGCTGATCCAGAGAGGAGATTGTGCTTGTGTGAGCTTGTGTGTTTACACAAACACGCACCTTTATAAAATTGGTTTGTTTCTATAGGATTTTAGGGGATTTTCCTGAAACAGAGTTTTTCAGCTAGTACACAGATAGCACTTTGAGAGAAAAAAAGTAGAGGATAATTTTCCACTTAACTAATCACTTAAAATACAAAAAAAAACGCAAAATCTCTGTCACCCCATCACCACAAGAACTTGGTATCAATCATAAGCAATAACTACAGAGAAATGCACACAGACACCCAGCAGACTTCTTCAGTTCCACTGCACGTTTCGCTCTCCCTGTTCTTGTTCCCGGATTCAGTGTCAGACACCAGCTCTGATGTTTGACAAAAAAGGGATACGGCAGATTGCCCACCAGCCGCATCATGTGCTGCCAAGTGAGAAATACAAGCTTGGAAACAGTCCCGAGATTCCAGCCAGGACAGCGAGGCTCAAAGCATCACACGAGTGACATAACGAAGCATGGTGGGGAGAGGCTGGAGGGGACGTGGGAAGTTCTTGCATGAAAGAACTCTGCAGGGCATGCAAAGGAGCTGTTTTCAGTACCCAGCGAGACAACTTAATCATTTAGGATTACCAAGGAATAACTGCAGTTTTCTTCCTTCCAGTTCTTCTTTTTCTCATTAAGTCTAACTGCAAAATCCCTTTAACTACTCGAATCTGAATTTTCTGACATAATTTTCCTTTCCTGTGAATGTTCCGTACTTAATTTTCCCTTCCCGGCTACCACAAAGCGACAAGCAATCGGCTTTCGGAGCGTTCAGCAGAACCACGATCACCCTGGATCTAGTCCACAACTTAGCACTCCTACAACGTTTAAAAAGTAAGTTTACATCCTCTAAGAGACAAGAATCATCTTGTTAATTTGTTCAGTAGCCAGCACAACAACAGTGTGAACATCACATGTAGACAAATACTCAATTCGTCTTCAGACAGTTTTTAGAAGACAGACATCTTATCAGCGTATCTGTTAACACTTTCCTTCAGAAAATATGTTTCGCCTGCCAGGAAACAAACAGCAAAATAATCTGTCATATCTGTAAAACGAGGGAGAGAAATGATCAAGATTAGCTTCAGAGTGCTGCAATAAAATAACAATAATCAAATGCCGGAACACATCGCTCACGTTCGAGCCCCGTGCTCGCAGCCTCGCCTTTACTTCTGCTACCCTGCGACACCTACGCACGACATCGCAGCACACGGAGAGTCTCTTCCCATTCTGCTACTTCACAGCAGCTGAAGGAACGCGACGGTTATGAACTCAGCTTCCAGAGGCATCGCTGGCGGAAAAGCGCCTCTCCCAGGCCGTGCTACAGGTAGATGACCCAAAAAAGCAAGTCAGACCCGAGCTGGGAAAGGAAACGGGAGCACGAGGCGAAGACGGCGTTACTGGTTCAAAATCCTTCTCAAGACAAGCAGCACCACTGCAACCGACCTACCAGTTCCAGTTCCAAGGAAAAAATGGCAAAGTTCTCTCTGTTTAACTTTAGAGAGCAACTGCTAGGCAGGTTCTCTATTTCAAATTCACAGGCACGATAGAAGGAACTTCACCCACCAAGCACTGCATGGGAGCACTTTTGAGAGAGGCTTCCAAGATCCTGGAAACATTTTTAGTAAGTTCCATAAACTGTAGTTCTAATTAAGGATTAAATTTGGAGACTAAACACCTCTTTATTTGAGGGCAGGGAGGCTTAAATCTTTTTGTATTAATGCTGAGCTATATCATCTGATATTTTTGCTATGACCAACCTATAAAACCTGTCAGCTTCACTCAGTTTACACAGAGCTCTAATTATGTTTAACTAGAATCTGAATGATCTAATTACTTAACATCTTATAGCACAAACTACTGAGGACATCTGGTTGAGCAACTGGCAAAGGACTCCACGAAATAAAAAGACTGGTTTGTCCCCTGCCCGGGACCCCTGCAAACAGCTCTCCCACCACACAGGCTCATTTTTCCATCCCACCTGAAATTCCTGCTGACTGAGCACAGCCCTGCAAGAACAAATCATCCGCCAGTTCAAAGAGAGTGGTCAGGTGAAGAAAAACTGTGAGTGCCACAAGCAGGACGACGGGACTTTGAAGAAGTTTTTCATTTTGCTTTGCTCTTCATCGGGTGGAAACCCAGATCGTTCTCTTGCGTCCCTGGGGCTCCTTCTCACACCATTCTTCAGAAATCGAGACACACACGATCACCACGAGCCCTAAAACTGATGTCAGCTCGGCTCCGTCAGCGCCAGCAGGAAGCTCCCACACCTGCAAGCCTTGCAAGACTTTACGGTTTTTAACCAACACGACAGCATGAGGGAGCATATTTTAGTAAAACCAGGAAAAACTCACACCGAGAGCACTGAGGTTAACCTGGAAAGAAGCAGCGATGAGCTGAAGGATCTTTTTTGGCCGTGAAGCACTTTGCTTAAATGTTTTCCATAATGTCAGTCCTGGTCAGAGTCCTTGCCTTGGCCTGGCCACCCGCCAGGGTGATATCGTGTCACATACCTGAGGCCTGTTCAAAGGAAAGGGTGCCTGAAACGCAGGAAACTGCTATCGTGACCCATATTGTGCTGACGTGCTTCCACTTTGATCTCTTCTCCTTGAAACCACAGCGCACCGTACCCAGCAGATTAACCTGACATGGTCACAGAAGAAATAAAACCTAAAAGTTCTGGTTAGAAACCCAGTTCAAGCTGCCATTCTCTGCCTTTACTTTCCCTTAACGAACAGATGGAAACCAGCAATAGCCATCTGTGTAAAGCAGCAATAGCTGTAAAGCCCAGTAATTCCACAAAAATACACTAACAAGGTCAGTTGAGTGTTTCTCTAATTGTCTATTGCCCACGACGTTTTTCCAAAGATTTCAGATGAAAACTCGTGGCAGATCCTTTGGCACCTTCGACAGCAGCACAGTTCGGTTCCGTACCCTGGGGAAATTCCAGTTTGGGAACAACATTTCGCCTTCCCAGATTTCCCCTCCTCTCACACTGATGTTCTCCTCGCTCCTCCTGACCTGCTGGGTAGAACATCCAGTTTCCAAGTTCCACGACAAAACTGATCATCCCTGAACAAGCAGGAAAACCAAACCGTTCCTGTATGTGCAATGCAGCAAATGATTTGGAATCCTTCAACATCAAAGCTACTCTACTAATAAACTTAGGTTTTTATATTCCTTGCAGCTGAAAAATCCAATTGAAACATTACAGTGACCTTTTAGCAGTGAACTAACTACTGTGACAGTGAGGATATAGTATCAGAAGACACCCCAAGCAGAGTTCCAGCAAAAACGGGGTAGATACTGAAAGATACTATTACAGTTGTTTTGTTTCAGTCACTGGGGTGGTAAAAGGATGGCCTAATTCAATAGGAAGATCTGAGAGGCTTTTATTAGGTCTCCAAACTCGAGTAACTGACAGTTAAACAAACAAAGTGTCAGGCCTTAAGTCAGCATTTAGAAAGTAAACTTATAATGAAGAGCTGACAATCAAGACACTGTACAAAGAGGCTGCTGCCAACCATCAACTTTTTTTAAAAAAAAACCACACATACAAAAAACCCCTATAGAATGAAAATTTCTTACTACTGAAATTAATTTCACAATTTGTTGGTAAAATGATTATAGCAAATAGGGCGTAAAAACACTGTGATATATGACTGCATTTTGCCACGGCATACCTAGAAGCAAACACGATAAAGAGCAACGAATGCCCTGAAACAACAGCAGTAGCTGTGGTTTTTTCAAACCAGATGTGCCTGCCAGCTTACCAGCTTCCATTTCATCTACCTGGGCAAAAGCAAAGCCCACTTTGAAAATGAAAAATAACACATATATCAAACACTTCCTGATATCAGTAGCTTCTACATTTGCTTATGTGTTGCAGAAGGCGGCTTCTAACGCCGACTGCCCACCTACCGCCACCTCTCAGCAGCGCAGATCCTAAAGGCGATCAGAAGTCCCAAGAGAGGGGAGACACAACCTCCTCTGGCACAGCGGGCAGCGGCCAAGCACAGAAACGCGTCTTCTGCAACACTCGGAGACCAAGCAGAGGCTGCTGCAGTCCCAAACTCCCTTTTTAGCCCTTGTGGTAAAGCGAATTTTCAAAAAAAAAATGGCACATCCAACAGTTCTGGGGCATAGGGACCACTTCCCAAGATCCTGAAAACACTCTGAGCTACCAAGTTCTTGTAATCCTAGTTGAAGTAGGTTTTCACAGTTCCAGTTTTAGACTTCAAGTACTATTTACAGAACAGAAAATCCCAGATAGTGGCATTAATCAAGTTTTACTTAGCTTGGCACTTTAAAGAACTAACTGTTCTCAGGATACGCCAGGACATCTCAGATTCTAACAGATTTAATTTATTATCTAAAACAGGCTGATCACAGCACAGCCCGGGCACTGTTTGAACCGCTTGTGTTGCATTTAACATACCAACACAAGGAAAAAAGAAAAAAATTCATACAGTTCTAGTTTTACATGTCGATGGCAGGGAGCACAGCAAAGGACTCAAAGACAGAAACGAGGATCAGAAATTGCGGAGAAGAAAGCAGGTCCCCAGTCGTGGGACTGACCAAAGCTCTGCCTGCACACACGTAACAAGCCTGAAACTGGCTCCTCCTCACGGGCATGGAAAAAGCAATCAATGTTTGGGACATGAAACCAGACCTTGGCTTTGTAAGACAATTTCAGTTTATCCAAATCCTGATCCAAAACATGGAAACAATCCCCAGTCCTGCAGGGGTTGAGGACCCTCAGTTTCACAGGATTTCTGGTTTCACACTGGAAAAGGGTTGTTCCTTAGGAGAGCAGGCAAAATAAATTCCCACAGACTGATTCCTCCCTCCTTACTGCTGCTTCACCACGCGCCCAACGCTCCTGGCACCGCGTGCAGCAAGAGCGCAGCAGCCCTCTGAGCTCCCGCCTACGGAGCAGCAAGTATCGACTGACTTCCAAAAGGAACGGAAAAAAGATATTCCAAGTTCAAGCAGTAATTACGAGTATGAAGCATGTTTGCTTAAGAAAACGGGCAGGGCGTTGTGAGCAGCGGCGGGGGGGTGAGCTGAAGACACAATATTAGCAAGCTGCCCTTTTCCAACATCTGAAGAATTTCAATAGCGGGACTCGGTGCCAGAGACATCGTGCAGTAACCTATGAGCAAAAGAACAGCAGAGCTCCTGAAAAGGATCAGGCAGAGAGGGACGAAGGGAAGGGAAGAGTAACCGGGGTATTCACGTTTTCCTTCTTTTTTGAAATACATGGAACACCTCCTGCACTCGCAGAAAAGAAACTGAGGTTACAACTGTAGAAGCAACTCTGCACAGAGGTCTCTCCACAGAAAATCAATTGCAAGACTACTGGCTCCTTGTCTTTAAATGTTTAATATTATCCCATCTCCACAACTAATATTAGAAAAGCAACTATGCTCATATCAGACATACCAAACCAAAGCTGAGTACTATCAATATTAACACTCACACAAAAGTTGCAACAGAAAAATAGACATGTAGTTTGCAGACAAAATTCTAATTTCAGATCATAGACAAAGGATATATTTTATTTATACCGGAGAATTAAGCAAGCATCTTTAAGTAATAAAACAACACAAATTTCCTTTGACATGTACACGCAATAAAATGTGTAAACACCCAATAAAAATAAAATTAAAAATAATTACCGACAAAATACAAGTATGAATTTTATTGAGCTATCCTGACATCAGTGAAACAACAAGAAAAAGAATCGAGTTGACTGGAAGCATGAGACAAAGGAGACCAAGAAGAAACTGGACTAGCATGGAGAGATTCTTCTCTACTCACAACTTAACCACGGGCTGGGTTGAAAAAGGCAGCTCCTTCCCACCCAAGCTCAGTCAGAAGACGACGACCACTACACATGTGTTAAAAATTAAGCACATGCGATAACGCTTACTGGGTCAGGGCCTTTGTGTTGTGCTAAATAGGGATAAAGCTTATTCACCTTTGCAAAGTTCACCGAGCTGAGCACAGGAGCCCTTCTCGTGGTGGCGGCGGCAGCGAGCCGGAGCCCGGCAGCGGCACCTCTCCAGCCTCGCAGCTCCTCAGGAGGGGAACGAATGCAAACGAGCAGGCGATCGATGCTGCTGATGGCACAAGCAGACATCTAAATCACAACCTCTAACCCCGCTGGCAGCCTTAGCAGGCTAGCCATGCTTAAGACTACAAAACCTCCACAACCAAGAGAAAAGAGAAGTTGCCGCAAGAAAGTTTCAAGTCACCCCATCGTACGTGTCTTGCGAGTAAGGAATCCCAGCCTCCAGACACGGAGCCAACACCCTGCCCTGCCTCAACACACCCCATTCGCCTTTCGGGGCGCTCAGATGCTGCCACTGACCGTCCTCAGAGCCCCCAAGCAGCCTTGCCGGCGGCTGGAGATCCTCCTTCACCCCAGCAGCAGAGGGAGGCCTGTCCTCCCGAAACAGGGACCTGTTTCAAACCTCTGGCTGCCGTTTTCAGTGATGCAACCACAAACTGCTGAATACTGAATTCAGCATTTATATCACTGGGCGCCTACAGTGTAAATTTTAAGGAGCCTTTAGCGCACACAGAAATCTGAAGGGAAACTTGATAAGTTGCCTCCCTTGCCCTCAACGAGTGTGCCAAAGACCATGCAGGTACGTTCTAGAGCATGCGCAGGTACCAGTAACTCCACATGATCCTTCATAACCACTTGCAGGAAACATTTTCTTCCAAGGATCTGGTAGCAATCGTCAACAATACTCTTACAGGACACCCAACTACTTAGTTCTTTTTCCACGTTCTCTCTCTACAGACACTGCTTCCAGCAACAAGCCTGAAAAGTACCAACAGCAGTATGTTTTTTTCTAAAAAGCTAACAAAGGTGCAGAAAACGTAACAACTGTGTCTTGTTTATGCACAACACAGAAGGAAGTAGCAGCAAAAAGGAATACCAAGTGCTAACTCACAACACTGGATCTCAAAGTGCTCTCAAAGAGGGGGTGGAAGCATTGTCACTGGTCTGCAGGTGGAGAAGTGACCCAGTAGTGGCCCAGGAGCACGAGGAGACTCATGGCAGAGCCCAGGACAGGCAGGCACCAACTGCTACCAGCAGGGCTGGAACCCCCAACTCACTTCAGAGTCCCTCCTACCTCGTGTGTATCGCTCACACTGAATCTGAAGCAATTAAAGGATTTGTACGTTAGTAGCAGTCCCCCTCAGTGTTACTGCCCAAAGTATTCACAGCGCATAGATTTTGGATGGGTTGATGCACACCAGCTGAAGCTTACCATTCTGGTTAGAGAAATTTCTTATTTTTCCTTAAAACAATGGATTGGCAACATCGTGCAACCTCAAACACCTAGCAGAGGTAGGAGAGAGTGGTGCAGAATGAGCAAGGCTTAACCCATCAAACTTCTACTGGATTTCATCACCTGCAGCAGTACCTTTGAGCTTTGCAGCTTAGTTTCTCTAAGAACAGGCTAAGGCATTTATATCCAAAACATACATCCTTTTTGCATCTAAGAGATATCTAGTTCAATTCTTCACTTTAAAAAAAAAAAAAAAAAAAAAAGCAGATGGAAGTTACTGAATTGCCTTTTTTTTTTTTTTGCCCCTTCCTACTTTTTTGGTTTTAGAACAACGAGAACACTTTGACTATTCACAATACCTGAAAATACCATCCAAGTTGTTAAAAAGCTAAGAGGAACATAAGCTCTGTTTGTCACTGGGCAACACTAAAAACCTGTCTGTGTACTCTGAAGTCATACCATCACCCCGATATCTCAGGTACAAATCTCCCCAGGACGTTTCCACACGAACAGCTCGGTGGTAAACCCCAGGCTATCCTTTTATACGGTCAGCAAACGCAGGTGAGCTGGATTTGTGTGCAACGCTACAGCTAGGCATTTGTTGGGAGACCCTCTGTACTGCCCAGCTGCGCTGCTGAATATTTATACAAATTCTAAAATAAGCTCTCCTCCTGCGCACTGCAATGAGTTTCATTTCCAAGTCCTAGGCTTAAGCTCACTCCTTAACTCCTTCCTTTCTTCACCACTTCCCTCTGTACCACTCAGTCCCTCAAACAGCATCATTTCCCCCGCTCCACTTGGTTCTGGTTTTTTTCCCTGCAGCATTACTCTCCTGGGCTTGTCACATGGGAGCCACAGACAGAAGCCAGCACTTCCCAGCAAGGCAAGACCTCTACAACTTAAGCATGAAAAGCCATTTGGGTTTTCTGCACAAACTCACCCCCTCCCCACCCCACAAAAGCAATCCCACAGTGACACGGCAGCACAGACCTGTCCAGTCTGCACAGCTCAGGGGCTACTACCAGGTGTTAGCTGGGATTAGGATTAGACCACAGCTCGGTCTCACCTGCCCACCCATCTGCAACGCACACCCGGGCTCACCTGACCGTTCGCCGAAGGCAGCATCGCTGGATTCAGCAAAATGAAGGGTCTAGCTCCACCGTGAAATCAGTCCAGTCGTTCACCGACATTTTAGCCTAAATTTTCCCATCGTTTGGAGAAACCTCGTACTGGCACCGCCAGATGCTGTGATGTCCAAGGTTGCTTACTCACGAAGGTACGTTTCCATGCAAAAGACAGGAACAGGATCTGCTCGGCTCTGATGTATGAGCTCCTCCGAAAAAGCCTCGAGAGCGCCACAGCCTATCTCCTGACATCCCTTCCAAAGTTCACAGCCAGAAACACGACGATAAGGGGGAATTTAAAGCATCTGCATACAGCAGCTTACGTATTTTTGTGCATCTGCTTTTGAGCTTTTCAAAGAAAGGTTTTCAAATCTTTACCTCTGTCTGCCCAGAGCAGGTCACTGTGGGTCCATGAACCCAACCGGGAGAGAAGCACCACCCCAGCTGCCCTCCCTCCACCGCGACCCGACAGCACAGCTCCAGCCCTCACAGAAACTTCCTCATTACCCCACCTGTCGACAGAGCCTCTGCGCTATTACTGCCAGGCAAGGAAGCAAGTGGGTTGTCGGTGAGGCAAAAAGCTGTCGGACAACATCAGTTGGAAAAGCTCCAGCTTCAAACCTAGGTCTGCTGTAACGCCCCCGCATGGGCCCATCAGGCTTCAGCGCCTTCGCACCCAGAAATACTTTTATTTGTGCTAAATACTTAACTCTGCCAACTCACAGAAGTGACCAAGTAACAGTGTGGTAAGAAACACTCCGTCTTGCTCCAGTCAAAACAGGAGCGTGAAAAGATCCGTGGTGGATCCAGTACGAATTCTTCCCCGCCTACTGCTTTCCCAGAAATGCGAGTGCCGTTCGGCAACAGGGAAGGCCACTGTTACATCCAACAACCTACACCCAACATCTGCACGCTTTGTGTTTCATCTTCTATAAAAACTTAAAGCTGTTAACATCCCACTATCCGCTCGGATTTTCACGCTCCTTGCAAACCAAGCGATGCATCGTACCGTATCTTCTTCATTTTAGCCAACAACAAAAGCAGAAATTACTAACTTACTGGAGACGACAAACCAAGCTGGAAACACGTTATGTCACAAAAGGAGTGTGATTTATCTCACTTTACTAGTTCAAGGACATTAACTATTCCAATTATGAGGTCTAAGTTTCTCTCATCTCTTCTGTTAATTCTACACCACATCTACAATCCTACGTGTGAGCACGCTAGAAATCCCTTTGCCTTGGACCCCTTGTGTTCTGCTCACTATCCCCCTTCAGTTTTCTCCCTCACAGCTTCACGTCTTCCTCCCTACTCCTGCACATGATGCTCGAACATTGTCCCCATGTTCTCAATCCAGAAAACGTTGTATTTTCAACACCTTGCCCATGAAACAGATGGGAAACAACCAAGCACAGAGATAAGCAAACAATAAAATATAAAGAATACATAGGAGAGAAACCTAAATATATGAGAGAAAGTTAAATATACAAGATGGGAACTTACTACCCTGCTCACATAAAAAGGACCACAAGTCAATGAGCGCTGCCTTCTTGGGTGTCTTAAAAACTACTAAGTGTATCTGTTCTCTGCCCAACGAAAAAACTGCCTTTATTTTCAGCCTCAGTGTGATCAAACTGAAACTTTGGATTATGCATTTTTCAACATCCACTTTTTGCATTACAAATCAGCTTGAAGATAAAGAATAATTGTTCAGAGGAATTTTAGACCGCGTGTCATTTCTTCTACAGCAAATGCTTCGCCCATTACTTATTTGGTAGTGTTGTACACAGCCAAGCGACGCAATCTTTTTTCAAAAAAAAAAAAATCCCAACTACTACCACGCTCCAAACCCTTACTACTGCATTTCTCAGTACGCTATCCAATTAGCCACAAACTTGGCAAAAAAGCAGAGAGACCGAAGCACGCACTAATTCTGCCATGTTTCAGTTGGAGGAGCAGGAAAGTGGGCTAGAAGAGCTCTCAAAAACTTCTTTCCAAGGAACAGGACTCAAGGAACAGGATCCAAGGAATCCCATGAAAGCCAAAATCACGAGCCAGAAGTACATCGAGGGCCCTTCTTCTAGTCTGTCACTTGTGCCGGGTGGCCAGGGACACCGCCCTGACCACCACAAAAAGGCAGAGCTGCAAGGAGGCAGCAAAAGCTCTGGGAGCGTGTTGGCAGCCGTGCTGGGGCTTCTACATCTCTCCCAGGTCGCTGCAGAACTGCCAAGCTGCTCTCACTGCACATCTCTGATGAGGTGGGGGGCAGCAGAAACACACCGACAGGAGCTGAACACCCTTTCCTTGCTGCACATTCAACTACCGTTGTAAATAGCAAAGCACTGTCTGCTTTCAGAACAGGAAAAAATATTCTACAGTGACCCGCAGAGATAAACAAAATCGAGCACTCGGACGCGATCACTAATTCCACGTCTGATGAAGCACGTTAACTCCTTCCCTTAAAGCACATCAGCTTGTGCTCCGGTACAGTCAGACCCAAGTAAAAGATGCCAACAACTCCACCTGTTTCTAATTCAATAACAGAAGCGCTTCGTATCGAAAAGCTACTCGGTACTACTTAGCTTCTTCCAGATTTAGTTACAAATTTTGTCATGTTACAAGATCGATGGTTTCCATTAGACAATTAGTCACAGCGTGCACACAACTAATTCTACATCCTTACTTTATTCATATATGATGCGACACCAGGACGAGATTTTAAAAAACAGAAACGCGTGAGCAAGATTCGCCTTTAGATTTTCATTCCCCAGCTTGACAGTAACAAGTTGTGCCATTCGGTTCAAAAGCAATCAGAAACTGTACTTTTTACCAGTCCCTGTGCCTGCCCTAAAAAGCCCTGATGACATACCGAAACTTGTGTTTATCGTCAAAACGCCTCAGCTTCGCTAAGTTTTCAAATGGTATTGACTTCCTCCACTCCTCCTGCAGATTCAGCTCTGATCCGAGAGCTGAGCTACGGACTTACTCGTGCAACACTGCTGGGCGAGAAGATAAGGCAGGACCAACCGTCTCCTCCGATACCCACACAAATGTTGAGAAATATTAAGGAAAAAATCCCAAGGAGGGCTGCGTGCTGTACCCAGGGGCACGCGACGCTCGCTTTCCAGCTCCCCAGCAGGGGGTTGTTTTCACGGTGAAGGTGACACCAAACGCAACAAACTCAAACCAGGACCAGGCAACAGCAGGTAACCTTCACGCTGCCGTACGTCAGCCCGAGTCAGATCAACGCGGCTGCCTCCGGAAAGGAGATGCCGTTTAACTCGAGGGCAGCGGCATTCCTCCGGTGACCCGATGCGCATCTATCGCCACCACGTTCAACGCTCGCAAGGACCTCTTTTCCCTCGGCACTGCGATTCCCTCGCCGCCAGCTACCAAACGTGGGTCCTTCTCCAACTGGCACAGAAATTCCATCGTTTCTTGAGGAAACATAATGAGCCTTCACTGGAGAAAAGGGTTAAGTGCTGGGCTGCACGCCTTTCGGGTGCAGTCTCAAGCAAAGAGCCACGTTTGATACCTGTAGGAAACTGCCATTTTTGCATCTCGTATTCCATTTGCGAACAGAGCTTTTTGTTCTTTAATCCAAGTCGTGAATTATTTAATCCTGCCTCCAACTCTCGAAATCTCTCTCCCTATAAACAAGAGGTTTCTTAGTGGAAGGAAATAAATAATTAAGAGAGTCGGACCCTAAAGTGTTCCCGTCTCTGCTTTTAATTAATATGGATACAATCTGCTGCTTAATATCACAAGGCAGGTCGAAGCTCACCAACAGTTAAACATCTTCTTCTAGCACAGAACGCAGAGGAGGAAGTTGTGAGCAAAAAGGGCGCACAGCGACGCGGGACTGCACAGCCTCTGCTCCTCACAACTTTCTGATGCAGAGAAACGAGAGCTTCAAAGCCATCGAGACCCAGAGCGGCAAGAGCTGGGGTTTACAGGGCACAGCTGGAACCGTGTTAAGCATAAATCCTTCAGGTTTTTTTTTTGCCCTGGAACAGGGTAATGGAAGTGCAGACGAAAGCATTTTTATTTCCTATAATTCCACACTTGAAATACCTTAGTACAAATGAATGACGGGGGAGGGAGGGAGGCATGGACAGTTCCGTAAGGCTGAACTTCATACTCGGTAACGATAGTTTTTATAGCATATTGCTTCATCTGCAAGTGGGAGTAAATATTACACTACCTCTTCATGCAGATGGGTGGATTAAAAAAAAAAAATATTAAAAAATTAAAAAAGCTAATTTGCAACAAATTAACTGTTCTGCATATGGATGAAGGTAGTCTCTACCTCTCTGGTCACTCCAGGACTCTCCACAACCAGCCTGCGTGCAAAGTTAATAAACTCTGCATGGCATGCACATTGCCCGGTGAACCTGCCACAAGGTGAGCGGCTTCAACCCGCAACATGTATAAATAATCACAAGTCCTCCCAGGGCAGGTAATGAATATTGTTCAAACAACTTGAAGGCAGCATTACCAGAGCGCTTCAAAGGAGAGCCTACAAGCTGTTCGAGTCAGACTGTCACACTCAGTCTGCAAAAACGAGATTAAGGTTTGTACAGCGATACTCCACAACAGGTTTTACAGTAGGCACGGAAATTAAATTATGATAAAAGCAAGCTATTTTTTTTTTTTTACCAAAAACAGAATAGAACAATCTATCAAAATGCCGTTTGGCCACGTTCATTACATTTCAGAATTTAATTTACATGATAGATACTTTAGCGTAATATGTTTTAATCAATAAGCGTTTTTGAAGGCTTTCCTTTTACAGGAAATATTTGGATTCCTTCACTGTTAAATGTAACACCAGGGCAGTGACATGACGAGCGTTTATTTTTCTACGCTAAGCAAGTACAACCACATACACACAGAGGCAAAAGCAAAAGTCCACAATTAAAGATGTCAGACCTTGTTTAACTACATCTTAATTTAATCCATTTTATTTTATACAATTCTACATCTGGATCTCATTTTCTGTATTCCTGTAGGTATTCTGGGTCACTATTAAGAACCCTTTCAAGTTAGCAAAGTTCAGCCAAGTCTACCTTAATCCAAAACCTTTAAGAGAAACAATAAAGCCCGAAAGGGGAAGGGGGGCAGAAAGCAAAGCCTAAACCAAAACGCTGCTTTACCCCACCTCCCGCTGCACCTGAAAGTCAGAAGGGACCAGCCTCGCACTACAGACCGCACGTAACACTTCCCGTTTTGGGGTGTTTTTTTGTGGTGTTTTTAAGCTCCCACCAGCTCACCCCTCCGCCCGCCGAGGGGAGGGCGCCGGGTCCCGCTCCCGGCCGCCCCGGCAGCAGCATCCCCTGACCTCCCGTCCATCCTCTCGTATCCCCCGCATCCCCTGACCTCCCCTCCATCTCCTCCTGTCCCCTCCATCCCCTCACCTCCCCTTCAACCCCTCCTGTCCCCTCCATCCCCTCACCTCCCCTCCTGTCCCCGGCATCCCCTCACCTCCCGCGGGGCTGCGGCTCTGCCCGGCATGAGCGCACCGAGCCCGGCGGCCGCCGCAGGGCCCCGGCGCGGAGCGGGCCGGGCTGGGAGGGAGGGCGGGCGGGCCGGGGTGGGCAGCCGCCGGCTTTTCGAGCCAATTTATTTAAACGGGAGGCACCGGAGGGTTCGAAGAGGCAGGGCAGCGCTTTCCTGCACCAATCAACTGGGAGAAACACGCATGTTGCAATCCCATTCAGCGGCGGGAGCAGCCACCAATTCATCGTTTGACAACCTGACCCCCCCCTTCCGCCCGGCCTTATCTATCCCCCAGCAATTAAACGGCGGATCCGCAGTTTCCCCGGGGCGCGCACCCCAAGGGCGAAGCGAAGCGGCTTTGCCAGCGCCTTCCCCCGGAGGAAGCGGGACGGGCGGGCTGCGAGCGCCAGCCCCGCAAAGCACCGCTGTCCCGCTCCCCTGTCAGACCCCGGGCAGCGGCCGAGGCCGGAGAGCCCGTGCATGGTGTCAGGCTGCCCTCCCGCCGCCGGGACGGCCCCGCCGCCCCTCACCCGGCCCGGCCGCCGCTGCCCTCCCGCGCCCGCCCCCCCCCCCCCCCCCCCCCCCCCCCCGCCCCGCCCGCTCTCGCCCTTCCCGCCCCGCCGGACCCGGCTCCATCCCTCGCCGCCCGCCGCCGGCTCCGTCCCTCTCCCCGCTCCCCCCCCCCCGCCGCCCAACCCTTCCCGAGGCCCTCGGCGCGGGGCCAGCCGTTCGGGGCCGCAGCGGGCCGGAGCCCCCCCCCGGCCGGCGGCGGCGGAGGGCCGGCACCCCGCGGCGAGGCGCGGCGGCCGGGCAGCGGCGGGGGGAAGCGTCCGCCTGGCCGGCACCACAGCGCCCCCAGCCCCCGCCGCTCCGCGCCTGCACGCCGAGCCCGGCCGGCTGCCTGCGCCCCCACACAAAGTCCCAGCACTCGGTAAACTTTCCCCGGCTCCCGGGGAGAAAAGGCGGCGGGGAAGCGGCAGCGGGAAGGGGCAGGCGGCAGGAGGGGGGGGGTGAGGCGGGGGGAAGGAGGAGGGCAAGGCGCGGGGAGAGAAGCGGCCGCCCGCAGCCCCGCCGCCGCCGCCGCCCCGGCCGGCCCGCACGGCCCCGGCCGCCGGGGGGAGCGGGAGGCGGCGAAGAGAGCAGCCCGGGACGGAGCGGGCGAAGCGGCGGCGGCCCCGGCAGCGCCGACTCCGGCGCCATCTTGGGCTGATCGATGAATTGAACAAAGAGGATCAATTTCCGATGGGGCCGGTGATCGATGGCGGGGGGGGGGGGGGGGCGGAGGGAGCGGCGCGCCGCGGCCGGGCGGAGCGGGGGGTTCCCTTTAGGCGGCGCGGGCCGGCAGCGGGAGGAGGAGGAGGGGGAGGCCGGGCCCGAGGGAAGGCGGAGAAGGGAAGGGGAGGGGGGGGGGGGGTCCGGCGGCGCGGCCCGGCCGGTGCGGCGAGCGGGGGAGCCTGACCTGCAGCTGCTGTAAATCAAAGCGCTTCCAATATTGAAACATCGATCCCACATTGGCCGCCATCTTGAGACATATTGAGACAGAGTGAGCGGCTGATAGAGAGAGAGAGGGGCTGGAGTTCAGGAGCCGGGAGGGAGGGGGAGGGAGGGAGGGAGGGAGCCGGGAGGGGGGAGGAGGGGCGGGGGGGGCAAGGGGGAGGGAGGCGGGCAGGGAGCGCCCAAATCCCGGCCTGGAGCCCGCGCCCGCCCGGAACACGGACTCAGCCCCTGCGCTCGCGCGGGGCGGGGGGGGCGCGCGGGAGGCGCCGCGCGCGCTGACAGGGCGGACGCCCCCCCCCCCCCCGCCCCATTTCCCCCGCGCCGCGCGTGCCGCCCCGGGGGAGGGGGAGGGGGGGGCAGCCGCCGTCACGGCGGGGCGGTGCGGGGGCGGTGCGGGGCCGGGCCGGGCTGGCGGCGCCGGGAGGAAGGGGAGGGGGGGTGGGGGGCAATGCGGGACCGGGCAGTTGCGGGGCGGGTGGGGGGGGGGGGGGGTGCGCGAGGCGCAGCGATGCGGGAGCGCTGCCCGCGGGGCGGTGCGGGGCTGCCCGGCGGAGCATCGCGCCCCGCAGAGCGGGGAAAGGTGGCTCGGCTGTGTCCCCCCCCCGGGGGTAGGGTCGGGGGGGGGGGGGCCTGCGGTCTAAAATTAGATAAGCGGAGAGAGTTGAGGGGAAACGACGCTGGAAAAGTGCGTTCGAGGGAGCCTGATTCCCTGTGTCCGGGGCGGTGCGAACGCGCTTTAAAAGGGATTTATTTAACCGTGGCCCCTGCCCGCTGCCGGGGGGGGGGGGGGGCTGGAAAATCAGCTCCCAGCCCCGCGCGGGATATCCATAGAAACGGAGATTAAAAAGGATGAAATAACTTATTTTGTTCTAAACAATAACGTTGCTATAAATACGGACGTTTTTCCTTGTTCCCTTCCTGAAAAGCACAGAACGTTTTCCCCGGCTCATCTCTTTTTTTTTTTTTTTTTTTTTTACCAAAACAAACGGGTGCGCCCAGTCCCTCGCCCCCCGAAAAAATCCCATTTTCCCCATGTGCTGGCTGGGAGGTGGGCGAGCCCGCGGGCTGTACCTGGCCCCCTTGGAACCCATCGGCTGCACGCAGATGCAGCTACTTTTTCACTGTTTTGCACTTCATCCGTAAAGGGAAAATTATATCTTCCTCTGGGTAAGGGAGTGATTGTAGATTTATTTTTTTTTTCCCCCTCTCAAATTGTGTTTGATCACCAAGTGAATTTAGCGCTCGCTCGAGCCGGTGGGTCGGCTACTTGAAAATGGCTCTGTCTGTCTTTTGAGAAGTTACGGCGGCAGAGCGATTGCTACAGATTATTTCCCAATCTGCTGCCGTCCTCGTTTGGAGAAGCACCATTATTTCAGCCTCCATTTCCACTTTTTGCTGAGGCTGCTGCTTACAAAGATACTAATTGCGATGGCGGGTTTTATGTTAATGGGCTCCACGTAATGATCAGCCCGACAACTGCAGACCTTGGGATTGTTCGTTGGCCGGGCTGGGAATAGAACCGATGGCATTCGGTTCAGAAATGTCAGGCCTCCACCTGGACGACCCGACCGGGCGCTTAACGAGATGTTTCCATCTCCGTGGCACGCGTGGGGCTGCACCCAGGGGTGCCTCCGGAGAAGGAAACTCCCTTTTTCCTCCAGAAGTGCCCTGCTTCTGGGGAGGGTGGCCCTTCGCTGGGCTGGGGTGATGATGGGGAGCCGTGGGGTGCCCGCCCGGCTCCGTGTCGTGTCCCCCCCCCAGTCCCAGCGAGAGGGTGTCGGGTGCTGCTGAGCGACAGCCGTCTGCGGGGATGGAGCCTCCGAATTCTGACTAACGACGTAACCGGTTTGGTAGCTCTAAAATAGGATTTTAATCCTGGGAAGCATCATTTCACATTCCAGTGATCTAATCAAAATCCTTTCCTCTAATCTCTCCATGGTCCCCCCTTTCTAGATGAAAGAGGCTGGAGTTGCTGTCTTCACCCTTTCTCCGCTGCCTCCCTGTTGTACCAGTCTGTTCTGTGTCCAGGCAACTGCAAAGAGACATTTCAAAGGCTCCTGCCGTGCCATGTAGATGTTTTCTCTTGTTAGTTTGGACTGCAGGTGTGTAAGCCCCAAGGATGAAGTACCGCGGTGCTGTTTTAGGTTCGGGGCGTGCAGCCGGAGCACAATAAATCACATAGGAACGCTCCGCTTTGAACGCGCGCGCACGGGGTAAAAAAAAAAAAAAAGGCAAAGAAAAAAGCATCTGACCTGAATCATTTTCTGGAAGCACATCTGGTTAAAATCCAAAGTTTTAAATGGAGTAATATTTTAAAATACATTTGGTAGGTATTAAATTACGCTGTTATATCTGGTAATATTTATGATACTAATGTGTTAAGCGGAGGTTTATATCTGTCAAGAAATATGAATGATTGTCATATGGGGTAACAAATGTATCCTGATATAAATAATATTTAACGGTATTTTTAACATTACTATAGTCTCTTTTTTTTTTGCAGCAGTTAAATCTTGTAAGATTATTGCCAATTTGAAATAAAAGCTCCGTGGCTGGATACCAAAGCTTTTAGCTACATAATTCTGAACAAGTATAAATAGTACGGCTGATTTTAGGAAGCGCTGAGAAACCTTAACTCTGCCGGAAGACAAACACTGAGCACCTATAATTCCTGTTGTCTTCCGTGCAGGATTAAGTCCCTGTTTGCCATTTTGCGTGGCAGCAAGCCCAAGGAAATCTTGCTTGACAGCTCTGTTTTCTCAAAGTGCTGTGTTTCTCCGGGCTGGATTCTGCAAAGATCCTGCAGGGTACGGAGCTCCTTGGAGCAAGAGGATAATTTGCGTCGCCTTCCTGCCGAAAGGTACCCGTGTGATCTTGGAAAATGTGGTGTGCCCTGGCAAGGAGATGGTTAGAATAAAGTTCCCTTGCGTTTTGAGAAATGGGTCTCGTCTGTTCGTTTGCGGGAGGTTTTCTTAAGGTTAGATTTGATCTGTGTGAATGCCAACTTCTTCCAACATGAGCTAATAGAGTACCCTAAAAGCAAGTACAGTGTATTTGAAGTTTAAATCCAAAATGATGGCCGTAACTAGTAGTCCCTCGGTAACGCTTGCTACATCCAGAACGCTTGTAAGCATGTTGGACGGATTTCTTTTTCGTTTTCTCCCAGGTATAGCCATACAGGCACTATTTTAGGAATTAGGCAAATATCTGATTAAAATTTGTTCCCTGTTAATGTCATCGTGCCATAAAGTGTCACCGGTACAGATATTTAACGAACACGTTTGCACATGGAGCCATCAGTGGCAGTTGGGCTTGTTGCACCTCGCATACCGTCATCCAGAACGCTGAAGAGCATGGACCTTTATTCCAAGGGTCCCAAACTTGTCAGAAAGAATTCGTTGTCACAGCTGCTCCTCTGGGCAGCAGTCGGGATTCATTAAGATATTTTGGACCGTGAGTCTGATTTTAATCACTGGACTTAAGCTTCTATTTGCCTTAGCAAATCTCACTTGTTTCCTTGCCCGGGATGCTGAAAGATGAGGTGCTGCTTCTCCCAGCAAGGCTGAAACTTTGAGTCTCTTCTGCCTGGATTCTTCTTTCTTTTTCTCTTCTTTTTCATTTAAACTGACTCTTAAATTTCTACCAGTTCCCATAGAAGAGGCCCTCTAGAACCTTATCTGTCCCTCATCTGGTCCTTGTCCAGACCATTCCCTCCCCATTTTGTGACTCTCATCTTTGTGTTTTCTTCAGCTGCTTCTTGTCCTCAGCTGCCCAGCTCCACACGCCTGTGCCCTCCTTCCAGAACACCGTCCCTCTCCACTGTGAAAAGTGCCATTCTGCTCTCTCCTAAACTGGATTTGAGAGCAAAGTAAGCCCTTGCTACACCGTGCCATTGCATAGGGAGAACGTGTAGGGGTGGCAGAGAATAGAGGCAGCCAAACAGAGAGATAATTCATGTTGCCAAGACATTCAGCCCAAAATTAAGATCAAAACTCATGTATGTCTTCCAAATCAGAGATCTTTTTCTCCCAATTATTGTCAGGGACTCCAGTTCTGCTTGATTTATAGCTGTCGTAGTAGCCAGAAGTTTTGCAGCAGATAACTTGCCAGGAGATTTGGCCAGTGATGGGAATGCAAAGATGTGAACAAGCTCAGGAATCCCCCTGAGCAGAAAAGGGTTGGAAGCTGGGAGAGTACTGGTGAGCAGCATCCCACGTGCTGGCTCCTTCTTCCCTGGGTGCCCGCCTACGGTTGCCGGCAGAGGTGGGAGGCTCGGCTGGATGGACCCTTGTTCAGAAACAACAATGTTATTCCCACGCTCCTTGGTCATTTGTGGAAGTTTCAGCACAAATGTAGACTGCGTTGTACCTGATCTAAGCATGAAATCCTGCGACTGCTGCGCAGCCACAGATCCACACTGGTAGGTGGAAGAGCAGAAAGCAATTCTCATAAGGGGCAGGGGAAACAACCACAATTAAAAGCAAAGTAAATTTGGGCGGTGTGGTTACTTGCTGTTTAACTCCGAAGACATTTATAAGACTCCAACATAACCCACAACAGATCTCCTTTGAGGATTTGTGGATTAACCCATACCACCGAAAACGTGTGAGGACGTGGCAGCGGCGTTCTCCGCCACGTACAGTGAGGGTTGCTGAAGACCCCAAATGAACAAATATGTCGCTGTGAATTGAGTCAATCTGCCCAGACTGAATACATTTGCAACATTTCTGTCAAATAACTGCTTTTCTTATGGTATATTCTATCCAGATGCATGGTCGTGTTTTGGCCAACGTAAGTAATAGCAATACCCGTAGGCAATCAAGGGAATTAGGGAGGAAAAGGACCTATCCCATTATGCACTCCCTGTAGCTGGCAGCGAATAACGGTCTCATGCCGAATTTATTTGTTTGATTCGTACCAGTTTTAATTTGTAAGCGCTGTCCTTGCCTTACGGGCCTTTTACCCCATGCGGTGCCAGCGTTTTGCTGGGCGGGAGGTGCGTTTTGTCTTTTCTGGGCTGGGCTCACGCTGCCTCTCGCACCCTTCTCTCCAACTTCTGTCGATCTGGGCATTTGTCTTCTCTGTCCGTTAAAGGAATTAGGAAACAAGTCAGTGAGTTGTGTTCCCAGGCAAAATTCCCACCTTTTTTCTCACTTGGAACCTTTCACTTGTTTTTTTATCTCTTACTCATTCAAGTTTGATTTTTGCACATCTTTTTTTTTGAAGGTATTTAGCTCATGCTATTCTTATCATGGAGCTCCTCGCCCACTTCACACTGCCATTTCCTCACTCCAGGTTCTTGCCCTGCCCGTCTCTCCCTCCCTGCTCGGTCAGGGATCGGTTTTGGCTGGGCTTTCCCCTCCAGGAACTCTGTCCCAGCCAGGTATTTCTCCCAGTTTCTGCAGAGTCTTCAGGTCCAATATTTCACGTATTACTTAAGAACAAGAAGCTGAAACCAGCATTATTAGTTCAAATCCCTTTCTGTTTTCTGAACCTGAACCCGGATGATTCTATTTTGCGCTCTTTGCGCCGCTCCCCCTGTTTAGAGCTGGTTTAGTGCCTGTCGCCAGGGACGGGAGCCACGTTCAGCTGCTGTCGCAGGGCTCTTCGTGACACGAAACAATTTGCTGAATCTTCCCTCAGTTTCTCCATTCTGTAAAATGCTGGTGGTCACGGGGAGATAAAAATCTCGTGGTGACTGCGGGCACTTGCGTATTGCAGGTGGCCCAACAGGGAAACTGCAAGAAGGAGATGGAGGGAAATACATAAATAAAGCAGCTCCGAGGCTGCTCGTTCACCTACTGGTTTCCCTCCCAGTCGCTTCTGATAGGGCCTGTGAAGTGGGTGAGTGCAAAGCTGACACGATCCTGGAAAAGGAAAGAGAAAAAAGCTTTTTCTTTCACTTTCCAGTCACAAACACTTCATATGGTGAGGGAGGAGGGGAACCTCCCTTAGCTCCTTTCCTCCTTTTTGCTCCCCTCGTCCTGGCCTGTGGGGGTCCCGGGCAGGTACAGGGGTGGCTCGGCCCCGTGTTGGCACAACCGGCTCCAGCACTGGGGTGCCAAGGAGAGAAGCATCCACGCCGGGGGGAGAGGCAGAGGAGTGCACGGGGACAGAGAGACGGGGACAGAGACAGGTCATGCATGGGGACGGGGAGATACCAAGACCGAGGGACTCGCCTGCCTCTTGCCATGAAACAAACCCCTGGACGTGGGGCTGTTGGGGCAGCTCGTAGTGATCCGCGAGCTTCAGGATGTTTGGGGTGGTTTTTCTTCCAGTGACGAGCGTGAGATTTCAGGTTTGGGAAGCGCGTCTTTTCTTGGAAACACAACTGCGACCGACTTAGCGCAACTGTGATTTCCTGCAAACACAACTGTGTTTGGGGCTGTTGCATCTGAAGGAGAAACAGTAATTCTGGATTAACACAGAAAGGGAGAAAATGGACACCCTGAGAGGAAGCCAGGAGTTCATGCAGCTGCTACATACAGGAAACATTTCGGTGTGGAGAACCTCCTTTTTGAAGAGAGCATCCTGGGTGCCTGTCGTGGCACACACAAGTGAACCAAAGTGCTTGCTGTAACGTACCAATCCAGTATTTCTTCAGTAACTTGTATGAAATAAATCGATTTTTTTTTTTGCCCCTGGCATTGCATCATCTCCTGTTTGGTGTTTGGGTGGTGACGAATTACAAAACAGGGGAAAAAAAAAATCCGTCTAATTTTCTATATCTAAGCAGTACGTTCTCCTTTGGAATAAAGAGATCCAGTCTTACTTTGGCCATGATTCTCCCTATTTATATGCTGGCCTTTGTTTGCATCTGCTTGGCATCACCCTGGATTGGGGCTTTAACCTGATATGAATCCAAAGAAATTATTTGGGAATTGATGGGATCACTGTGAATTTCCAGGGGTGTAGGCTAGCGCAGACTGTAGCCTATTAATCTTGTTGTGTTCTCTCTCTAAATAACAAGCTGGATTTGGCCCAGCAAGAGTCAAACAAATTGAAAGCATTCATAAAGGGAAGTAAATGGCTCTAAGATGTAAGAATAATTATTGGTGGGTTGTCTCCAAGTATCCAGTTTTTAAAAGCACTGAACTTTAAATACAAAACTTTCGTTTAACATGTTCTTCAATGCGCTGCTGAACCAGGGCCGCACGCGTGAGACCTGCTTTCGTGAAAGGACTGTATAAAAAATAATAAAGATCTGCAAGAAGGAGAAAAATGTGCAAGGGCAGCCAACCTGGGGGAAACAAATATAATTATGTGAAGGGTTTGTAAATGCAGTTTATGAACATGTTTGGAGGAGGAATTTTTTACTTTTCAGACTGCAACTGTCACACAGAAAACAAACAATTGGTTATTTGTTTTTTCCAAGGATTTTTAGAGACTAGATTAGAGTTCGGATATTTCTTTTGACCTGTTTTTTCCTTTTTACTAGCTTACTGTTTTGTTGATTATTTCAAATAGCTCTTTTGGTGTGCTCGCCTTCATTTGTGATTGATAGAGAAATTTATTTTAAATTTTTGCTTAAAATTTCAGCATTTCTTTTCACACACGTGGGTTACCAAATTTGATCTACAAAGCCCACTTTTTATTTCTCTTATTCATCGGAATAAATGTGAAATGACACAGAATGCCTGGAATTGCAATAATGCAACGTAACAGAACTGACAATCAAGCTTCATATATATATATTAGATTAATGCATAAGTCTAATTTGGTATTTTACATTACTGGGCTAATATTTTACAGATGTAATGCCAAGTTGTTGAGTAAATGAAAATCACGGAGAGTCCAATTCTGAAAGGATTACTCAGGCAAAAATCCCTGAAGTCAAAGGGAGTATTGCCTGAACGAAGTCTGCAAAATGAGAACGAGAGCCATGTTCCCAAAACAGACAAGCAGGTTTATCTTAGAGATCTGCCCATGAGTTGAATTCTTGTAACAATGAAAGATATATAGGGAAAACGAACAAGTAGGTAACCTGAAATCTAAGGAGAGACTGATAAGATCACACCAACCCTGAGCAAGCACTTGTGTGGTTGGTGATGTCAACAGCAGCCCGAGATGTTTTAATAAACTTGTTCATAGTTGTCCTATACTGTGTTTTATGTTCCGAAGTACATAGATCACGTACGAGTTTAACAACGGTAGGATTCGTATTAAACTTGCACATAAAGTACCTCCATGAAATATGGGAAATGCTTGGCTTTCTTTATATGATTCAAATAAAACATCGATCATAAAACTCTGCCCTCCTGCTTCTTTGGATTCCGGTTCAGCTCTTGCTTTGTGCTTAAACTTTGGATTCGTGACGCTCAGCAGGTGTGACTGTGGGGCAGCTTTAGTTGGCGAGGAAAGACCAGCGCTGTGCTCGCACGCTCGAGGGAGGGATGCAAAAGAGGAGAAACCCCACCAGAACCGGCAAAACGTTGCATCTGAGAGGCTGTTGGGCGAAATGATGTAAATGGCTGCAGCTCCTCCAAACTAGGCGGAGTTGCGTCTGTGTGTAGCTGCTCAGGACCTGGCCTCTGGTCTCCAATGCTCAGGATCTGCCTCGGATGGAGCTAAGCCAGGGCTTAGCCCTTTATCAGGAGTTTGCTCAGTGCTTTGCGCTGTAAATTCCCCTGACTCTTGCTGCCAAACTCAGCTCCCTTCTTCACAGTTTCATACTCTGAGTGTGAACTGATACTGGTGGAAATCCAAGGGTAAAAAAAGTGGTGAGTACGAAGCACAAATGTGTAGCCTGGATCTGAGAGGAACAGCTTGACCACGGAGGAAGTTATTTGCACAAAAAGTATTCAAACAGATAGGCACGGTTTACATGTGTTTAGTAAATCTTGTCGGAAAACTAGAACCAGCTGTATCGTATGTGGAGGCCCTGATCCCCAGCTCCTTCCGAGCACTGTCTCGTACGTTTGGATGACGCACTTCAAGTCCCTTTTCCCACCTTTTAAATTCGGGGGCTGCGAGGGATTGAAACGCGAGGAGCACGATTTCCATTTCAGGTTGCAGCAGCTGTCGGCATCCTCAGGTAGGTGCTCGCAGCTCCAGCTCTCCTGCCTGTGGGGACGTTCCGACCGCAGCCCTTTTCCTCCTTACCTCCACGTGCAGCCTGGAAGCAGAGATACAGCATGAAAGCCCTCCAAAATCTCACCGGCACCAAGGGATTCTCTCATACCAGGCTCGCCCTGCCACGCCAGGGTGAGGGCAGCAGGCGCAGACGAGCTGAGCCCTTAAACCAGAATCATCCCCCGGCGTTTGCCCTGGGTGACGACAGCGAAATCCATCGAGCCGCTCTCGGTGCACTCCTGAAGGAGAAGAGAAGGAGGCCTGAAAGCTAAATTTGCATGCGAGATTAAGAAAGTTGTAGATGCAAGCAAGATCTTTTTTCTTTCTTTTTTTTTTTTTTTTCCTTTCTCCCCCTCCTCTCTGTGCGGGTGTGTGTGTCTAACTATGCAACAAATTTTGTAGCTGAAATTTACATACTTCTTGATTCATGAAATTATGAGCAGCTGCTATTTTGCTACATTCTTAAATTGAAAAGGCAGCGAAGAAAAGAACAGACACATTAGGCAAACTCCATCTGCCCCTCGTGTCTATCACTTGCCTTCACTCTCTGCTTTGCCAAACGGGATACAATGGCACGATCAGATGTCTTGGTTTGCCTGGGAGAGTCCCCAAATTTATAGAGCTGTCGTCTAAGACGGGATTTGTGCTTTTAAGACAACTTCTTAACGCGGCCTCTCGTTCCCCCTGGAATGTGTATACAGATTTTCAGGGGAAACCACGGAACACAAAAGGTCTTCAGGAAGAGAATAACCTTCAAAATGGCTCGCAGGCTTTTGGTGGCTCCTGGAAGTCTTCACACATCTATTCGTAGGGATCTTAGGATCACTTTAGATTTAAAAAGCTTTCCTATTTCTGTTTTTTGTTCTTTGCTTCTGTCTTTTTATTCAGACTATAGAAGTGGAAAGATTTGGGGTGAGAGGGTAGAATACAGGATTCAGAGTTAGAACAGATGGGTTTATTTCTAGCTTTTGCAAGGAATTTCTGGACAAATCCAATCTACAGGTAGTTCCATGCTTGGGGAAGAGGGTTATTTAAGCTCTTTGGAGAAGAGAACTTCTATCTCTGGCACAGCTGAAGACAGCCTGGCCCTTTCTTTGTACTGAAAGCCACTATACAAATAACAACACTACATTTCGTCATGATGCAAGTGTTTTAATTTTCCATTTTTGAATTAAAAGATGGAAGCTCAGAATTTTAGACCTATTTAACACCTGGTTAAACACTTGGCAACTAGTAACAGCTGAGTGCATCCCTGTTAAGTGGAGTTTTTTCCTTTTTGTTGCCCCACTTAAGAAACAGTCATTGTCATTCAGTCTCATTAACATAAATAGGTTCCCTAGGAGATGTCCCATTAAAGTGGCCATCCCTATTAAGCATGTCCCAATTAAGTAGTGTTTATTGTATGGCAGGTTCCAGACCTCAAAGCAGAATAATTTTCAGTTCCTAGAGGGAAAAAAAATAAGTCAAAGAAATTACATATTTAAAAAAGGCTTAAATTGATACAAACTGATAAGAGCCCAAAAATGAAAAATGAGGGCTGACACTTCATCCTTTTGTTTACCCTGTAATGCTGCTTTTCTGGTTTTGAGTTAAGAATGTAGCCTACACCCTAACTATGAATTTCTTGGCTTTGATTTGATCGTGTCATAACTTAATGTTTTATGACTTACAATCACATTAGTCATAGGAGTCACTCAAGTTTAGCGATGATGGAAGAGACATAGGGGATAGACGAATCCATACTCAGAAACTCTCGTGATGGGAACGGTGGGCTGGGACCCAGGAGATCCAAGCTGAGCGTCCAGGCCTGCGCCAGATGTTGCTGCCTCGCTTAGAGCAACACACCGAGTCCCCGTTCACGCTGCTGTTAGATACCTGAACAGACACTTAAATCTACCTTTGTATGCTTCTGTGCATACGTAACCTATTTTGCTCTCTTCTTGATGAAGGTGGATTTAAGTCGGGGGCTTATTCAGGGTGCTCGCAGACAAGCTCTGCAAGATCTTCCGAAGATGATTCGACTCGCAGCTGTCTGCCGCCAAAGGCTACCCCTTACCCCCCGAATTATATTAGTGTCAGCCACCTCAGCATAAAATGTGGATCTCTAGCACAAACCTACCTCCAAAGAGCTGAAATTGCTCGCCTTGATATTGTCTTGAAGCGGTGGCAATGCAGACAGGTATCTCCTGCTTATTATGCTTCTGTGGGAGGTAACCTCCAGCGCAAGACTGAGTGGAGGAGGAGGAGGAGTAACGCCGTCTTCAGCGACTGAAAGGAGCTCAGCACGTTGACACGTTCAGTCGGGATATTTGCATCTCGGTGTTTACCCTGCAGAACTGAGACATCCCTTGTGTAGTTTTACCTCAAAGTAGACAACCTGTCCTTCCTGTGAAGGAGAAGCTCGTACCTGGCTGGAGTTCAAGAAATATATGAAAAATAAAATATTCATGTTCCAGGGCCACAAACTGAAATCTCTTTATGGCAGGACCTCCAGAATTTCCCTCAGTACAAGCAAAAATGGAGTTTTCCCAACTTATCTTCTTAATTTCACAGAATCATACAATCATTTAGATTGGAAAAGACCCTTAGGATTGAGTCCAGCTTTAACCTAACACTGCCAAGTCCACCGCCAATCCATGTCTCTAAGTGCCATGTCTGGAAGCTTCCACACAAAATTCCCTGAAAAACAACGTCCATGTTAAGTACTTTTCCTCAATCTCAATAATCGCAGGGGTTTTTTTTTGGGGGAAGGGGGAAGGGAGTTATCCTTTGAATACAGTTTCATATCAAAAGCTGTGATTTGTACAATGGTGCACAAGTGGTTCACGCATTTAATACATAGCCCATATTCAGAAGAACCTTAAGATTCCTTGTTTTCACAAGAGGCACAGTACTTTCAAAACAAGGTTTCGTGAGTAGGTGGTAAAACTTTCTTCTAAGCAGCAACTGGGTGCTTTGAAAGCATCTCTCAGGAGCAGGTAATCTGTGGTTGAGCGAGGCAGATGTTCCAGTGTGGTCAAATCAGAAAGAAAGACTTCTATCCTTAAGGCAGTAAAGTAATTACACCTGGTATACTCATATCTTACTTCCAGTAAATAGGTGTAGAACAATGTGGCTTTGTAGTGGCCATTAACAATATTAGTAGTTGGCAGCAAGAGCCTCTGAGAGCCTTTATACAGTTTGCTGAAACACCACGTCATTATGTGCAGGAGAAATGGTCAGTATTCAGGGGCTTCAGGGGTTCGTCTCAGAACCAAGAGACCCGTCTTTCTGCAGGCCCCGCAAGTTCATATGCCCGAGATGAGAAACTCGGCAGAGGAAGCTTGCTCTGGGTTCTCAGTGTCTCGTGGCTGAAGACAGCGACGATGCTCACTGCTGTACCGGGCTGCGAATCCAAAACCCCAGCCCCGAAGGGCTGCTGTCCTTAAGAGAATTTCAAATCCGCATCCAGATTTGGGCTTGATGTTTAAGATCTCCAATTAATCTGTTCTTTGTTAAATGGCAATAGTGTAACAGCACTTGCTGAAGCTCCAAGTAGATGTTTTGCCAGCACTTCTGACGTGAAACCATTTGTCTCAGGCTTAGAATTTGCCCAGGACTTTCAAAGCAGGTGCCTGCAGCAGCACCTGAAGCCTCAGAAGGGTCCCAGCGCAGGAAGCGAAGCACAGCCACGTACCTGCGGAGAGACTTGGGTCTGTTCTTTCAGCTCTGACACAAATCAACTGCAGGGCACTTTGACACATCCCAACCTTTCAGAGTGTATTTTTTTGAGCTCTGCTCATTATCTGAGCCTCCATTCAGATGCTCTCAGCACAGATGCCTTCCTCATCAGCTCTGCACTAAAACATACAGTAAGTGAAATTCTGCCATATGTTAATACATATGTTTCAGTTTCAATAAGCATTTGATGCAGGGCTGTTTTTATTTTTTTTTTCCCAGGCAATAGAAATTACGGAGTTTATACTATTACCTTCGCTCCCTACTTCAGTGTACTAGTGAGCTTAAATAAACTAATTAAATTAAAGTTAGCTACGTGCAGCGCAACCTGTCACAATGCTGGAAACACGTATCGATTCCTAATGGTTCAGCATTTATCTGTTTGGTCCAAACCAGCTGGGGATGGCAGAGTCAAACTGTCTGAGACTCTCTGTGATGTTGTAAAATGACGGAGAGGCAGATAGCCTGGAGAAAAGGTGTAACCGGGATTTTTCACTTCATCCCCACCTCAAATTTTCCCATCTGGCGTATCACAGCATAATGATGTGAATGATGTCATCAAACTGGGAAAGAGGATCTGAATGGGGTGGCTTTCTCCTGTACTGAACTTTGTGAGCTGGCCACAAATTGTAATTAGCAAGTGTCTACAGTGGATTTCTGGCGGAGGCTCAGTCCGTTTTTCCACGGACTGTTCAGCCAGGATGGTTCTTTTTGTTTGTTTGTTTGCAAATAAACTCTTGGAAAGATACCGGGCACATGATGAGTGTGCTTTTGCAGCAGCGCAATGCTCTGAGTAATGCCTGGGATTGAAACAGAGCTAAACCCTAGATTTGCACCATCGCAGGAGCCAGACTAGGCCCCGTAACTCCTGTACGCAGGCTTGAAAGCGTCCAAGCAGTTATGAACGAGAGCAGCATTTGAAAGATAGAACAAAGAAAAACAAGCCAGAAAAAAAAAAAAAGATTCAAAAAAATCCGGCTTACATCAGCTTTGCCTGCTGGGTTCTTTGCTCTACGACTAGAGAAACATCTCGGCAGACCCTCAGCTAGCAGAAGCTGGCACAGCTTTGTTAAAAATCAGTGGAGCTTTGCTGATTTATATCAGCTGAGAATCATCACTATCTGCCCCAGTGACAAAATGAGGCATTGAAACATAGTGGGAAGGCAATAGGGTTTATCTATGGTTACAGCATTAAGGCGGCATCATAAGATAAACTAATTCTCGGCTAAAGCTTTCAAAAAAGAAGGTGTCTGTGGGAATGCAGCCCTGACTTTGCTTTCTCGGTGCTGGCTGATGGCTGTGCCAGCACTGGCATCTCCTCTTCCCTGAACAAATCAGCGTGGCTCCTGCAAACCCTTCCTTGACTGCCAATGCTGCGCTACCAATAATTTACTACTATTGAGAAACGTCTCTGCTTTACTCCGCACCAGAGCGTTTGCTCCTACATGCCTGGATTTGTTCAGTTACGTCCTTTGTGAACATTATTAAAAAGAATCAAAGGATTCTTTTGGGTTCATTTTTCATAAAATGTCTTGAGCATTTGATAAATAAATAATCTTCTACTTAAAATGGGCATGAATTCCCTAAAGACTCAGAGGTGCAAGGAGGTATGTGCCAAGCCCAGCTCTCCTCCAGGGGGATGTATATATCTATATACCTGTAATTATAGGCTGATAATTATATAATTCACTGTATGTATATCATCATTTGTGAATAACTGGGTAAGCTGGCAACACAGAAGGGCGGGACTGTATCATAAGCTAATAAAAAAAAGCAATTATATTTCTTTCTGATCCAGTTCTCACCTTCCCAGTGAGATTGGGGCATTGTGCAATAAGTGAGAAATGAGGAACCTCAGAACACTTGGAAGCAAGATAAGCATCCAAATGCCTGACTGTGTCATTCAGAGCTCAGCTGAACTGTTTCAGTCAGGAAATTATGGGCTGCCATGGGAACAAAGGTCCCTTCCCAGATTACCAAAAGCAGTCTGAAGTGGGTCAGAAATGCTACAAGAATAAGCTTTCAAAAGGCATTTATATTATTTCCCAGGTTAATGCAAGTTTGAATCTAAGCACTGAGGCTAATATGAGAAATTTCATTTCAGCTTTGTGCAACCCCTCCTCGCTGTACATACAACTCACGCCTAAAAAGATTCCTGGAAGAAGGTATCTCCGCAGTCCTGCCTGCGTCTGTCACATCTTGTTTTATATTAACTTTGCAAACTGCTTAAATGGGGACCATTTGTAATCTGTGTTGATGCAGCATCCTGCAGAAGGTGCTTTTGGAGCTGACATATCAGAAACCACAACATTTTACATAAGCCTTAAAAATTTGATAAATTATGAACAAGTGCTTTTGTTTTTTGACTTACAGTGTTCGTGCAAGTCTCTAATTCCTTTCCAAGATGCACAGCAGAGTGTCCCCAAATGAACCAAAGCGTTCACCCACCGCCTTAACTTCTAAATCCTTGGGCTGCTCATACTTCCAAAAGCCTGGAGAGAGTGCCCAGTATCAGGGTAGGATTGAGCCTCTACTACGTAATCCAGAACTGAACAAATCTGGGCATGCAGGAGATAATTTAGATGTGCAGAATGAAAGCACAAAAGTTTCTCAATTCTGGTAAATTATTGGTAGCGCAGCATTGGCAGTCAATGAAGTGCTTGACGAAACTGTGATGATTTGTTAAAGGGGAAAGAGATGCCAATCCTGGCAAACGAATTCCAGGCCATGGAAAAGAGAAAAAGCCAGCATTGTACTTACGCACACAGTCTGTCCTTAGAGCTCTAAATGAAACATAATTTTTTTTAGAGGTTCAAATGGCGGAAGCACAGATCAGCCACATTTTCTCTACCATTTATTACAGCTTTCTGTCACTACGTCGCTGGCTGTAAAGCAGGCAAAATTGCTTAGCTGTTGTTTCTGTGTGAAATGAAAATGACTGGAGTGGGACAAATGTAGAGCCAAGCTCTCCGTTTGGAGCTGAGCGGGTTATCTCACTCTTAAGGTCCTACTCAGCAGAAACCAAATCAGTATCATCAGGTAGTTTATTTGTACTGGAGTCTCTGCGGCGATTGCAAAGTCCTCAGAGGTCTACAAGCTGCTTTTCCTAGCATGTCACTATTAGCTCCTTTGCCCTGAAACTAGGAAAATCATAAATGAAACATGGCTCAATTCTCTGGTTCAGCAAAGCACGGAAGCATATCCTGAATTTAAACATCCAAGTACCAGGAAGGCTCCTTATCAACTCAAACCGAAGCACGTGCTTGTTACTTTGCTCAATCAGAAAAGCCGGTGATTCAAAGTTTAAATGAAGATTGAGAAAAATTTCTGGTTTGGGTAATCTGTTCTCTAACTCAAGAAGGTACTGGAAGGGAGCAGGCATGTCAGAAAGCAACAGGAGAGTCAGAGTTTTGGAACTGCTAAGACTCCTCCACATAGCCCCTAACAAGCTGATCGTTCTGGCTGCAGCCATACAAGCAGACAGGTGCCGTGTGCCTCACTCAGGCGCTTTCGAAAGCTCTCTCGTCAGCAAGCCGCCCGTGTTCAGTTTATGTCTGTATTTGTGTGTTTGCATGTATGCAGGCATTTATGTGAAACGGAGCACTCTTGAGTGTTGCAAAAGTGAAATGAATGTATTTTCCTTGGTTTTATTGAATGAAAATGATTGCATTGTTTTCTACACCGCACAGCTAATTAATATATCATGGAACTTCAAAACCTGATACCTGGCATGTAAATAGTTGTCACTGAGGGAAATGTCCACAGCCCTTATAGGAAAAAAAATCTTGTTTGGGTAATATTGAAGTCTGAAGGACTGAAAGTTGGCTGTTACATGCAAAAGAGTATTTCAGTGGCTTAGAAAAGTCTGTGGAGTAACCCCTACAGAGAGTGGGGTACTGTCAGTTCAGTGCACGCCTGCCATAGTTACTGAAGTCGGTTTTATTTGAGGGGTCTTTTTCCTCTTTGGGTCAATAAGCCCATCTTGGCCCAAAGGGCTTAAGCTAACTCAAAAGGTGGCAAAAGATTCTGGTGAGCATATGCTTAGTACCCTCACAGTAGCCGATAACCACACACTGTGCCGAAACAGGGCTCAGGCATTTTTGCTCCTGTAAAACACTGCTTTATGTTCCCTTCCATGTTCAGGGCAGCCGTGGCAGCTGAGAGCACTCTTAGGTAGTAGCTGTGGTTTTTCTACTGTTCTGTGGTCAAGGACTCTAAACGTCTTCGCATGCAGTAATGAGTTTTGGCAAAAAGAACTCTGTAAAACAGGTTAGGAATGAATATGACAGCGTAACGCATGGGGGAAGAAAAAAAAAAAAAGATCAGCCTCAGTTGATGAAGAAAGCTTTTCAAAAGTGCCCCAAGTTTTCTTTATGTGTTTGTTCAAAACAGAGTGGATTAGTAGTAGTAGGTAGATTTTAAGAGATACTAAACAACCAAGAGCTGCTGTTGAGTTTGTACCGGTAGTGATTCCTAGAAAAAGGTATGCAGTCACCAAAAAGTTAGAGTTTTAATGTGCACTATTATTGTTGAAAAAAGGATAATAACGTCCTACCACACTGAAGTGTTTGCATTTGTCAGTATTGCTACCAAACACACTAATAATTGGATGCAAAAATCTGCTATTGTAGAGCCAGGGCAGCTCTGGAAAAGTGAGATGGCACCTGCACAGCTCCCGTCTCGTGAGCAAAATTATTACTGTGTTCTACCCAGATACATCCACTGCTTTTTGGGTTTCGGCTGTCCACCAGAGAGTTAACCATGGCTGGCTTCTTTCACCCGTTTATCACATCACGTCGTCAATGAAACTGTTGAGAGGCCAAACGGACTTTGCTTGTGTAGCACTAACAATTCAGCACTTTTAGCAGGAAAGGAGGAGTGAGTACTTTGGAGGAGTAATTGTGTTCTGCTCTCTCTGCAATTCCCTCTTGTGATGGCAGGAGAGAGTGATAGAAATCTATCTGTTCCCAAGGTGAATTGCTTGAGAATCTCGTCTTAACAGGGTGGGGGCATTGCTGGATGGGGAAGGTAAGAACTTTCTTGAATTTCTGAGGGCTAGTCCGGGCTAATATCTTTGTGCTTGTCGGGAGGTATCAATTCCTGAAAAGGGAGTTTCCTTTCTCTTTCCTATGACTAGTCAGGATGGTGCCTACACACTTAACATATCTACATATGGGCTGACTTCCCCGCCCGCTTGGTGCCTACTGGCCCCACTCCCTTATCTAATCAAGGTTCAATCAGAGTTAATTAGGGATCTAGTTTTCTGTTCCTACATTAGGCGTAGAGCAAAAGAAGCTCCTGGGCATATCTGATCAAGGAGCTGATCTGTGTTATAACTATGTAATAACTGGCACAACTGTGTAATTACGATACAGCACTATCTAGGGTTACATCATTACCATTATGCTTAACACTGAAACAAAATGTGGTTATCATGATTGGTGTCAACACATCTGGGATATGCCACCCAGGGAGAGGAGGCTATATACGTGTCACCCAAGGCCTGCTTGAGCCTGGAAAAAAAAGTCTGTTCACGCAAACAGGGCATAAAAAGACAAAGAAATAAATAGGACTTTGATTATTTGAGGTTGAATTTACGCTTCCTTTTCACCTTTCCTCTCCTCATTGCTTCCTTAGCCAGGCTTTTACTTGTCAGTGAGCTCATGGACTCTGGAGGCACTGGTAATGAAAATGTTATCTACCTATACGTATGTCTGCAGTCTGTTTCCATAGGGAAGAGAACGGCAAAGTTCCAAGGGCAGTGTTAACTCAAAGGCATTGCACAGAGAACATATTTTTTTGTTTTGATTTTCTGCTCATATAGGTAGTTTAATGAACTAAGATGTACCTATAAAAAGTAGATGCCACGAAACATATATGAAGTGCAATTCACTTGAAGGGAGGACAATACTGAAAACATAATTTTTACATCTTCTGCTTCTTGCTGGGTATAGTAATGAAATATCAGGGAAGCTGTATCACATGGCTTTTAGTGACTAATATTTATGTGCAGTCTTAAATATCTACAGCTTCAGCCATTTTTTGTTAATGATAGGTCTGCCGGTGATGTCTTAGCTAAAGACAGCTTCCTTAGCTTACCTCATATCACGGCATCTGGTATCTCTAATTGGAATCATTTTCATAATAACCATGAGCAATACACATTACCATCTAAATATGAAGGCTGACTACAATACAGTCTTGTCTGCCACTATTTAAGTATCCAGGATCCAGTCCAAAGCCCCTTAAACCTGAAGGAAAGACTCCTGCTGATGTTACTCTTATCTGGCTTAGGCACAGTGTACCAGAAACTCCCTCTTGAAATTCCACATGAGACAGGAGAGATGCATTCAAGTGCTAATAAGTATCAGTGCAACTCTGTCAAATCTCTCCAAAGGTGGTGTCCCATTTTGGTACTAAATAAGGCCTAATTCACTCAGTATTTAGATTCTTGCACAACTTGAAATGCCGGGGTAGTTCTGCGGATTTTTATGGAAGTTCAAGGCACTCCATAGATTGATCTTCTCAGTAGTTTACTACTTAGCAGTGTTTAATTGTTCAAAATTTTACTGTTTCCTTAGTAGTAATAGAAAACTGCCTAATTCATAGAGAAACACATGCTTGATAATTATTTTTATGGTATTAGGAGCTTGTCTTGAATTATTTCAGAAAACACTTGCCCCTACACAACAGTCACAAATTCGTAAGATATCTGTAGCCAAAGTCTTGAGCTACTCATTTAGCAGTACACGGTTATGTGACGTTCCAAGTGTAACATTTTATATTCATCACAATCAGCAGCTCTCAATAAGATAAAAATATGTGAATTCATCCCAATCTGGAGAGTTCCTTCAAAAGGGACAAGATATCCTACGGTCAAACTGAAGGGAGACGGAGAGATTAAATAGGGACCCCTAACAACTGCACGCACAGGGCGGGTGTAAGCTGAAATTTCACATTAAAAGGTGGAAACGCTTTTAAAGAGAACCATCCCAGATTGCATTTTCTTGCTCTCTCCCATATAATTGTAAACAGCTTTGATTTCAAAGGGAAAATCAGACAATTATTTTATAATGAGAGGTGTGGTCTAGTGATTCGAGCATCAGAGTGGCAGCCAAAAACCACTGGAGTTTTAATCCTGGCTCTGACACTGACACCATCTATTGCCTCGGGGAAATCAGTACGGGTTTGACTGAGATCTGCTCCTCGTAGGTGCAAGAGGCAGGGGCAGCTGCAGAACTCCCGATCTGAAACAATGGAGGTGAGCGAGGACCTTCCCTCTGCTGCCCAGCCTGGCCCCGAGCCGGAGGACGGGATCCCTGACCAGAGGAAGGAATTAAGCCTACGCAATGTTCACCTTGGGCAAGCCGAGGTTCAGGAAAGCCGTAGCTGCTAAGTGCTGTCAATAAAAGCTTTAAAACCTCTTTGCATAAGCATATTCGAGTAGGTCTCTGCTTTGAAGAAAGTCTGCTGCTTAGGTCGAGGGGTGAGTAAAGCCAGTCTTGCCTTTAGAACACTCCCGGCACCTGAAGAGGTTTTTATTTCCTTTAAGCACCTTGTAGTTAAATTTTTAGTCATTGTTTTCTTTCTGCCTGCGTGCGCCCATCCCCCAGTGACCCCCAGCTTTTCCCTGTCCTTTGCTTCTCAGTACAATTCCTCCTGTCTCATTGAGTTGTCTGATTTCTCATCCTTGATTAATACAAACACAGACAAAACTCTCATCCTTGGGGATTTTAATTGGAAGGTTGATTGCCTTTTCTTCTTTGCTTGTACACTTCCCATCACTTTAGCCTCCTTGGGGTCTGCAGACAGACTTTCAATCTCCCCCCTCACATTCACCATCATGTTCTTGATCTTTGTTTGCTTGGGGCTTGACTCCTTCTAATATAAATATTAGGCATCTTGCCATTTCAGATGACAGATCAGCTCTTTGATGTGTCTAATTATGATGGAGAGGGGGCAGAGAAAGCAGGACCTCCTGAAGCCAGGATAAATTTGCTGTCCATGTAAACTCTGAGCAGCAATGTGTCCCTCTGCTTCCCCTCTTGTGTGTGACAGCACGCTAGACTCAAACCCTGTACAACCCAAAAGAGTTCCGTGACTACCCTGTCCAAGGGAAGTTTTCACATTTGAACCTGTTTCATTTGAGAGAAGAAGGCTGACAAAAGCCAGGATGCCATTATGGTAGGGAGGGGTAGCAGAACGGGGAGTTCTATCTCAGCTTTGCATGGCAAAAGCATAGGTGGCTCGCTGAAAGCAATCGAGTGAGAGAATCTTGTTCCTCCACCTCACATAACTCTCCGTCTCTCACTAGCACAGTGTGACACTCGGTATTTATGTTAGTGCTTTGCAAAAGTCATCAAATTCAACCTCACGCCTTTCTGCGCTGACTTTTCAGTTCAGTTTTATGGATGCTGCTCGCAGAGAAGGGGCACGCTGCTCTAACAGGAGCACTCCAGAATTCAGTCACTTCTCTTGCTCTGAAGCAGTTTAGATATTTTTGGAGCTCCCTATCCCAAGTTCTTTCTCTCTGGTTAAGAGCCAAATTTGTGGCAAAGCAGATATGGGACTCGCTCCGGAATTCGTGACGACCAGACCTGATCTCACCTCACGGCTGTCCTGCAGGGCTGTAACAAACACTCCGCTCTGTCTGTGTTTGGGGAGAAGCTGCCTTGTTTGGTAGGAGAAGGGAGACACGATGGCACAGACCATTTAGCGGTGGGATCCGTTCAAAGGCTTTGCTGTTGAACCTGTAGCGTTCCTCTGTTGCACGTGTGTGCCCACAGAACTGTTGTACCGTCCCTACCTGTGCTGCCGAAACACAGGGCTGCCCTGCTCAGGACCAGGGCTCTGCTGAGCTGCGTGATTTATAAACACATGAAAGGCCGTGGTCCCTGCCCTGAGGTACTTGAAGTCGTTGGCAAATTTCACAGACATTTTTTAATACGAATTTATTGCTGATCTGTCTGCCCCAGAGCTTGAAATTCTTTATTTATCCACCAAACAGGCACAGCAGGAGTTTCAGCATTGCTTCCCCTTATAATACCCGGCTAATGTGCTTCAAGCCTGACCTACAGTGATCATCTCCTGGGAAGAAAGGTTAGTTTAGTCTTCCTTCCATTCAGCATTCAGCCCTTGATCTTTCTACCAAAATGGGCAATCAGTACTCGTGAAACGAACGCTAATCAACACTGACAAAAACCTTTCACCTCGTTTGGTGCAATAAGCTGGGGTTAAGTTTGTGCTGTTGTCCTTGAGCAGAAAGGCTTGAGCAGAAAGTTTCCTACCATCCCTCTTACCTCTTCACTTTTCAGAGCAAATGCAGGAAACCTGCTTTAAATTAAACAGCCAGAAGGTGAAGTAATGTTCTAGTCTACCGAGTGACAGCGTGAAAGGCAGCGGTGGAGGGGATCGCTGTACAGCAGAGGCAGAGCGAGTACAGGGAACATCTATCAATATTTACTGAGCAGCATTGCTTTTCCATTTCGTCTTTCTCAGCCCTTCATCTTTACAGAGCCCTGCCCTGTAATAGCTTTGTGCTTATTCCCGTACATTGCCAAACAAGAAACCTAGTTTCTGGCTCTGATCTTTGTTGACAGGGATGAGGAAGATTGTGGAAGCCTTTCTCTCCCTGGGTCCTCTCTACCCACCCCAGAGGAGAGATTAATAGTTTTTGAAAGCATTTCCACCCTGCAGAAAGGTCACCGTCGTCCTGGGGAAGTTGAATAAACAGGGGTTCATCAGGACTCTGTAGTAACATGGAAGGGACGTCTTCCAGCAAAAATGTTGCCAAAAAATTCTTAGCAGTGGTGATTTCAGAGTAGCTGGAACTAAGCAAGTGACGTCACAGGTTATTGCTTTTCATGCCGTGTAACACAATCCAATCACTTCCACAGGTGTATTTTGTTTTAACAGTTTTGTTTGCCTCGAGTGTTTGTTGTTGTATGGACTGTGACCAGGGGTGCATGCTGATCAAGGCTCTAAGAGAATACATCCCTGTCATCCTATCTTCTGCATACAGTCAGCTGTCTTTTGGATCCACTTGGAGCTGTGAGTTAGGGCAGGATTTTGCTTTAGTTATACATTCAATACATGTGATGTGTATGCACATATATACACACACACACAGAGAATCATAGACTCATACAATGGTTTGGGTTGGAAGGGATCTTAATCATCTCATTTCAACTCCTCTGCCATGGGCAGGGACACCTCTCACCAGCCCAGGTTGCCCAAAGCCCCATCCAGCCTGGCCTTGGACCTTCCAGGGATAAGGAATACACAACTTCTCTGAGCAACCTGTGCCACCAACCCCACAGCAAAGAACTTCTTCCTAATATCTAACCTAAATCTACCCTCTTTCAATTTGAAACCATTGCCCCTCATCCTATCCCTACACTCCCTGATAAACAGCCCGTCTCCAGCTTCCCTGTAGCCCCTTCAGGCACTAGCAGGCTGCTAGAAAGTCTCCCTGGAGCCTTCTCCAGCTTGAACAGCCCCAACTTTCTCAGCCTGGAGACATTCTCCAGCCCTCTGAACATCCTCTGGACCCGCTCCAACAGGTTCATGTCCCTGTTGTGCTGGGGTCTCCAGAGCTGGACACAGAACTACAGGGGGGGGTCTCACCAGAATGGAACAGAGAGGCAGAATCACCTCCTTCAACCTGCTGTCACACTGCTTTGGGTGCAGCCCAGGATGCCGTTGGCTTTCTGGGCTGAGAGTGGTTCATTACCTTAAGTTGCAAAATGAAGTTACCTGTGCCTACAGACATAATGTTAAGTAGTTAGGGGAAAAAATGTCTGAATTGGACTTCTGCAATTTTGCCAGAATATCATAAGCTACCAAACCTAAGCTACAAGAATAGATGATCCTGACAGATGCTTGCAGTTGGAGAGCCCACATAGGGAGAAGTCTGCCTGTGTATCTGGTGGGAGGCATAAAGACAGCAGAAAGTTGATTTGCTTTATCTTGTCAATCTGAGGATTCACTTTGCAGGTCACACTTTATCTACACACAATGTTTATTTAGACAATGAAACCATCAGTGTCATTGATAGAATCTAATACGCCAGCAGAGATGTTTTTCTTTCTCAGTATTTTCTGTTGTTGCTGGAGTATGTGTTCCTGCCACAAAAGTCTTTTTATGGAAATAATATTTTGTTATAAGCACTATCATCGTGTATTGTAATTATTATTTTGTTTTACCCTGCCCACACAGAAATCTGTTTGCATTATGTTCCATTGAAAGATACATTTTAAGTTAGCTCTGCTAGTCATGAATAATGTAAATTGACAAGAACTATTATGGAGGGAGGTAGACAAAGAAACAGAAAGTTAAGTGGTTTCCTTTCTTTTTACAGCAGAGTGACATTTACCTGTAAGTACATTTGATTTTAACACAATAGGATGAGTGTCTGCTGTGCTGGATTAGGATTGAGGCATGTGGAGGAGTTCAGATAAAGAGTGGGCACTGAGAAATGCCCTCACCAGACCTCTCTAGGGAGGGTACTTCAGCAGCAATAGCATGTCAGAATATCTTTTTTTTCAGTCCTTGCATCCAGCTGACAAAATCTTTCCTTGTTTCTGTGTCTGTAATTCCAAGAGATCTCTCAGTGCTTCCCACAGCTGTCTAACAGTCTAATACTTAATGCTTGTCACATCACTTCCCCCAAAAAAGGGTCAATGTTCCTTCCCCACCCTGACAGACAGGGAAACCAAGGCAAAGAGAAGCTGTGGGTGAATGAGGGTCACTTGGAGACCCAGGATCAGCTTTCCTGGTGTGCGCACTCGTGGCCCAGACTGGTCCTGCCTCTCACGCTGCAGCTACAAATTTCACCAGCTCCCCTTCTCCTCAGAACTGCCAGACCTGTGCTAGTTGAGTCTAACTCTCCTGCAGTTACACGGAGTTTAAATCAGAAATCATTTCAGTGGGCTAGATTCTCACTTTCGGAAACAAGAGTGTTTCCCCTGAAACCAGGAGGGCTCATTTTTAGGTCTGAAATAGTACAACTGCTCTCACGCCTAAATGTATCCCACTGGCCGCTTTGTTTCACTAGTCTGGTGCATTCACTAACCTCTCTGATCCAGCTTTTCCCTGCAAGTATAACTTTCCATGTTCACAAGGTTACCCTGGAGAAGAGGGACAAAAGCTAGTCAGCCCTTGCCTTCAGTAAAAAAAGCAAGCAAACAAACAAAAAACCAAATAGGCATGGCACTATGATCAAGAGATTCCCTTCCCCAGGGGAGTCGCAGTCTGCAGGGGGAGAGCGAGCGTCCTTCTGCTATGCAGTGCCCTGGGTACCGCAGTTTAAGCTGCCCGTGTTCTTTTTAGGAAAGCTTTGGAGAATATTGTCCAGACTGCATCCTAGAGCTTTGCTACTTTTCTGATCTCTCCTTTAAGTTTCTCTGCAGGAAAAGGACAGGATCCGGCTGCTTAGAAATGTGACCTGTCCCACTGAGTTATTGTTGCACACTGTGGGAGAAAAGCTTTTGCAGTCCTCTGTTTTCTGGTGACGTAGTCCAGGGTGCACACACACACCAGAATTGTATCTTGGGGCTTCAAATGCCTTTATCTATGTCATGCATTGGTTTTTACAGTTTCCTATGAATCACTGATGCCTGCTGGGAGCACATACCCGCTTCTGGTTATTTTTGTTACAATGTTATAATGGGCACAAGGACACTAAAAAGTGGAACAACTGAGCATCTCTTGGTAGCCCTTGCTGTGCAACTCTCCTGGGATGCCTGAGAACACCAAGATCTGCCACTGAACTCTCTTACTACAGTGAAAAGAAATTAATTCTGAGATCGTGGCGTAGTCCATGTCCCGTGTAGCGGTTCTAGTCATGTGTATAACGGAAAAGTAGCTGGAGCCCTGTCTCAAGTCCTCGATTACGTGGTCAGAGACCTCTTCATGCCACAGGTTTCCCGGGTGCAGGTGGATCAGCCCTTTCGGGACTCCAGTCACATTTCAACTGCTGCTCTCAGTTACATGCCCCTGTGCTGGGATGTCTAGGAAGCAGTGAGGGAAAGTTTCGTGGCTCCCTTCTAGCCAAGCATCTTCTGGCAGGCATTTTTCTCATCTGCTGGCTTTATTACCAGCAGAAAATCAGTGGGCAGAGGCATCAGATCCATGCCAGCATCACCTTCTGACAACGAGCTGAGACATAGCTCATGGAAACACATGGGCAGCATGTGGGGGAAAAAGGGAGTAGTGGCATTCTGATGTGGGGTGATGCCAGGGTGAATACGTGAATGTCTGTGAGGAATTTGGTACTATGGTGAAAGGGAACATATACAACCCAAGCGAGTTAATAACTGCTTGCCAGGGGTATGAGGGTTTCAGCTTCGAAGGTCATAGGATTTGAAGGACAAATATTTCTGTTTCCAGATAGCGAAACAGGGAACAAAGAAACCAACCTGGGAAATGCTGTGCAGTCAGCTCTTTCGGTATGAGTGCTCAGTGCTCAGTGATTTCTGAAGTGTTTGTCATGGATGGGGAGCATGTTAGAAAAACATCAAGATACTTAGAGAAAACAGGAAAGGGAATGGGAGAAACAAACAACGCTAGATATAAAATTCTAGTGGTATCTGGAGTTCTGTTAGCTCTGAAGGTTTCAGAGTGGCCTTCTTTGTCTCCTTCGTTTTACAAAGAAGGTCGGAGACCAGAGAGGAACTGATTTGTTCAAGGCACACAGACAGCAAATGGTAGATCTGGGACTAGAATCCAAATCTTCTTACTCTTAGCAGGATGTGAGAAAATCAGTTTACTGTAGTTTCGAAAGATATGGCTGCAAGAGGACTCAAACTAGAGGAAGCTGATTTTCTAACTCCATTGTGTGGGCTTGGGCTTGCTCCGTGGATTCTGCCTTGTGCTTTAATCCTGCTGTGCCACTACACACAAAGTAACGGTCGCTTCTGTGGAAAAATGTTGTGCCCAAACTCTGCCTTTGGGTAGAGGAAGAGATCCCAGAGAAGAGATGGCACCAAGTCCAGCCAATTGGGGTAGCGGCAATGTGCCAGACATCATCTTTTGTGGTAATAACCCCTTTCCAATGGCAGCCTGAGCGATTTTGCCTGTCACGATTTGTCTTTCCGTGCTTGGGGAATGCTGGCTGACCTTTGTCTTTGATGTTGCTAGGCCCTTCCCTTGCAATAGGGCAGTTCAGGAGGCCATGACCACGTCTGCCTTGGCTGGTTCTGTTATCAATTAATTTGTCCTGCCACATCAAAGAACAGAGATAAAGCCGTAGCATTTCCTTACCACAGATTTTTATCTTCACTTCCCAGTTCACCTCACAACACACGCACCTTCCACCTCCACAGGGAGCGGAGAGAGAGACAGACAGAGAAGAAAATGAAATGACATCCTAATAGCTTCCCTTGAGTGCTGATGGCACCTGGGTCTCTGTGTGCGGAGCCTTCCACCCACTTCCAATCTGGCCTGGCCACAGCCAGTCAGTTGCTTACTCCCCCAACAAGTTATTTGTTTTTCTCTCTAGACAAATCAGCGATGTTAGAATGACAAATAGCAGTTATAGCTTTGCACTTAGCCGAGTATAATTTCAGCCCATCAGTACCATCTGTCTCCCTTCTTGGGCTGCAGTTCCATTAAGCAACAGCCAGAGATCCTCAAGGACAAAGAGCCAAACTCCTGTGGAGAGATATTTTAGGGGTCAGAATTTGTGACTCTTCGCCCTTTGCAGTTAATTCAAATGGTGAGCTAGAAAAAAAAATGAAGCTGGGACATAAAACCTAATCCAAATTTAAGCTTCCCCACTGCTCTGCCGTGCTGAGCCTTGACTCTCCTTGCTCAGGAGTTCTGCACTGACGTCGGTATTAACCGCCATCCAAACATATCCTAAGACTTGCTGGGGTGATGCTGTTTGTCTTGGCTTGGAGACAGCATTCAGGCTTATTTCTAGGAAATTTTGTGTTCATTTGCTACAAATCATAGAAAAGATGAGAAAATTCTTACGTGTGGTAGGGAACTCTAGCCTTAATGAAATAACCTTCTCTGTTTACAATAATCTCACCTTGTTATGTTGAACTGCCTGGTTTTTTTCCCAAAGAGAGATTCCTTTTGTCTCACGGCACTCACTAGGGAAAAAAGATGCTTAACAAACTTTCAGTCTCCATCAGATTTTAGGACAAGATGACTTCTGTGCTGATCGTGCCTTCCCGTCTCCTGTAACCGCCTCCTCTCTTCCATCTATGACCTTGCAAAGTCCCTGGTTCTCATTCTGTATGAAGTTCAGACTCCTCTTCCTCATTTTGTCTGTCACCTGTCTATCCACAGCGTATCTACCATCTCCTCTGGCTTTGTCTCCTGTTCACCATGTGCCCTGCTGAGACCCGGCCATCTGTGTCACCTCCTAAATGAATGGCTAAGATTCCACACAGCTCCCTCTGCATGGAAAATGTCGTAGTGAGGCATTCTGAGGAGTTTTTCGAGTTACTGTAAGGTGACTCTGACCACATTAAAGTCAGAAGGCCCCTTTAAAGTACTGGGCTGGGAGTCACAAGGCAAAGGGGAACATTAGTGACAAAGATTTGTCTGCATGAATACGAAATAACTTGTTCAAAGTCTTTGGGCACTTCCCTTTTAAGACCTCAATTCCTATTTAGCCACACAGAAAAAAATGATCAGATTTGCAAAACCGCTCGGTTTGCTGAGCACAGTCAGAGTGCTACGCATGTTTGAAATTCTGATCCTTCTGTCACCAGGCATGCTGGGCGAGGACCAGCTTTAGCCTCATGTCCTCAAACTAACTTTCCTTCCTTCCTTCCTTCCTTCCTTCCTTCCTTCCTTCCTTCCTTCCTTCCTTCCTTCCTTCCTTCCTTCCTTCCTTCCTTCCTTCCTTCCTTCCTTCCTTCCATCTTTCTTTTCTTTTCTTTTCTTTTCTTTTCTTTTCTTTTCTTTTCTTTTCTTTTCTTTTCTTTTCTTTTCTTTTCTTTTCTTTTCTTTTCTTTTCTTTTCTTTTCTTTTCTTTTCTTTTCTTTTCTCTTCTCTTCTCTTCTCTTCTCTTCTCTTCTCTTCTCTTCTCTTCTTCTTCCCTCATTCTTCCCTTTCATTTTTCCTTATGTTTTCTGAGGACTACTTTGATCACAACACAAAAGATGGGGAGGAAACCATTTTGGAACCATTTTGCATGTGCTACAAAAAAGCCCAGACTTGTGCAGTGTGGCTGTGAACGTCCTTCTCTCTCATTGACTAAAGACCCCGTATACCTTGCAGGATCAGTTGCATTCAAAAACCTGTCCTTTCAAATTTGTTTAGGTAAAGTGCAGAGTGCAGATGATTCCCAGAATAACTCTTCTGGCTTCATTTGGAATGACAGCAAAAACAAATCCGGACCTAGCTTTTCATCTCAATGGAAGGGCACGCGAGAAGCGGTGAGAATATGTCATTGTTCGTAAAGGACAACATTGCACGAGAGAGAGAGCACAGGAGAGAGGCAGAGAGAAAGAGAGATTTTTCCTCTCTGCTAAATAAGGGCCCTTTTGAGGTGTGTGAGGACAGCGGGGGTCAGCGAGTGCTGGAACTGACTCTGAACTTCTGGCAGAACAATCTCCTGGAACTAAAACCAAGAATACCTTTATCTCCAGCAACCTGCCGGGAGATGTTCCACAGCCAGCTTTCTCCACAAGAGCCAGGTTACAGTGTCTGTACATGACAGCAACTGAAGCAAAAGCTTTTGTCTTTTAAACCAGAGTAGCTCACATACAGCACAGTAGACTCGAGCCTCAGACCATTGAATATCAGACACTGAGCAAGAATCCGTTTGTAACAGAGGAGCCATAAACCACCGGATTATTTGCCACGTAACAGAGAGACGGTGGGTGCAGATGTTCACAGACCATGTCTAATTAGAACAGGAACAGATACGTTACAGAAATTAGAATTCCTCCAGTAAGGATCCAGCTCCACACACTGCTCTGATTTAACTACCAGACACTTTATGTGTCTGAGCCACTTTTCACCCACGAAACCGATCTGTTTGCCAGACACTCCTTAAACCTCCTCACTTCCCTGTCTTGTGAGGGGAGTGAAGACTATCGTCCCCACTTGCCAGAAGGGTGGTTTCACTGAACTTTCACGCTACTTGCCTACACACGCAGTCAGTGTCAGAACGGGAAATAAAGCCCAGGAGTCCTCATTCTTAGTTCTCTCCCATCAGCCACATTCTTCTGAGCTTGCTTTACCTGCATATCAGGAATTTTGTGGGCAACTAGAGAGACAGAGAACAGATTGCCCCCAAATGTTGTTTTCAATCACTCAACTTTTATCGCTGAGAGACAGTAGCTTCCCTCCCTACCTCCTTGAAAAGCTTTTAAAATAAACACGGGTACATTAGAACAACAGCCCTTCAAAAGGGTGCCTTTCTCCCCCTCACCTTTCCTGCTCTCCTGTCATTAAGCAGAGCAGAGCCATCCTTACGTGTGACATTTGGACAGATTGACTTAAGCTATTTAAGCTTTTCTTCCTCCCATTCAGGATCACTTTCATTCATTTTTCAAGTGCCTCAAATTTTCTTTTGCTAAATGCATAGATCAGGTGGTTCAAAATGAAGCAACGGGACATGTGCCTTCTGATAAAAGCCTCTGTACTCCTCATGTAGCACCTTTCTGCTTACTGTTTAACGCACTTATACAGCTGACAAAGGGAAAAGTATACAAGGTTTTGTAAAGAAATTCTCACTTATAAAAACCAATTTTATTTTGTTACCACAGAGGCTACTTCACTAGTGAAACTATTCAGTAATTGTCTTCTGGGCTTAGAGTCAGGGGGTCAGATTTTGATTTAAATTCTCTCAGTAAAAACCGCCACTCCGGTGCAAGCTTTCATAAATAAGCTTGCTTTTAAACCAGTGTGCTCGCTTGTTTGAGGATGCCTTCCTAAACCAAATCCTAACCCAGAATTATCACATTAATGTCAGTGGAACCGACAGGTGACAGAGTTCAGGCTCTGAACTCCATCATAAGGATTTTCTCTTTCTCCCAGCAGCAGAAAACCATGAAGCAGTTTTAGCACAATCCTCCTGACTTACATTCTCTGCTCAGCAGAAGCCCGGGAGCTTTGCCGGGTGGCTTGGAGGTGCAGTGGCATAGACGCACGTCTGAAGTGAGGACGTGTCGTGCTGCTGTGAACTAAATCTGTCTTAAAGCATTGCTGACCAGACCGTGGTATTAAACTCAGACCAGGACTTACAGAAAATTAAGACCAAAGAGAGACAAAAAATTCCCTGTCTCTGCTGAGTTCCTTTTGTTCGAGTATGGCTGGACTGTGGCCTTTAGAACGTGAGTGTTTGCAAAGGGTGAGGATGCTTTGTTGCAGGGGAAGCACAAGGAGAGGGGAACGTGAGCTGCTGAGAGGAGGCAACTGGACGGGTGCCTCTGGATTTGCTCTGCTTTAATTTCCCTGCATTTTTGTTATGTTTGACAGTAAATATTCAGGTTCTTTCTTGGCTAAAAGACAGTGATGGCTGGTACAATTAAACTAGTGTTTCTAATGGGAGTGTGGAAGGGATTTTCAGAAGGAGAGCTTCAATCTCCCAAGGCTGTGTTAGTTCCTGGAGAAACCAATCCAGCATATTAAACCCATTATTGTGTGGTTAATGCTGGCTCCTTGTGCTTGTGTTCCTACTTCAAAACATGGAAGAAATCAAATGGGCGCAAGTTGAACTATCCCTGCGGAATAGATGGACACGAGCAGATCCTTCATATGCCAGTTGAAAGAAAAGAGCAGCAGCAAAATTTGTACCTCTGTCTTTTGGAAAAAAGGTAAGGGCACCCCTCAACCTGTCATGCAACAGAAAACAAAACCATTGGTTTCAAGTTCATTTGTTTTCATGTTGTCTCTCCCTGGTTACTGTGGTCCTTGGTAGCTGTTTCAGCTTCCATTTTACCTGGGTGAAAACAGTGCTGGTTCCTTCTGCCACCACAGGACACAGAGGAGCCAAATTTTTTCATAACCTCAAACCTGCACTGTCTGCAGATGTGCAGCAGGTCATTTCAATGCCTAACAAAACAAAGTAATACCTATGGCTCTTAAAAAATATTCAGAGTCTAGTACTAAGGCCTAAGGATTTATAGAAAGTTGCAGGAATTGGACACATCAAATCGTGGGGCTGTTTGATGGGAAACCATCTTTGTCAGACATGGGCAGAGCTGGAGAATATTTTTCATTTTTCCAGCTGAAGATTGTTTTTTCCCCATGTTCATATTGCTTTGACGCTCCCTTGTCACACAAGTTTGCCAACCTGCCCATTACCACGGCTTACACAGGCTATGGCAGCAGGTAGTGGCCTCAGCAGAGATCAGGACCCTGCTGTGAGAAGGGCTGAATGAAGACCTGCGTATTCCCTGGCTACCATGAGGTTTGGCAAGCCACTGTCCATCTCAGACACTTTTTTTTCCTCTCATTCCCGATATTTCTTGCTTCATGGCAACTGGAAGATCTTGGGTGCTTCCTCAAGTTACTGTATGACCTCTCTCTAGGGAAAACATGGTCTAAGTCACCTCTTTTCAGAACACACGAAACGGGGGGATAGAGGGAAAGCAGGTGAGCGATGCCCAGTGATGTTCATGTTACAGACTGGCCAGCCAGCACGTGGCCGTCGGGTCAGGGGGACGGCAGCTTGTGGTGCTCGTGGGGCGACGACTCGCAGTAAAGTTAAGGCTTTTTGTGCACGTATAGAGTTTGAATTAGGGGAAATGCTCAAGATATATAAACAGGAACTAGTCTTGCAGAGAAGATAAGCTTTAGAGTGAGGGGGCTGTCTCTTCCAATGTGTATTTAGTGTCTCCTGCAGAGGGGACTAATCTCGTTTTGGGCCTCTAGATGCTGGACGTCTCTTACTGTGTACACCGCTGTAATACACACAACTACTTCCTTCCATTGACCGCTTTTTTGTTGCATTGTTTTGTGTAATTGACTCTCTTTTTCATCCAGAGGCCAAAGAGTGATTATTGGAGATTGCCAGCTCCAGACCTGAATTGTTTCATTCAGGAAGTTAATTAAAATCAACCCACCTCTTTAGAAAACCTTTTCAAATACAGTGTCGATGCTCCTTTCATCTCAGCGTTACTTTTTTTTTGCTTTTTTTCTTCTTCTTTTTCTTTTTTTTTTTAATCGGTGCTCCTTAAATCATGGAAATAACTTGGCAAAGGAGCTGAATTACAAGAAAAATCAGTTAGGAACGTAGGTAAAGGCACATAATAGGTCTTTAGAGGAGAGGAATGAATTTAATTGAGTGAAAGCTCAGAAAACCCAAAAGTAAACTCAGGGTCATCAGCATGCTTCTTTCACTTATCCCTCAGTTGCACTTCATAGATCCAGGCTTCCTTTTGCTCTGCTGTTATCACACTTTCCTTTCGCTGTGATTTATTAACTGTGGAACTGTCAAATTATGAAACTGAGGTTCTAGAAATACTTATTAATGTTTGAGAAATTCATTTCACACTTGAATACTTTTTCTAACACTTACTAATGTCCCTCATTTTGGTCATGTGGGTCTACAGGGCAAGAAAACAAGGTATCTTATTATATATTTAGCATGTGGAGATGAAGGATGAAAAAAAAATGTATTTTAGGAAAAAAACCCTCAAACATTGCAGCAACTTTATGCATTTGCTCCTTGTGCTGCTGTATGTGGTGACTGTGTGTATGTGCATAAGCAGGGCAACGTCTGTACATTCAGTGACACCGTTCCAGCTTCCTTTCAGTCACTATTAAGAAAGCACTTCTAATCCCCTCTGAGAAGCTTGAACATAAAATTCCTTTCATGCCAGTTTTGTCTTCTTCAATTTGGCAAACACTGACCTTCCCCCTGTGATTCCGATGGAACTTGTAATTCAAAAGGCATTTCTGTTTATTATTACCCTGTTAGTGTACAAGAATCATCAGGGATCCCAGTACTGCTAAGGCAACAAGGTTACTGTCTGAGTTCTCTGTTGCAGTTTTGTGCTGCAAAAAAACCCAAAATACAGTAGCCAGAGATGAATGATGATTACTTTACTCACTATTTAATCAGAAAAACGAACCCAAAAAGATTACTGATCCGTGAGAGTAAGTTTGCCACATTTATTTCCCAGACAAAGTTTTCCGATGGAAATTCATTTAAGAAGTAGAAAAAAAAGACCACCAATAATGTCAAAATTTATGAATTTGCTCTTACAGGACTGGAACATTTCTACTTCTTGACACTCAGTTTTGAAATGTGTTATGTTACAACAGTATCAAATTTAACAGTCCTAAACTTGTATACTCCTACTTAAAAGGAGGTTTTCCTTCAAAACCTAATTTTGCACAGAATACTGAGCTCTGTGTTTCCATCAGCATTAATGAAGTCAGGTTTAGTATTTAACCTAATCTGCTCAAAAAAAGTCCTATTACCCTGCATACTTAAGAGAGACATCATCTGATAGGAAATGGCTGCAATACCTCTAGCTTTCCTAAAACACTGACAGTTTCAACCGTTTCTTAAGAAATACTTACCCACTGGGGACTGCGGCTCTAAACAGACGCTTCTGCTTTAAAATACGATTGCTTTCTTCGGCTTAAATGGATGACTCCTTACAAATGAAGCAGTGGTATTGCTGGCATAGTGCTGAAGGTCACCCAAAGAAATAAGTGACCACCAGACAGTTTTCCTTGAGGTACCTCTACTTACTGTTTTTCTCCCTCTGCTACCTTACCGTTACCATTTATGATTTCTTAAGGACTGTAACATCTTTTCTTCAGGCAAGTATGTCGCGCCAGCATTGGGAACATTGTTTTTTCAAAGGACAGTTTCTGCTTTAAGCACTGCCAACCATTTACAGTTTTCCACATTGGCTCCTGATGAAAAATAAGTGCAGCAAAAGTACCTTTCCACAATGCGCAGGTGTCTGCGGCACACTCAAAATATCAGACTTAGCGATAGGCGGAAAAAAGAAACCTCTCTGGCAGAAGGGACATGGAAGACATCACTTGTTTGTCTTACCTCCTATCAGAGATCTGAATTCTGGTCTTGTTTAATCCAGCACCGAAGCCAATGTTGGGATGGGCTCTGCCGTCTCTTCTGTTTAATCTGAGAACAAGAGTAAAAGTTAATAGAACAGTGAATCCTTGCTGAGACCCGATCCCCGTTACCCACGTAGCTGCACGCCACGCAGCGCCGACGTTTGCAAGTCTGCCAGTTTGTGTACCTGCAAGTGCTTAATTTTGGCATGTACAAAAATGCTCATGTGCGAATGTGACCCCCTCCCCTAAATTCTGTAGACCCAAATCATTCAGATCAGCACGTGTCCGTTTGGAAGTTTGCCTTTGAACATTTGGCCTGATGCTTTTTCTTTGCTACTTCTCATCAGCTTTTGTGCCTGTAGACTTGAAAACTTGGGCCATGTGGAAATGCCCTCGTTATGTTAGCGAACTACTGCACAGGTCGGTTAGTATTCGCTTCACAGATTGCTCTGCGTTAGATAAATGCATCGTACTTTTTGCGGGGAACTAGTTTTGAAATATTCTCTCCATGCACATTTTTAAGCTGGACAGCTGAGCTCTGCGAATTATTTATTTGTTTTAGCGTTACTTAACACCCATGCATCCAAAAGCATTTCACAGGTATCATTCACTGATCATTTCATTAATACTGATTTAGCTTGTTATTGGTGTTCCACTCTCACAGAAGCAGAAACTGAGATGAAGGTGTCTAAAAGAAGTGCTATCATTTTTAGAAGGGTTCAGCATGGATAATTGGCTTCTGATTTCTGGAACTCACCTTGCTGAGGGCTCAGCTCTTCTAAAAAAATCTGTCTACAAAGGTCAGAAAGAAACTACTAAAATGCCCGACACCTATTAATCTACTCCTCTTTTAGGTATGGAGCTGTGAACTGAGCTCATTGAAATAAAATCTCTCATACTTGTGAGATCATGTATTAGAAACCCAACCCTGGTGTGCCCAAAAAGTTGGCCCCACATTACATTTCCTTACACAAATAGTAATAAAATGCTGATTTAGTTGTTTTTTTTTTCCCCAGAAAAATATTTTATTTTAAGGAAATGCAACAGGAAAGAACAAAAGAAAAAAATCCCATTTGAAAAAGCACAGCATGTGCAACTTCACTATAACAGGCAGCAAAAGGTCTAAGAACAAAAAAAGGACTACTGAGACCTGCACACAGACAGATTCTCATAAATTAGCTCAGAAAACCGAAGGCAGAGCACTGCATGCTAGGGAAGGCTGGTATCATAAAATATTTTTTTTTAAGTCTTCTAACAATATTAAAATTCTGCTCAGAAACAACTATTGTAATACGATTTTTCCCTCCCCTTGCTTGCAAATCGATTGTGCCAATATTTTCTTTGTTAAAAATTTTCGAAACTCTAGAAAAATGGAATCGGTTCCGACCCTGGAAAAATGAACGAGAGTGCTTAATCCATTGGCGTTGGTGCACAAAGTGCATTTGTTGTGCTGCTGAATGTAACACGATCTGAACCAAGGAAGGAGAATGAACGCTTTGCGGCCCCTGATGGATTTCAGATTTATTAGACACTGGAATGTTTTTTTTCCCCCCTTGTCTATAAGAACATAGTGTGTAAGATGATAAAGGGCAGGAATAAAGGGAGCAGACATTGTAGCCTTTAAAATTAAAAGAACTGTTTCTGGATTTTGAAAGTGTCAATGTATGAAAAACCAGCCTAAATATAAGTGTTGCATTATTCAGTATGCTTTCCTCTTGGAAAGAAAAACATTTTGCAGCCACTGACAAAGCTACGGGCATGTGACTAATACTACTTTTATTTTCCTATATGGAGAAAAACATCATCACAAAGCGTAAATGGAATATTTATGCTGTAAGATAATACACACGTACCTGTAAATTATGAGTGCAAGATGTAATAATTCATCTTTAGTTTCATTACTCATGCACTATGGAGCTTTCAAGATTAGGGACAGATTTGTTATGCCACTACATTCCAGTATGTGTTTTCCCTTCCTTAACCCTCTCTCTTTTCTCTGGCACACACATCCTGTACAGTAGGAGAAAGTTTCTATGCGCCGACACATACAGGCTGTACAAGCCACACAGGACAGGCATAATTTTCAAAGGACATATTCATGATCCATTTTATGATGCTAACCAGGCTGAAGAAATCAGCTTGAGGTATGGGGATGTCACTTCAAATATGTTTTCTGGGGAAGTTTCTTATTCAGAGAAGAGCTCTAAGGTGTAACATTACTAAAAAGCTGTTTTATTCTAACATTAGAGGATTGTTCTCTTGAGCTGCCAGGACGGGTTGTCTGCTTGTAGTAGAGGTAGTCTTGTTACGGTATCTATATGTTGCTTTGTGAAAGGGAATAGCAAAAGTCAGGAATGAATTGCTTCGATAATTAGAATTCCTATGAAAATGAAAACAACAAAACTATTCACTGAAAGCAAACTTATGTTTAATATATAAGGAGAGGAATAAACAAGCTCTGTTCTTCTATTTTTGACTCTGTATGTATTCTAAGTGTCTGAAAGCGATGTACGTCTGACAGAGATGACAAGACCAAGCAGACAGTTTGGGCTAGTGTTCCAAGCACTGGGACTCCAGACTCTGCTAGGGTCTGCTACTGAGTTATTGCGTAATCCTGGGTGACTCATTTAAATTCTTTATGCGCTGATTTCACCGGTCTGTAAAATAGTTGTAATCCTCCCCCATCTACCTCAGACAGCCAAAATATCTATAAAATATCTTAGATGACGTGTTATATTCAGGCAAATTTTTCTTCAGTAAGAAATTCTCTGTGCGAGCTATATTTGTCCACAGATCTCTTTGTCCTGCAAATCTCTGCCCCCAGACACACACATACATGGTCGTGTCAGTTCTGCCTGAAAGATGAGATGAACATGCCTTTACTGTGAAATCAAAAACATCCTTCTGCTCCTAGAACTGTGGAAAAATTACGTTAACCATCAAACTTCAAGTGTTCACAAAGAGACGGCATAGGCCCAAATCTTGCTCATCTTAATCAACTGAGGAGTCCCGGTAAAAATCAGTAGGATACTTCAAGCCATTAAGGAAAGCAGGATCTGGCCTCTGGTAGAGCATTGAGGTAAACCAGACACACTAGCACAGTTTGCATTGGACAGTTCTCAATTAGAATGTCAAGATTTATAGTGTATTTTATCCGGTTTTCATTCTTTGCTGTTCAGTTTAACTTTTGACCTACGGTTATTGGCAGAAGGGGGCTTGTCCCAGAGGGCCATTAGTCCCTTCCAAAGAGGCCTTCTAAGAAGTGCCAAAAAAAGAGGGTGGGAAACAGGTCTCTTTGAAGCAGGACCCCTCCTCCTCCTCGAAATGCTCAAGCAATCAATGAGATTGTCAGGACACAAGAACACAGGAGATCCTCTGGATTTTTCTGCATTTTCTGTCTTGCGTTCTTCCTTTTCTGTCCTGCCTTACCAAGAGGTCAGATAGAAACAAATCCTGTAGAAAGGATCAGCACTAATTGTGTTCAAAAGTCTGCATGGAGCTAGAGCAAAAGAAAACGGAGGTTATAAATACAGAGAACCTATACTGAGACCCTAATAAGAGCCTTAGTAAAGTGTGGCATCCCGGTGTTCTCCAGACAGCTGGTGTTCTCAAAGCTCTCAGCCAATATGGGACACACATCCTTAAAATATATGATAGAAAAACACGAGTTGCAGATGTATCCTTGAATTTGAAAAACACTAGATGGGAATAAATAGATTTACCCAGGTTAGATAGCCCTACTGAATGCATTGCTTTCTGAAAGGGACATGATAGCTGTGATGAGGGGGAGTCTGCTGGCGTGGAACTGGCACAAATTCCCAAGGAGAAACCTTAAGATTGCTAAAAACATCAAACAGGATAAACAATGTTGCTGTAGGACTGTGCTGGTGACAAAAATTAAGGGCAGCACAGTAAATGTGGAGGGCCAGAGTATTCCAAGAGAAGACCTTTACGATCCTGGGCATTACAGCACTAGGAAAAAAAAGAAAAGTAACAGGATGAGATCTCCATCTGTGCAGTTTAAGATTAATAAGAGTGATGCTCCATGGTGAGCAAGATGCTGCTCAGATGGAGACATCCTCAGAGCAATGAGGTTCTCCAAGGGCCTTCCCATGGACACAGAGGGACAAAAATAACCTAGCTAGCTTTAGGATAGAGCTAGCTTCATTTGCAAAAGGAATTACATAACGCAGTTGCCTCTAACAACAGGGGACTAGTTTGATGAACCAGAAGGCCCCTTCCAGTCCTATTGTTCCTGCTATTCCCAAAGTTAAATTAACACCAGCCTTGCCTAGCAACACCGTGTTCCCATGCAGGTGGAGATGGAGCTTGCTCTGGAGCTCCCGGGATGAGATGTCTCTTTTTAAATGGGAACTGAAAAGCCTCACAATGAAACTAATAAGCAGGAGAGGTGCCAGGTTTATAATTTTTTTTTTTGATTAATGGGTTTAGATCCTCCTGGTTTTCCGGGCAGAAGGACCTGTAACGATAGAGTGTGTTAGAGGAGACCAACCTTAAATTCCCCTGAGGAGCGGCTCGCAGCAGCCCACACCGCATCCGGCCCCCTCACAGGGCACCTGCTGCCCTCTGCCAGCCTGAAGCAATTGGGGCAGAAATGCTGCATCTGGGCAAGAAACTTTCCTCTGGAAAGCGGGGACTGGCCAAGCATCTCCCACTTCTCTCCTCCAAGCCTGGTTTGTCACAGCCTTCCCTGCCGGTCGGGGTGGCAGGGCCTCCACACCTCGCAGGCCTTACCCCACACAAATTCCAGTGCCTGTGAGCAATCTCTCCCACCTATGCCACATGTATACATAATATATATATTTATATGTATACAGGGTGAAATTCAGCACCTCTCACTGCTGTGTATGGCCGCCTGGAAGCTGTGAGGGCACAGGGCACCCAGGCTGGGCCTGCCCGCCATGTCGTGTCCTGAGGCGAGGGGCTGGGCAGCCCGGCGGAGCGTGGCCTTCCCCTGGCATGGCGAGGGGCAGCAGGGTTAGCAAACGTTGCTGAAATGGGGAAGCTGCTGCCAAGCCTCAAACTGAATAATAAAGTGGAGCAAAAGCTGTTTCCTGTGGCGGCGGACTGCCTGAAAGCTGACAGAGCCATCTTGGAGCACACAGCCCAGCGCAAAGGAAGGCGAGTGAGGTAACAGCAATTTAAAACGGGCGGGAATAGGAACTCCCCATCCCTACGTGCCCACCTCTTTGCGGGCAGGCCCCCGTGGAGCTGAGGAGAGAAACTTCGTCTGGCAGGACTTCTCTGACCTCTTTTCACCCTGTCTGGGGTTAGGTGGGTTGGATCCACCCTACAGCGGTCCTGAAGGGACGGGATGCACCTGCCCCTCCTCAGTCGCTCTTGGCATTCCCCCAGCTCGATCCAGCCCTGGGCAAATGTGCAGAGCACGGAGTGACACGCGTAAGCTCAGGGATGTGTGTGACGATGGCTGTTGTTGCTGTGTCAGACCAAACCGTGAGGTTGCTCCAGGAGCAGAACCCAGACAGGGCGGTGAACGCCAGCACCTCACAGTCACCGAGTGTCCCTTGTGCTGCTGTCGCCCTCACACGCTCCTGCTCCAGCAGGTGGGCCTCCAAGGTGGAGATGGTGTTTTAGTCTGTGTGACCTCTGTTCCTTTTAAACCATTATTAGAGAATTTTTAAAAACAGTTAGAGAATCATAGAATCATAGAATCACAGAATGTCGGGGGTTGGAAGGAACCTCCAGAGATCACCCAGTGCAAGCCCTGCCAGAGCAGGGTCACCCAGGGCAGCCACACAGGAACACGTCCAGGCGGGTTGGAAAGTCTCCAGAGCAGGAGACTCCACACCCTCTCTGGGCAGCCTGGGCCAGGGCTCCGGCACCCGCACAGGGAAGGAGTTTCTCCTCATGTTGAGATGGAACTTCCCATGTTCTAGCTTAAACTCATTATTCCCTGTTCTGTTACTGGGCACCACTGAGAAGAGATTGTCCCCTTCCCCTTGACCCCCACCCCTCATATATTTCTATATGTTAATAGGGTCCCCTCTCAGCCGTCTCCTTTCAAGGCTGAACAGCCCCAGGTCTCTCAGTCTCTCTTCACAGCAGAGATGTTCAGCCCCTTGATCACCCTCGTAGCTCTCCCTCGGACTCTCTCCAGTAGGTCCCCGTCTCTCTGGAACTGGGGAGCCCCAAACTGGACACAGGGCTCCAGGGGTAGTCTCCCTAGGGCAGAGTAGAAGGGCAGGAGAATCTCCCCAGCCCTGCTGGACACACTTTTCTTAATATCCCCCAGGATCCCACTGGCCCTCTTGGCTACAAGGGCACGTTGCTGTCCCAGAGACAACTCCCTGCCCACTGGGACTCCAAGGTCTAGAGAACCTTTTAGAAATGACTGCAGCTGGCATCTCGGTTTCAGAGCAGTGCCTCGCTGGCATCCATGGGCTGTGACAGGTCCAGTTGTGGGGCAGGAGCGGGATGTGCCCCTCCTTCTTCTCCCACCTCCAGAACAGCAGCAGTAGCAACTTGGGAGAGGAGCTGTTGTAAGGACACAAGCGTCTGCCAGGTGACATGTCCTTGGAAGGGAGCTGGAGAGGAGTAAGCTGAGGACACCCTCCTCCTGGGAGGAGCTGCCCCAGCCACCAGAAGGTGCCCGGCCCCACTTTCCGTTGAGATTCCCAGTGTTGTTCAGTAATGCAACAATTTGCTCACGAGACAGAGAGCAGAGCCCACCTACTCATTCCTCGGAACAGCCATCAAACGTAACGACTTTCAGTCGATGGCCTAGCTTTGTGCAGATGCCTAGAGGTGAAAGGATCTGTATTCCATTATTAGCCCCTTCAACTAGCCAGGGTCCCCTAGGTTAAATATTTTTAGCAACAGCTTGTTTACATGTCAAACTTGTCAATGAGCTTCTGGGGCACTGCTGCCACAAAGCTATGTTGGTGGCAGCCAGTGAGCTTTCTCTATGCACAGAACTAAAGCCTTCTGAAGGGCTTGTCAGATATATTCTTCCCACCGTGTCACCAGAGCAAGACTAATTTCAAAGAAATGCTCTTTATTTCTACTTAAAACTGCTAAGGAAAATATCCAGCACTGTCTTTTTTCTTGTCATCTGTTCGACAAGTGTCTCATAAAACAAATTGAGAGGTTTAAATCTCCGAGACAAAAATCAATAAGAGGATAAGTAAAGAATAGGAGGAAGTCAGCAGGCTGAGATTTATTTCACTGGAAATGTTTTTTCAATGGATTTACTAATAAATCTAAAGTGGCTGGTGCAGCTGCCTTTGATATGCAGTATCCCCTTTACTTAGATGGAAGCAGCACATGAAAAGGAGCTTTGAATACTGATTTTTACAAGGGTGTAAATCAGTGAAGCCCCACACGTTAAATATACCACCAGCATCTGCTTCAGGTAGAAGTTAAGAGAAAGGATTTGTTTGTGTGCCAGAGTTTTTCTCTGTAGTTTTGCCATTTTTCACTTAATATATTGCAGCCATTGTGATCAGGGCCTTGCTGAGATGGACACTGAATACTCCGATGTCATAAAATCATCTCTGTTCCAAAGAGTTTATGGAGTTTCAAGGGCAGGATACTCCACTGAAATATTAAATATGGGTTGACCAGCAGTAAAATTGCAGGGAATGAAGTGTGTGGTGGTGGAACCGAGCTGTGGTATCTCTTGAAAATCTGCTCCAGTGAGTACTTCCCTTGTAAGGAGGGGAAACTTGGAAAAAATAGATTAAATGGATGTTTCAAAACAGACTTATAGATAGGAAAACCGAAAAAAAACTCTTGAAACAGTTTAGGGAAGGTCATTGTGAACTGGCTACCAGTCATTTTTAGGTTGATCCCATAGCTGGCCTATGTTCTAGGAAGAAGGGATGTTATCCTGAGCGACGATAATAACAGTTGTTACTGAAATGCGTAGACTTTGATGTGGACACGTAGCAATGGAAAAGACAGCACCCTGATTCAGAATGTCTGTCCTCCCTGCTGCATGTTCCCAAAGACTGTGATCTTTTACAAAAGCCCAGTAGATGAAGAGGAAACTATAATGAGCTCCTTGTTGAGTAATATTAGTGGTTTGCTCCAATTGGCACACATGACAGATGGCTGTGGGTAGGAAGCTTGTTGCTGGGGTCTGTGTATCTGCATATGTGCTAGGAGGGGTTCCAGAATGGCGTGGTTCGCTACTCTATTTCAAATTAAACAAACAGTCTTGGATGCTTTACAATGTCAGTTGGGAAATCAGCCAGAAACTAGCTGATATCTTATTGTTCCTTGCTCTTCAATCGATTCTGCGTTTTTGAAAAGATTCCTTTGCACCAGATATGTCTCAAACATGGTTAAGCTCCATTGTTCCAGCTCACAAATTTGATGTTAAGAAGAAACGTCGAAAGTCAGAGTAAATCAACAGAAATGGTCATTTTCATCCCCTTATCTGGATTTTCTCAAGTTAACATGAGAAACATTTCACAGCTAACCGTGAAAACTGGCACCTCATTACCTACTTCATTATTTCTTATATGAGTTATTAAGGATTATTATCATTGTTCGTTATCGTTCTTAATAGCGCCTACCCTGGCTATCATGTTGTGTTATTACTGGATAATAGTAGCAAACCCTTACATTTAGGTCACTTAAACAGCTCGTGTTTGAAAATTCCTACGGCTATTAGTCTGAAGGGTGCAACCAGTACTGTGATTTGCACAAGGCTTTGAAAATGGAAAGAGGGAAAATGTGGAATGAAAACTGTGCGTGATTATACGCTAAGTGACTGCATCACAAAGCCATGTGCACAGTGGGGCTGAGCTGGAGCTGCACGGCCCACCTAAAGTTGGTAATTTCCTCCATTTTGGAGCACTTAGCTTTGGAATCAAAATAACATTGCATTAACACGGTGGTTTTTAATGCAGTTATGTATACGCACATTATACAAACTCACGCATATATATACAAATATATTGCTGTGGAAAGTCAGACAACCTTCTTAGACAATGCTACCACTGTTTTCCACAACACACACACATTTAAATCTCCGTAGTTGAAATAGGGATAATGCATTCCCTGTGTCACAGAGCTTTAAGGTCATATTATATGGTTGTCTATGGGTTTCATCATGAATTGTTAAATGTCATAAGGTGATGGACACAATTTATACAACCCCCCACTCTATACAATTCAGTGCAGTTCTGCAAAACAGGAAAGCGTGATCTCTGTCTCTTTGAGGAGGATGCAGAGAATGGACAAAATCCATGTTGTGAGTCAGCACTAGAGCTAAAATTAGAAGCCAAGCCCTAAGTGTTGGCTTTTGCCAAAAACTGACCGGCAGTCTTTAATGACGAGGACTGGCCAGACCTTAGTTTGACTTCCAAGATGAGAACAGGTCACTTCACCTCTCGGCACTACAGCACTATACATATACGTATACTTATACACTTTTCATATACTCCGTGATACTTGCAGATTCTTCCTGCTGTGCTCCACACCTCACCACATCATCTCCACGTCACAATGACCTGTCTGGGTTTTCATTCAAAATCTACCGTCCGTGTCCTGACCCTGTTTAATCTTTTACAAGATCAAAGCCTGAAGAAGTTGAAAGACACACGATGATTTATCCTCGGGGGAGCATGATGACTTTTGAATTTTTTTTTCTCCCTTGGGTGCCACACACTGTCCCCCTGCCCTTAAGATGGAAATACTGATTTTGTTTCTGATCTGGCTTGTCTAAGTGCGTGTGGGAGAAGAGCAAATGTCATTGCACAGGGACACAGAGCAAGATGTTGCAGAGAAGAGGGGGATATTAACTCTTTCACTCTTTTCGATTTCCAGGCTTCAGTGTAATCCTACAAAATTAAATAATATGATCAGGATTTCCCCCTTTCCTCTTGACCTGACTTTTAAGCTAGGGCTAGGAATTGCAGCACATTTCTTTTCCCAAAGCAAAACACAATCCTGGATAAAAGTCAATTTAGTTGAGAGAAAAAAAGTAAAACAAAAATAGATCTTTTCCATAAACAAAGCTGCTTTCCATTTTGCTAAAGTAAACAGGCAGATGCATTAAGATATCATGCCACCCAGGCCCTGGAAAAAAAGAAGTAGAGAAAGACATTGCTGAGTAGTTTTCTCAAGGTGCAAGGATGGCTGAGCCTAAGGCAGACTCAGCAGAAGGACAAGGCTTTACAGACAGGGCAGTTTTTCACCTGGGACTCTGAGGACTATCCTTCCATAGTTTAGATCAGAGGCAGCATCCCCTCCTTCCCCAACGAAACTGGTTTATAGTAGGCACCTGTGCACTTTGTATGCTTTCACTGCCCTACATTCTCGCAAACCCAGAAGCTCTTGCAGAAGGCTCTACAGCTGTGTGCTCACCTCTGCAGACTGACAGGCTGCCAGGTACTGTCTATAGGGTGATGTTTAGGCTCTTGCTGTACCAGCCCTGCAGTGAGTGAAAACACCCGTCCCTCGGGGACCAGAAGCAAGGACATGAAACAAGAGAAATAAGAAATGAGTGGGGTCCTAACTATGGACTGGGCTTCCTGACAACCAAGAGGAAGTCAAGCAGCTGCGGCACAGCCTGTTCTCTAAGAGCCTAAACTTCTTTTACTTTTGATAGAAGTAATTCTATCACTTGGATTGTTCCCCTGGTGGGAAATTCATCCCTCTCTACTGCAAGACCCACACACAACTTAAGCTGTCAAAATAGTCTTTCTGTAATTGTCTGGAGATGCCTACGGTCTGTAGGCATTGCAGTTAAATGACGCTTTGCAATAAATCACACCCAGGACATGCTGCAGTCTTTGGATATGGCTGGTTTGTGATACAGTTCAGTCATGCATTTATTTCATACTCTTCCCAAGGTAACATCCTTGCAGACCCCCTATTGTTGTATTGTAGGGCTTTGGGGTTTTTTGTATGTAACACCTCTGGTTCTGTTACTCGAAGCAATCTGCTAATACTAATCTCCCAGTTAGAGACTGCAGGGCATATTCTTCATCCATACCTGTTGCGTGAGGTTAAAACTGGTGTGTGTACACACACACACACACACACACACACACACACACATATATATGCATATAAAACTGGTAAGAGCAAATCTCTTTCAGGACTTGATACTGTATCTGATTCAGATCAATTTAAAAGACAACGTGCAAAAATTACTTATCCCACTTTGGCTGATATCAGAAAAGAATATTTGGCATTTACTTTCAATGTCTGGATTCAGCCTAAAAATACGATATCCAGAGACTCAAATGCTACTTCTTAAAACTGTCTGTTTGGAAAATGGTCTTTAGGGTCTCAGCAGAACGGGATAATTTCTGCTTTTTCTTGCTTCCTCTTAGACCATAAATGCAGCAAGAAGGGCCTCTGTACAGGAAATTCAAGTCTGTGTACAAATGAAAAGTATTTTAGCCAATGTTCCATATCTATGGTTCCATATTTGCCGTTCCCCCCTATCTGAGAAGTGGATCTGATTTAGGATGTGCTGGACATATATATTCAGCGTAGTATTTGCTCTGCTCTGGGTTTGATGATCTTTAGGTATTCCATTCCTCTATCACTTGTTTTGAAAATTAAGCGCACAGAAAGAACCAGTTTAGATTAATTTATCCTTTCCAATACTTTTTTCCTCCTTTACTCCCATATTCCTTTTTTCCTTGTTATGTCCCTCTGCCGCTCCCATTAAGAACAAGTCAGTGACTCATAAAGACACATTTTCACTCATTCACTACATCACAGCCCTACATGCTCATCCACCGCAGGGTTCCGTGACGCTTGATCTTTGCCACCAGGAGCATCCAATTCTGTGGCCAGCTTTAAGGCCAAAGGGAACTCTACAAACCAGTTATTCTCTGTTTCCCCCAGGAACAAAACTGTGGTGATGTTACTGCCCTCTAAAGATGTGTGGATCAGCATTAAAGTGCTGACCTGTTCAACACTTCTAGGACCCTTTGAACTGCAGACCTTTGAAGCGAAGGCTGTAACAAACTAGTGTATAATAAGCTGCTGCCCCATGCCAGGAAAGGCAGAGGTATCAGGGACTGACAGAAGCTTCTGAAGGCACAAAATGCCATTAAAAAAATGAGGGGCAAGAGAAAAAGGGCTGGTGAAAAACAGACCTCTCTTCCGAGCAGTGATACATGGAACTTTGGCAAGTCACAACTAGGGTCACTAAACTGGATTTGACGCTTACAAAATTTTGGGGTGGCTGGCTTATGGTTTTGGCTTCGATACACTTCTGCTGAAATCGGGGCTTTACCAGGAGAGACACGTAGTTCAGTTCAGGGCTTTCCTTACCTTTCTGCACCAATAAGTTGTTAGGGAGGGGAGAACCAGTCTGCATAGCAATAATTATTATCAATTGTATTGTGCTTTTTATCTTCAAAGTGCTTTACAGACACAAACTAATTATTTCTCTGCAACACCCCTGTGAAGAAGATGGTAAGTATCATTATCTCTGTTTTACCAATGGGAAGAGGGAGCCAGAGCGTTTAAGCGATTAGCCTGGGGCCACAGGGGCAGTTAGTGTCAGGGCTGGGAATGCAGGAGTGTCTCTGCTCCCAGTCAGCACCAGGCAACGTATCTCTTTAGGAGGAACAAAAGGGAACCTTTCCTCAGACTTGGAACCTAAAAGAAGCTCATTTTTTTTGGCAAGGGATTATAAACTCTTTCTTCAAAATGTAATCATAATTGGAGGAAAGACTATGGAGTAATGGCACTAGAGAGGGTTGCAAGTCAGCATGTCTGCTTTACTGGTAATCCTAGAATTTGAAAATTTGGGAAAATTCTGGGAAAATTTGTGTGGGGGATGAGTTCTATTTCAGTGCAAAAAATGAGTTCTATTTCAGTGCAAAAAAAAAAAAAGTGACATATTTGAAATTTCCCATGGAAAGGAAAGTAAATTATAATGATTTTTAAATATCAAAATGTTTCATTACAGACATTTCAAAATGAAACTGAACCTGAAAGTCTGTGCTCTGAAGTTCCCAGTTCAGACATGGCTTCAGGGCTTTTGAATTCCTGCATGCCTATCGGCTCTCAGTGAGGTTCTCAGGGCTTCCACAGGTACATTAGTCGTCACCTCCAAGGGAGCACAACCTAAGCAGCGGAGTGCCTCTACCCCAGCGAAAAAAATCAAACTCATTTAAAAACACCAATAGCTGTTTGACTTTGCTTTGGAACAGAAAAGGAGCAATCATGCAAAGAGGTCTGGACAGGAAGCAAAGAACACAGAAAAGCAGGAGATCACTTGCTGGGTGAAATCTGCAACGGGAACATTCCCACCAGAGCTGGTATTTCCAGCTTCATAGCACCCTGACCAGTGTGATGTGGAGAGGCTGTCCCCAGAGCGTACATCCTAGAAACCTGTGCTCCATAGTACCCTGCTGGGCAACCTGTCCATAAACTTGACTAAGACTGGTCAGGACTCCTTCTGAGTCTAACAAGCTAATAAGTTCCTTGGATTTCAAGGGGGCACAAATGATGTTCAGTAGTGAAATCCCATCCAGCTCTGAGGGACATCTCCTGCAACTTGGTTGTTCTCCCTGTACGTCAGACTCCAGTCTGCTGATTTCAGAGACCAACGTGGAGTTTGCCTTTTCCTTCTCCTCCATCCCCTTTCCCTTTGGCCAGAGAAGGTTGTGCCATTAGGTATCAACTCAAAACTAAGCGCCAAGAGTTGTGCCCTGCAAACATGCCAAAAACCAGAGCAGTTGCTGACAGCCTGTGATATTTTCCAAAAGCCTTGGTGGGCTTTTGCGTGGGACAGGAGGTCCCCCATGTCACCCCTCACAGCCAGATGTTCCTCAGTGCTCTGCTGTGAGGTGAAGCAGTGCTGGAAGACAAGGAGCTGGAGCAGGTTCTCAGCAGCCTCGTTGCAGCTGCCTGGCCTGTTCCACTCAAAGTGTGATCTGGAGGAGAGGCCCTGAGTGACAATCCATCATGTAGGATACCGCTTGCCTCACTTGAAAATCAGTTGTGGATTAGGGGGTCTGGGAAGGAACATACACAGCTAGTGCTCCCTTCTCCATGAGATCTCCTTTTGCCTGGCTATGACCCTTAGAGGACTGAAGGGCACTCATCAACCTCAGGCATTGCCTAAGGAGTGGCGCTGGAGAGAAGCTGTTTTCAGGGCAGGAGAATGGGAAAGAGAAAAAAAAAAAGGTGTCTTTCTACTCTGAGCTTTGCATTTTTGCTTGGAATCAAGAGCTGATGGAGAACACTTTTTTTTTGCGTGGCTTGTCTTACAGTACCTAAGAGGGGTTAGAACTTTTGAAAAAAAAAAGAATACCTGACACCAAGTCAGGGCAACACTTCTCACATAGCTCTGGTTCCCTTTCAGCCTGAAAACCTGAGCCAGATCCTCAAATACTCAGAAGCTGCCACGAGGGCTGGATTTTCCAAAGAGTTCTGTTAGCCCGCCAGCTTGGCACTTCTTGAAATCTAGATACTGATTTTGGTGCCTAAATGGGAGCTGAGCTCTTTTGCAAATCTCCTTCTGCAGATCGTGCGTGCTGAGCTGTTCTGCAAATTCTGGCTATCATTCCTCTGCATTCTTTTACTTCCTGGTTGTGAGCTGTGCTGGGAGCAAAACTATCAAAGCACCACAAGGAAACCACTCCTGCTTATAATCAGGAAGCACAAAAACTCTCAGAAGCCAAACTGTTCAGCCTCCTGTTACTATTTGGGTGATGGTTGTACTTCTGCTACTGCTTTATCCTTGTATGGATCAGAGCCGTGCAATGGCAGGTGCTACAAAAACCTCTAAAAGAGAGACAATCCCAGCACTGAATAGTTTATAATCAAAGTGGAAGGCAAGGCAGAAAGCGTGTGCAACAGACGGGTAGATCTGGTGTAAGGAAACCATAGGGCAAGTTTTCTGGTGAGTGTCTCCAGCATAGTTTGCAGAGCAGAAAAGAGCAGGCAAGGATAAGCTTAGCTGCTTACCTTACCTGACCCCCTAAACCTTTTGAGATTTGCCCACAACAATTAATTATTCCTTTGACTGGCCAAGATGACTCACAGCTGCTCATGCCATCCCAAAGCTCAAGATCTAAGTAAATTTATTGAAATTAGTGGTGGCTCCATTCCAGGAAACTTGCATTTAGGTTTGACTCAAAGAAGCTCCGCGCCCTTCCCACCTCTTGTTTCTCCCCTCTTCTCTTCCAGCCCTCAGAAAATGCAAAACCGTACAGCTTCAATCTAATAGTGATTAAGACTCAGGAATGGGAGTCATGAGATCTGAGTCCTATTTCTGTCTCTACTACAGGGTGGTTTTTGGTGAGTCACTTCCCCTCTCTCTTCCTCAATATCCTTGTTTGTAAAATGGGGTTAACAATACTGACCCATCTCGCTGAAAAGTTGTGAATTTATTAATATCTATGAGCATTCGAGTAGTTCACATTCGGGACACTTTCCCTGGCTCTGGTAGCTTTGTGTCTGGCACTAACCGTGTACCTGCACAGTGCGAAGGAAGTTCAGGGTGTTTATTAATGGGGCTGTTATGGATTGTTAGGGTTCTTACTTCTGAATCGACGTGCGCCTCCTTAATAATTAATATTGCCACGAGGGCAGGCAAGAGGAAAAGCAGATAAATGAAGTTAACCCAGTTCTCAGTTGGGAGAGAGTTTACCAGCTCCTTACAGAGTGAATTTACTCACTTAAGTGTTTATCATTACAGTCCTGCCTGCAATTTCCTACGTACCTTTCTTCCCAATATCACTCTTTGTTTTCAAGCACAGGCACATACCTGTCATTCCCAGCCCTTGCTGCCATCTCCATTTTGCAGATGCAGATGCAGAGGTGCAAATAGATGAAGTTACTTGTCTACTTCACTGGCTGTCAGCTCGTTGGGGAATCCTCCCTGTGATGACATTAATTCATTTCACAGAGATCATTCACTGCTTTCCTTTGATATTTTAGCCTTTTAGGATAACTAAAAATTATCAATGCCAGGCATTAGTGAGTTGAAAATGGACAGTTCAGGTATTTAAATAACCCTGGCCTTGAAGCCCTGATTTCAGCTCCTCCTTCGTAAGGCATGAACCTACAGCTTTAAAAGCCTAGTTTTAAGTTTTCCTACCTCCAGCAAGGTCTGTCCCAATAAAAGCTGACACCGTATCCATCTTTAACTCCCTTATTTTGGCGTGTTCATACTGGGTCAGTGGGATAGGCAGCTTTGAGGCACACAAGTCTCTTGAACAGAGCCTGCTGTTGGTGCGCTGGGAAGGCTTGGGGATGGTTCAGTCAAGTGTCTGCCCAATCGCTCCACCTGTAGGAAGGTGGAGGAAAAACCTTTGGGATTCTCAAAAACCTGAAACCCCTCGTTTTTATCCATAAAGGGCTTGTGTCTGTTGCACAGCTGGGGAGGCTTTTCTGTGCACTTCTCTGAACGATGCCACCCAGTAGCCATGGCTGGCTGGTAGCTACAACAGCTGCACCAACCGTCGGCTCGAGTGTCTCCTCTGGATGGAGATGTTGATAGACTATGAGGGCAGGAAGGAGAAACCTGCGGAGTCATCGCCTGCTACAGCAGCCGAAGCCACAACTGCCTGCAAGACCCAGAGAGTGGAGGGGAGGGTTTGACTTCCTGAAGCAGCCCTGCCAGAACTGTAGAGAGAAAGACAAATCACAGGGAGGAAAGGCAGGCAGAGGAACTAGAACTGGTGGTTTGGGTCTCTCCCCAGCCCAAGAGAAACCATGGTGCTTTTCTTCTGACAGTGCCACAGTGGAACAGCAATAGCTACAACCTGGGGTTTTGAAGATACATGTGGGAAGAAAGAGGCGGCATCCCTAACACAGTCAGTATGTGTGTGGTCCTTGTTGAAAAAGTGTATGAGGCAAAAATCAGGAAGATAACAAAAAGAAACAGAACTTTTTCTTTGGCTGGATCCTGCTGGTTTTACTATCTTATTCTAGATTTGTCATATACTAAAAATTCTCACCTCTGTTTCCTTTCCTTAGGAATAGAGCTGCAGTACTACTTCATCAAGCAGTAGAAGAAAGCTATTTGAGGAGCTCCACATGCACGGCTGATTTTTTTTAGCTAGTGCAGTGAGACACATGGAGCCGTGCTGCAGCGATGTGCATTTGGCACTGCTTCTCTCACCTGATTACACCATCCTTCCCCTCTAGTGTGACTGGCACTGCTGAGCTTCCGTGCCTGAATTCACGGCTCCCACAAACTGGGCAGGTTTCCAGCCCATTATTAGTTACCTTATGTTTATGTTCTTGAGATCAGCTGCCCCACTCTTTCCTTATCTTTCCTCCTTTATCTTGTGTTATTTGAAAGGCAAACTTCACACGAAGGTTCACATCTACCTTCCATTTGTTCATTGCACAGAGCATAAGAAACATTAGGAATGGCAATGATATAATCAATCACAGCATCACAGTAACACAAGTTAATGTTCCTGTGTCAGCTTACTGCATTACAAGCAAACCTATTTGGTACATGAACTAAAGGACTCAGGAACTTGCCAAGACTCAGAGCCAGATCACAGCTTCACATTTCTCATTCTAACACTGATGCTCATTCTAGACTTCCCAACAGAAATGTAGGGTGGTCATTCTACCCCTACACCTAGAGCTAGAGGTGACAGCAATTAGAAGAAATGTGCACAGAGAGGAGAGCTAGAACTTAATTTAAAGGAGGCACTGTTTTTAAACAAGTTGCTTATTTAATGCTTTAAAGTTTGGGGATGTCAGCATTTTGGGAATGTGGAAGGGAGGCACTTAGTTAATTCTTCATCCACTCATAAATAGAAGGCTTTGCATTCTCAAGGAATCTCAATTTCTACTGGCATAAATTGCTATCAGCTATCAGCTCTGCTGATTTGGAAGAGGAAGGAGACAAGAAGGATGTTCTGACTGGGGGTAGGTTAACCCCCCTGGGGTTGCTAGACTGATGCACTACTCCCTGGTTTGCTGCAGATTTCTTGTGTGACCTTGGGCGAATCACTTTCCCTCTTGGTATCACAGCTTCCCATCTGTAAACTGGTGAGAGCAACAACCGCCCTGCCCCAGAGGGGTGTTTGGAGGATAAATACGTTAGAGGCTGGGAGCTGCTGGAATACAATAGTGACAAGGTTCCGACAAATACTGAAGGTAGATAGAAGCTGACAATCAGGCAGGCTGCTATTAGCAGCTGATTCATTCTCTCTGGTTAATGCATATTTTTAGCAGGCTGTTATTGACTAGACAGGCACACAAGTCTGTCAATTAACAATGTTATAATGAACTAAATCTCTGCACCAGTAGCCTTTGGAGGGTGAGTTCAGAACTCCCCAACCCTGTGGCACAACACCTGCACCACTAATAAAGGGTGAAGATTTTCCTATAAGTCAAGCGGAGATACCATGTGCTTTGCGAAGCAAGTGCCCAAGCGCAACTGGCATTTCCACCGTGGGGTTCTGAGCAGCTCTGGTGTGCCATACGCCGACAATTAAGAAGTCTTAGGTGGCCCTGGATTTATTACAACGTGTTCATAAAACCTTGTCAAGGCACCGTTTCAATACAACTCAGGGCCAGACATTCCAGTGATTGGTGCTTCGAGCCCCTTCTTGCAAGCTGCCCTGCAATATGATCAGGGAACACTGCTTAATTGTATTTCTTTTACAAAGTGATGAAATGTAAAACTCTCCTCCCGGCGTGGTGGCTGGCACAGGAGTCTCAGCAAATATGCGATTCTCGCGCTGCAGCTGGACTCCAATGACGTGAAAGGTGCTAATGCAATGCAACTGGAACCTTTAATTATCGTAGTGACTAATAGGAAAGCTCTCAAAGGGTCTGGGAGAAAGAGCCTTATTCTTCACTGAGAGTTCCCTGCACTGTGCTTAGAAAAGGGGACAGACAAATGGCAAATCTGAGACTCGAGTCCCAAAGCCACAGTGCCTGGGACAGGCTTTCTCTTGCCTTTGACAATTAGCTTGTCAGACAGAGCAGAGAGAGGGAGGATAATGTCGGGCCCATTACTGACTTACACTAGTTGGTACCTAAACTTGTTCTTCATCCTGCACGTAACAGGATAAACCTGCTGACGAAACAAAAAGATTTGGATTGACTTTGAATGTGTTTGTGTTCAAGGAAGAGAAAGAGTGACAGACAGACAGACGGCTGTCTCCCACTTGCTCATTGAATGGAGACTGTCAGATCTTAAGGTACCCTGGGGATCATTTTTGTTTGATACGAAAATTCAGGCCCTATTTCTTATTTTTTTGGGGGTATTTTTAATCAAAAATCTTATTTACTGAACCATCCAAGCTGAAAACAGTGCAGGCCACATTACCTTGACTTTACAGAGCAACACACAATGCTTGTAGGGATGTGGGTAGTTCATCGTGTTACTCAGTGCTGTTGCTGCTTGGTTTTCAAACTGATGCAGATTCAGCTGTCACCATCAGCTACATCAGTTTTTCTTCACTAATTATGGCAATCACAGGTAGAAAGAGAACAAGGGCTAATATGACTTATATGATATTATCTGTCAACTTAGAGGTAGGAGTAGTCCATGGACATAAGAGAAAAACTTTGCCTATGCCTTTATTCACCCTCTCTCTCAAGCCTTTGACAAAACTTGGCAGTGTTAGATAATACAACGTCGGCTATGGGGATTTTAAGGACAGAATAAACCGCTTTCCTGAAGAAATGAGAAAATCAATGTCACGATTCAAACCACGGAATGTAATCCAGTGACTTCTACCCCAAATACTGCAGAAGTTAGGAAGCTGTTGAACTGCTGAAGCAGCAGTAGTGGTGCTGAGAGTGTTAAGGGTCAAGGCAGGGAGTCAGAAAACCAGATCAAATCTTGCCTCTTGCATCATGTTCCTGTGGCATGGCACGTACGGTGCCCACAGCAATGCTGTGTGCGTGTGAGTGTGCGAGAGCGCGAGTGTGCACGAGTGTGCACGTGTGTGTGCGCTACTGCCTCTGCCACGCAGAATTACACCAGTTGCACAACTGTGCCATGCAAGGCATGGTCTTGGATTTCTCAGGTGAAAAGGCCAGTGTGCTGGCCTTCAGCTAAACCAAATCAAAATAAGAAATTCCCTGTGAATTAGAAATCGCCCATTACCAGCCAGCTCTGATCATGAGCCCCCCAAAATGCCGAAGAAGCTCTATCAGTGCCTTTGAAGCACATAAACGTATTTGTTGCTGCCACCATGCAAGCCCAGGCAGTCCTAAGTCTGTTACTTCTTTCTGTTCCTGCTTTTCTGGTTAAATGCACCTGGGAATATGTAATTGTTTATGTCATAAAACATTCATCATAAACAAAGGGAATGGGCAAGCCAGCTGAGCAAATGCTGGAGAAATGCGTTAAAAAACCCTGGGATTGGTATAACTGGCCGTGTGCTTCTTGTGAGCAGGATGAAAGATGCGTGTTGCATATGAAAGTATAAAGTGAGGACAGGCGCTGTGTGTACCTGGAGAGAGAACGCATTCCATGTGTAACTGTGGCTTGGCAAAAGCCCGGGCACTGTTGTTAGAAACACACAGAAGAGATCACTGGCGGAGCAGAGGAGTGATGTGATAAGAAATTTAAAGGCCTGCTTCAAATCTCTTACAGCAATCTCTGATTTACATCAGTGCAAACAAGGGCAGAGACATGGCCTAAGTCAGAGCTGTAGGCATCGTTCAAATGTCTCGGTTGTTTTGTTTTTGTTTTGTTTCCTATAGAGATAAAAGATAAAGAAAGCATATATTCTTTGTTAAGTAATGCTCAGTGCTGAGGGACTTTCCAGGTCTTAAAGCTGAGGCTGAAGAAGTTAGCTTACATGTGGAATTGCAGCTGATCCAAGAGCACAGAAAATAAACAGTTCATATACCTCCATCCCTTGAACCCTGTGAGCTAGTTTTGTGGTTATCGTTCCCTTTGGTATCGCCTTATCTCTTGCCACGTTTACAAGATTCACCTTGTCTGTTACCCCGAGCCTCCCTGCCAATCACAAACCATCTGAAAGTAGATGGAGAGGTTGGGTAGAGCGTGTGCTGGGTTGACCCTGGCTGGGCACCAGGTGCCCACCAAAGCCACTCTGTCACTCCCCTCCTCAGCCAGACAAGGGAGAGAAAATACAACAAAAGGCTCCTGCGTTGAGGTAAGGACAGGGAGATCATTCACGAATTGTCGTGGGCAAAACAGACTCAACATGAGGAAATTAGTTTTATTCATTACCAATCAAATCGGAGTAGGATAATGAGAAATAAAACCAAATCTTAAAACCACTTTCTCCCCACGTCTCCCTCCTTCCCAGGCTCAGCTTTATTCCCAATTTTCTCTACCTCCTCCCCCCCGAGGATGAGAAATGGGGGTTGTGGTCAGTCCATCACATGCTGTCTCTGCTGCTCCTTGTTCCTCAGGGGGAGGACTCCTCACACTCTTCCCCTGCTCCAGTGTGGGGTCACCCCCATAAGAGACAGTTCTCTGTGAACTTCTCCAACATGAGTCCTTCCCACAGGCTGCAGTTCTTCACAAACCACTCCAGCGTGGGTCCCTCCCGTGGGGCGCAGCCCTTCAGGAGCAGACAGCTCCAGCGTGGGTCCCCCGCAGGGTCACAAGTCCTGCCGGCAAACCTGCTCTGGTGTGAGCTCCTCTCTCCACGGATCCACCGGATCCACCGGTCCTGCTCCAGCCCCAGCTTCCCACGGGGTCACAGCCCCCTTCAGACATCCACCTGCTCTGATGTGGAGCCCTCCATGGGCTGCAGGCAGAGATCTGCTCCACCACGGACCTCCCTGGGCTGCAGGGGCACAGCCTGCCTCACCATGGGCTTCACCGTGGGCTGCAGGGGAATCTCTGCCCCAGCACCTGGAATGTCTCCTTCCCCTTCTCCTCCACTGACTCCGTGTCTGCAGGGTTGTTTCTCTCACATGTTGTCACTCCTCTCTCCAGCTGCAGTTGCACAGGTTTTTTTCCAAATGTTAAACATGTTACCACGGAGAAGCTACCACCATCACTGATGGCCTCAGCCTTGGCCAGCAGGGACTCCAACAGGGAACTGGTTGGGATTGGCTTCACTGGACATGGGGGAAGGTTCTAGCAGCTTCTCACAAAAGACACCCCTGTACCCCCCTGCTATCGAGGCCTCGCCGTGCAAACCCAATGCAGAGTGCAACACTCAGAGTGGCAGATGTGGCAACGATAGCACCAAAAAAGGTGTTCAGGACACAACAAATTTAAATCTCAGTGTGACTCTATAGACATAAGAATTAAACAGGCTGGTTAATGGTATGCTGAGCAGGGAGGCCATTAAACAGAGGGAGTATTTATATGGCAGAATCCATAACGTATCTGATGCTCAGTGTTGCTGGGTTGTTTTCAGCCATAGTCAACTGCAGCATGATTAGATTTAGGCCATTTCTTCTTTGTCATTCCATTAGCGAGCAATAAAGCACAATGAATGCGTATGGAAGAAAATAGATCTGAGATCTAAAGTGCCCAATCGTCTCTGCAAAGCTAGACCCATCCAGAGCAGATAAGAGACTTCAACCACTGGTTTGCTTTTTCTTTTATTTCCTGACTGGATCAGAGACAACTATTATTATGGATGTTCAGTCTTTGCACTCTGGTAGAGTTGCCCGCTGGTGGCAGCCTCTTCCAGAGTGTTGGCCAATCTCTGTCTGTTATGATTCTGTCATACCTATCTTGGTCCCAAATGGATAGACGCACATACCAAGCTGTAAACAAATTTCTCGGCAATTAAGTATCCTGGCTAGGAAGAAACCCAGTGGCAATATTACATGAACTTAAGTTGCCCAGGAGGTAATCTAGTTTTCTTCTTTGGCTGCTTGTCATTTTTTAATTGAATGGCAAGAAGTTTGTGTCATTGCTGCGTGTTAGAGTTGTGTAACAGCGAAGAGGCCGCCAAATGGCTGGAAGTCAAGAAGCGCGCTGAGCCTAATCCTAGGAACTACAAAGCCAGTTGATTCAAAAGATATTTGGTAACCCTGAGATAACTCTAAGAAGTTGAAAAGTGAGAAATGGCTGCTAAGATAGAAGTACATTCCTCTACATTGTAAACAAAAGTGAAAAAATGCAAATATCTGCCTGCGGATCTCTCTCCGTGCTGTGGAGTGTGCTTCGTCTTGTGTTTCTAACACAGAACATTCTAAAACTACCCTGAGCAACTGTAGTATTGCTCTTGCCCACACAGCATTTGGATTTCTTTTGGATCTTTTTGGATTTTTGATTTCTTTCGCATCGTGTTTGGTAGGTTCCTTAAACATCTAGCTATTGGATGGAAGTCATCAGCTGAAAATCTCCACTTTCCTGGGAAAAGAGTCCTTCAAAGGCTGCTTAAGGGCTTAAAACCATGGCCTCAATGTCCTCCGAAAATTGGAAAGCAGAGTGGCAATAAAGCCAAAAAGCTTTGATTTGAAATGAAAATTATGATTTTTCCTCAGTCTCGTGATTTTTGGTGAGCCTGACTCATGATTTTGAATGCTTGATTTGGAGCGCCTGATGAGGGTAGGTACAACTTCTGCAGGACAGGTCCAAACAGCCCCTTAAAAATCATTTATTAGATCTCCTTTCCTTTGTACTCCCTTCTGTTGGTGCATTTAATCAATTAATTTTACATGTTCTTTCTGCCTGTCATTTAAAAATAAAACCAACTTGTGGATCTAGGGCACCAATAAAAAATCCTTTTATTTTAAAACTGAAAGATGAAAACCAGCGTAATGAACTTGCCACTTCCGTAGAGTTCTGGTAACTTGGGTGTGATCTGATGGTACAGAATGATTCACAGGATAAAATTATAGACTTATGCAGGTGTGTACAAGAGCCTGGGTGGGGTGTAGGTAAACAGGGAATTTTATACGGCAATAAACATGGGCATCTGGTATAAAGATACCGTACTGCCTTCAAAAATCTTTCTCTATTTTATTTTTATTTGATAGGGACAAATTGAAAGACCATTCTGGTCAAATATAAAGACGTTGCTTTCTTCTTCTGCCAGAGTCCAACAAGAGACAGCGCTGCAGACCTGGAGCAGGTGGAACCCTTGTCTGACCCTTAGCACCCGCAAAACCGATGTGCAGCTCCTGCCTAGCTTCTCCTACACCTGAACTCTGCTTTTATTGGAATTGGACAGTACGGCGATATTTAAGCTCAGGTAAACGAGGGGTTTGGGGGCATTTTTCTTGCACAGCCTTTAACCCTGCATTCTGCCTCACAGAGACAGCCAGCCTTTTCCAGTTCAGTGACAGAAGGGGTAGACCCTGTCTAGTCTGGCTGCTGAACTAAAGGAAAAAGCTCTGTCCCTCCAGGGAGTGAGTGACAATCTCACACCTGATCATGGCGCCAGATACGGTGAAGGTCAGAAGGCCAAAGGTTGAGAAATTTGACTTGCGAAGAAAACAGAAATGTTTCTGTTTGCAGACAGAACTGCTGACTGTACATAGAGCCACAGGAACTTCCAAACCACAAGAATTGCCTCTCACTGCTTCCCTCTTCATCTTCTGTTCCTCCACCACCAACCTTTTCTCTTTCTTGCCACTGTTGGCCTGAAATTCTTCTTGCCTGAAGCCCCTGCTGTCTGAGACAGCCTACACACGTCTGCCTGAACACCTCTGCTGATTTCAGAGCTCATCAGAGCTAAAAAAGCCAGAGAGACCAACTTCAAGCTTGGTATGAAGTTCTACAGTTCTGCCGAAATCAGGGGAGTGAGGCAAATAAGAATTTTTGAAATGTCAGAGACAGACGTTCTGCTATTTTTTTTCTCAGGCAGTTTCACCCTCCCTCTGTGGCTTGTTATCATTCAGCTCTACATGGCTTTGTTTAACTCTAGGAAAGGCCATAGGAGCTGGAATTAGATCTAATTCTGTTTGTACAGGGGTGTGTGGCTAAGGCTGCACCTTTGGAAAAGGGTGTTTTACACACACTGGAGGTTTTCGAAGACCATCGTAACTAGTGCTTGAAGGTGAGGCTCTACCAGGCTCATTCTCTTATAATATCTTACTCCACAGACAAGTCCTTTTTGCCAGAGTGAAGGACACGGTAAGATACTTCTGAAAAAGGGTAACGGTCACGTGTCTAAAGGCAGCATGTTGGGCCTTGGGAGTTCATGGGCTCCTCAGCAGAGAGGTGACAGAAAATAGCTCCATTTTATAGCAGCCAGGTGTAATTTTGGGGCTTTCAACAAAGTCAGCATAGGTGGTAGGGTGTGTTCATGTACAGCAGTTGGGCAGCTCCTCCCAATACCTGCACACCTTCTGCTGCCAGGAGAGACTGGGTGCTGAAGGACACAAGTGGTAACACTCAGAAGTACACATCTCTTGTCGTCTTACTGCTACCAGCTCAGCATAAATCCAGTCCATTCAAGTGAGCAGGAAAGCCCACCCCAGACTGTCCAGAAAACAAAATCAGAAAGCAGCACTTTCTTTGTGTAAATAACTGGCAATTCCTGAGGAAATGGGTCCCAGATTTCCCTATGAATTGGGGCCTTAAGTTCTGACATAGGGAGCTATTCATGGAGGAAATTCTAATTGAGTCAGGTTGTGCTTTTTCCACAAATTGTTTACCCTCTGTCTGGGTCTTTACTGGATTCCTAAAGGGACCTGTGTTGCACCCAGGTGCTGTGGTGGTTGGGCAGATTTGGGTGAGCACGCAGAAGTCAAATGCTAAGGATAAGAAACACGCCTATGGTCCGTAAGAGGGACAGATCATATGGTCACCATCTGGGGCTCAGGGATGGCTCTGTGCACTGAAATAGCAGTTGCCGTGCCTTGCAGTGTTTCCACAACAGCAACCAAAGATGGTGACACGGAGGAAATTAATGCCAACTGCCCACTCATTTCCTGATCGTTATACTTGCTCCAGTGTTCTTAGGAAGAGCGACTGCAACATAAGGAATCTGGAGTCTCACCTCTGACGGGTAGAGATTAAAGCAAGTGGAGTTATCCTGGTGTAATCCAGGTTAAAAGGAAGAAACAGGCCCTGTACTCTATGCTGAAATTCTCTCATGAAACGTTTCCCAGAAATATCAAAGAATATTAAAGTTCTTTGGGAGCAGGGACTGTCTCATACTGTGTGTGAACGGTGTCCAACACTATGGAGCTTGCTCTTGGCAGAGACCTCTAGGAGCTCCAGCAATACATGTAATAACATCTAACTACACCTCCAAGACACGGTGTAGGGAAGTACACTGTGTTAACTCAGTTGAGTGCCTGCCTAACCTGTGATTTAGAGGGGCCCCTCCCTCAGCGTTCAAAGAAGGAAATGAAATCTTCCCCAGGGAAGAAGTATTCTGACCTTTCAGCAGCAGGGTTTGCGTGTATCGGCTACAAAGGAGGAGCAGGAACTGGGACGCTTAGGATCAGTTCCCCAGTTTGGCTACCTGGCCTTTGGCAAATCACTTAATTACTCTGTTTTAAAATTGCCCAATTGTCATAATAATTCTTTTCTTTCCCATAGCAGGGCGGGGATGGACGGAAGGGAAGCAAATTCCTACATTTATGATTACAGAGTGCTTCAAGGTGCTCTGGTGAAAGGGCAAAGGGACAGTAATAGATCACGTTCATCCCTGCTAGCTGGTCTCTAGAAGCATTTACTTCTGAGACTGAGGCTTGCTCGCACTCTACCCTCTTCAAGGAAACGGTTGCTTAAGGTAACATTTTCCAAAGCATCCAAGTGCATCTTCCAAATCCCTCTGAAAGGGAAGGAATCTCAGACATTACATTTCAAAAATACACCTGAGCCCCCACCACATTTGAAAACATCCGCATCATTTTTTTCCTGTGTGAAGAGCACGAAAGTATAGAGCCATCGACTGACCTGAGGAATTTGACACTCATATTACTAAAATCTAGAAAATTAATATCCCATAACCAGTATGTCACTAAGCAGAGATTTCCCTTTATTGTAAAGATCATATCGAAACCCTCCACAGACTTGTGTGATTCACTAGCCATGAAATCTTGGTCTCAACCTTTGATCTTTCTTCAGATACTACTCTGTGTAAGAATCCGGCAGACTCCCTTGGCTTGTGTCCAGCAGGGAGAGACTAAGAGAGTTTCGGTGCTTCTCTTGGCTAATTAGCCACTCACAGGACCCCAGAGAGGTGTAATGCACAGTTTTGCTCCGCTACATCCATTCCTGTAAAAGCCCAGATCCTGGTCTTTAGTTCAACACTGTAAATGGTGGGTCTGACAGAGATTTCTAATCTTCAAATTAAAATAAACTCCTAGCAAGGCCCAGTTCTTGTAAAAGACTCTTACTGTTGAGATAGGTAAGCTGTATCTGAAGAGGTACTGAGGTACTAGATGTGATGGAGGTACAAAGCGTTAACTTTCTTCCTCTCCTAATTGTACCGTCGCTCCGCAGGCTTCACAGGGGTGTCTCAGGAACAGAAGAGGGAAAGGCAGAGAAACAGTCTGTGGGAAAAGCTGCATTCCGCGCTCTGAATGTCCACAACGCAAAGTTTTTCCTGCCTCCCTCTGCTATTTTTCTTTCTTGCTGTGTATCTACCTCCCAAGGAAAAGACTTTGCTGTCTCAGCCCGAATCCTATTCTGTTGAGTCACCTTATTCAGCCTCCAAATTAAAAGGCCAATAATGGTCTGTATATGAAGATTTAGACAATTGTTGCCTTATAACCTCAGGCTGAGCTAGCCTTATGTGGAATTTCTCCTGTTATGTGTGAAAAGACAAGCTTAAGTGAGATTGTAGTTAGAAGAGCTGTTCTGCCCCCTCCACGTGGAACCAGGACTCCAGACATCCCGGCCCCCCAGTGCAAGATAAACCCTGCTGGAATGCTGCGTTCTGAACCAAAGACTGCTCAGGAGAACTAAGATCTGATGCCAGATCCCAGCGACAGTTAAGAGCAGGAACGTGTCTAACACCAGACAAGGGACAACCTGGCCCTCTCTGCTGTGAGCCCTTTGCGTCTCACATCCTCCATCCCTTTCTCAACCCCAAACGCTAGAGCCACCCGAGTGCTATGGTGTAGCCCAGCACGAATCTGCTCCCCACTAGCAGCATCTGCATCCTCTCGTTGCCCTACTGGGTGATCTAACACTGCCTCCCCTTCCCAGGTCTCTGCCTCTCCTTCCCGTGGTCTCAGACACTCTGATGTGATCGCTTCAACCTGCTAAAGCCTGATTCCTCTTGCTTCTACTTTTCTCAGCGAGGATTTACTAGCCTCAAGGGACACTGATGCAGAACACGAACCCCTTTGCGTAACCCCTTGAACATCTTTTGCTACTACCTTGCACTGGGGCAGGCAATACTGCCATCTTCAACGTGGAGTAGGAGGAATGACACGCTTAAGACAGTGAACAAAGAAGAGTTCCAGATTGAGTTTGTCCTTTGATTTCTTTCTGCCTCTGTTCCCTGGTCATATCAAAACACATGTGGCATTTTGTTCCTGCCCCTGGTGCTGTGGAAACAAGTTAGGCTGGCAGGGTGCTCTACCAAGATAATCTCAGGGTGCAACGAGCACCAGCTGCTCCCAAAGAGATGGGGAACTGAAGGGGATAATGTGGCCACAAGGTCACAGTCCGCACCAGCCAGGAGCCGCGTCCCACAGCCCTCAAATAGTGCAGGCCTGCAAGTGGTGGCCGGGTTCAACCAAGAGCCCAGGTCACCAGACAACTTTGTGGTGACAAGGCAGGCCCAGCCTCAAGCCGGGAAGATAACCCACAAGTCAGGATCAGGTCTAGTAAGGCTAACCAAGGTCAGACACAGCCCAGTGATCACCAGGCAGGTCCACAGTGATGAGGTAGGTCTGAGGTCAAGCTAGGAAATTAGTCAGTGAGTCAAGATCACCACGGTTCATGGTCGGGCACAGGCAGGACTGTGCGTGAACTAGAAACAGCTTAGCTCAGATGGTGACTGAAAACCCTGGGCTAGGCTTAAATGGGGATCTGGGCCCATGGGCAGAGGAAGAAGGTTCCAGGTGGGACTGGTTAGGGCCATTAAACCTTATTAGTGTTCTCAGAGCCCTTGCAGACAAATCTTGTTTCTGACTCTACCACCGACTTCCAGGTGATCTTGAATAAATCCCCTCCCCTCTGTGTTTCTGTCTTACCTGAGTTTCAGTGGGAAGGAAGGTTAGGGCTGTCCTCCTCTATAAAGCTTCAAATTAGTAAAAAGGAGTGATGAAGGTATTGTTATTTTTCAGCGTGCTTGTAATTGCAGGATATGCACCCATTGCAAGGGTGGGAGTCATGATAGCTCCTCTGCAGAAGAATCTTTCATTGTTCACGTGAGTCAATTCTCTTATTTTCCTCTAACAAGCTTCTGAGTGTTTCTGGCAGAATTCTTGCAAGATCAAATATCATATAAAATGTGTTTGTCTCACGCAAGATCTGACTTGCTCTTAAACCACCAGCAATCATCCCAGCAATTGCTGGGATGCAACTCTATTTTTTTATTGTTATTACTATTTTTCCACTTTCTGTCCTGGATCTTGTAAGATGGTAGTCCTATTGCTAATTATGCTAACAAGGTCCCGAGGTTGATTTAGAGGCTCTGTTATAATGCCAGCCTCTCAGTTTACATCTCAAGTATCGGCATGTTTATTGTAGATGTCTGTTAAGAGAAGTTACTTTTTTCTGTGTTTGTACGGAGAGTGAGAGCAGGAGCCAGAGCTGGAGGGGAGTAACACAAAATAACACTAGAAATCAGAAAAAGCAAATATCTTTGCTACATCTACATCTCTCTGACAAAAGGACTGATGTTTCCATGAGGCACAGAGATTTGTCTGTAGTATCTTATGGACACATAACACTTGGCTTCATGCAGTCTTTCCCCAAATACAAACCGAATTGACTCGTGAAAGAGCAGTTAATTCCTGGTGAACCGTGTTTGGTGTGTTGATAACTTTCCAGAGCTGCTGTGTGTGTTAGTCACCTTTGCTGGTTCGTTGTTGATCTGAAAGGCAGAGGTTAAATAATTGCGAAAGCAAGGCTGATGTCATCACGGTGCCTGACAGAAGCCGGTGCTTGGGAACTGTTGAGAGGGATGTGAGAGGGGTGAACTGTGGACAACATGTCTTCCCTCTGCAGTCCTTTTTTTTTAAATTTTTTTTCCTGTTTGTTTTTGCCCTTTTTTCTCTGGTTTGCCCTGTTCCTCTCAGTCTGAAGGGATCCTGGAGACCTCTAAAAACCAGATGCGTGCATGTACATTTGCAAGGGCCTCCTTTATTCGCTGTACCATGTGTGTGTGCCCCGGCGCACAAGTCAGGATCTGTTTTGTCGTGTATACAACTGGAGAGGTTTCTCGTACGGGTCTGTTCTACTGACCATATCGTGTGTATATCATACACAAGCCAGGCATATATCGTATAACCTTGTCTATGCATATGGGTCTTTTCTACTTACTGTTTAACATTGAGAATATGACTTGGCTCTGCATGAGACATAAAAAATAAAGACAGACCCTGCCCTAAAGAGTTTGTACTCTAAATGTCAGACAGAGAAAAGACAGGATGCGCTGTGGTGAGGAAGATTTCTGATGTGTTTGTAATTTAAATAGAAAGAAACCTAAACTTGCTTCACAGGAAAAGAGTGTGCGCCTGTTTGTTTTTCAGAGGACTTCAGAAAAGAAAAAGTAACAGTTTTATGACAGTTTGCTGGGGGAGAGGTTGCTCTTAACACCTGCACGGAGGCTCAGGAGAAAAGGAACTGGGTGTTTGTGCCCTGTGTGGTCTATGGTGTCTCGACCTGTTGTTCCTCCCTCCTCTGAGTGAAATTCACTTCTGGCTTCCGAGGGTGCAACTTGTAGCTGACACCAGGACCGGCTTTATTGGCACGTGTGCCAATCCTTTTTCTCTTTTCGCCTGTGGCTCTGTTGCGTTTGCCTGCCTCTGTGTCTAATCCCTATCTTGCATTGTGTTTTGTGCTTTTAATGAGCAGGGATAGACAGCAAAGCAAAACTTCCATGCAGTGATCAGAAGAAGAGGAGCCATTTATTTCTGTGTTTCATGTGATGCCATGAAAACAGTCAGCAGTCTTGCAGAAGAGTTCCGCAGTATCCACAGCAGCTTTGCTGATGCCAGCTGACGTTAGGTAGCACGTGCCCCTTGCAGTGGGGCAAGTTCTGCATCTTCACGGCGATGGGCAGGCTGCAGTCAGACATTAGTGCAAGGGGCACGCCTCATCTTTTTTGGGTTCATGTGTTTTTTTGGGTCTAAAACTTTAACTGTAACTAGGACTGGTCAACATTTTTTATTACGCATGTACGTATTCGTATTTTAAGAAAATGAAGTTCTGGGTGTGGGTATGTGCTAATATCAAAAGGAAAGCGTAACCATGTGAAGCTTCCTAAAGCCTCATATTAAAATACCGGAGGTGGTTGACTCCAAAGCATTGGGTTGAAGAGGTGTGTGGGAAAGCCTTGGTCCACCTTGCTGCTGAAGACAGAAACTTCTCATGGGTTTATTTCAAAGTGGTCAAGCCCACAGATGTAAGCAAGAAAGTTCAATGGGTCACACCATCTTAATGAGAGACTGTCACAGCTGGAGAGCCCCTTGTGACATTCTGGGCTACAAAGCCACTCAGGGAGCTGTTTCCAGGTACTGGCACCTGTTGGGTGTTTGAGTTCCCTTAGTGATGTCTACCTTGTCAGCATTAAACTTCAGGAGAGGGCTTAAACCCAGATCCCAGGCTGTCCAAACCTCCTACACGCTGGCATTTTCTCTGGCGTTACTTCAGAAAGACTCAGTTTCTCTGGCTTAAGCTTATACCATATCTCTCGAGGAAGTGTGAACACAACTGGGTCAGTTTTTGTGGCTCCGTGAGCTCAGAAGTCAGCCCGGCGCCCTGAAACGGTGTGTACGCGTATAAGGACCCCAGAGCAATCATACCGCAAATATAAATTACGGCAACAACATCCTTATCACCTGGATGGAAGTTAAAAGAAAACAATTTTTTTACAAAAAAAAAAAAAAAAAAGCAGGGATAAAGCCAAAGCACAAGGCAGATCTCCTGACCCTTTGGTACTGACCATTCCCAGCTGCCTGTGACAAGTGTGCCGAGTCGGTCTGGTGGTGGCGGAAAACCCGCAGCAGCTGGTGGGAACAGGCTGAACTGCTGATGGGAAGCTTATGGTTCCAGCCACTCTTCCAGCTGAGCTGTTACCTGCCCAGGATGGAGCAGTGGTTACAGAGGTGGAACTAAACCGTCCTTGCCTGGCTCCAGTTTTAATCTGGCAGTCGTACCCACTTTTTCACTCGCTGCTGATTGCTGAGGATAACCAAAGTGGGCTTTGCAGCTAAGATCAGCTAGAATATGGCACTGGTCTGACCACTGCTCCTCTTCTGCATCCAAAACACCGATCTTGGAAATAACTGATTAAGGGAAGAATGCCCTTTTTAAAGGGGCAATTTAAATAAATGTCACTTCCCTTAGCAAATCCTGTATTTTTTCTTCCTCCTTATATCCACATCTTTTACCTTTGACTATATAATTCAGCCCTGTAAACTTCAATTTGCTACTTAAAATGGCACTTATGACCAGTTTTGATACTTTCTTGCTGTGTTTTTAAAGCCATTCACGAGAATCTTTAAATGAATAACTGAAATTAACCTTCATTTGTGCCTTAATTTGAAGTTCAAACTTAACATAATCAATATTTCGTGGTCTTCTGCAATCTGTTCAAGTCTGTTTATCCAAGGAAATTATTTGTTCCCCTGCTGCTTTTGAGGTACAAATGGGCGTAATTTATTCCACAAACTAGAAGAAATCGAAAGAACTAGGAGTCTGAGGACAGAGAAGTGTACCGTGCCCAAGTTCAGCACTTGCGAAGTACACGCACACTCCACTTAATTGTTAGTGCCTCTAACAGTGTGTATAACATACAATGTTTCTCAGTAAACTGCCTCTTTTCAGCTTTTGGTAAAATTTTAGCTCTGCAACGCTGACTGTAAAGCCTGCTTTTCCCCCACTCGGTGAAAGCAATCGTATAAGGTGAAGTCATATTTCCTGAAATCGGGTATGAGAGCAGACATGTAGTGCTGAATAAAATGCATTGTATTTGTCATGATGTGTTTTTGGATGAGCTACCTTTATGGCCAAGTAATTTGCTATCAGTGTTTCATTGTAATTTACTCTCTAAAGAATCCATCATGTCATAAACTTCAGCAGGTACAAGATCAGTTCGTTCCCCTTTTAAGATTGTATCGTAAGAAACATTTAGCGCATTGTGAAATAAACTCAAGAAGCAGTTAATCACTGCAAGTCTGTCACGCTCGTCTTTGTCATCCTTAACAAACTTAAAAACTGCAAACGGGCGATTCTCAGGTAATGTAAAAAGTAACATCTAATAGCTTCCAACTGCAAGTCAGACAGATAATCGTCTTGTGGGGACATGCCTCAACATTTCTGTGCATTGAAGGTTGACAAAGTGCTACAGCTTCCGTAACGCTGAGACTCTTGGCAGGTAAGCAGAAGTGATTGAAAACTTTCGTTACGCAACCCTTGAGATCAAATGGTTACTTGATCAAACATTTAGAAAATAATTTACTGTTTTGCAGAAGATGAGGATGCTTATTTTGCCTCCAGGTAATTGCCCAGGTTATTTTCCTGTAATTTATAAACAGCGATGCCTCCAGAAGTTAACATTAGTCTTATTAGCTGAATGTGAATAACAAACCTCAGACTACTTGACTTTTTTAATGCCTCTTACATTTTGATATTTTCTCACACGTTTCACCGATACCTTGCAACAGCAATAAACCAGATTTGTTCATTGCTGTGCGGCTGAGAGGAAAATGACTCTCAAGAACACTTCATTATTTCCATGGTTTGAAAGCTTGTATGTTCGGAATAATGCTAGGGCACGTCATCTACAGTTACTGAAACTTATTTTTGCAGGCTTAGTTGCTATTTTCTGGTCAAAATTTGTAATTAAAACATTGAGAAAACATTTTGTTTACGAGTGGATAGAACTCGGTCTTCTACAAAGTGGGCAGAACATACAAAAAAATCTGCTTCAAATGTAGCTCCAGTTAAGTCAGTCAGCAGCATCCCTGTGGGAGTGAATATGCACGAGAGGTCTCCAGGTTGCACTCGGTTCTCCGCCTCACTGGGGCAGAAGCTCCAAACAGTGAGCTCAGTGGAGGAGTTTATTCCGTTCTCCTTCAATTCTCTTGTGAAATCACAAGTATGCTTTTGTGTTAAACTCAAATGCAGCCATTTCCCTTGTGGTTCCTACCATATACTTCTGATTCCACCTTCTGTAACGCTTTCACAAGCTCAGAGCACACCAGCAATGCGATATACAAAATCTTGTTACTGGGTAACGGAGCAGCCACTCTAGAGCAAATTCCATTTACGTACTGCTAAACTTGGAGAAAAATTTCTAAGATCCGAGTAGATCTTTACCTAGAAACTTCCCCACATCTACTCACTTCTGTTTCTGAAAGGTCTTGTGCTCTGTGCAACCCTGTAACTCAGTTTTGCTTTGAGCAGGAGTTTGAATGAGAAATCTCTGAGGCTGCTTCTAACCCAAATGCTGCCATTCTTTTCACTGATTCTCTGCAATCGAAGTCTACGAAAAAAGTACGTGGCGTAACAAAACTTTCTATCTCTATAGTGACTTAAAAGGGCTCTAGCTCCTTCTAGCTGAGTCCTCAGTTTGGATTCCTCATTTAGCTTTTTACTTCCCAAGGGCTGAAGATAAAATTGAAGCTGGATGTGCAAGACTTCTACCACAGCAGTGAGTTGGCCCAACAGCATCCCCTCTGGTTATCTGTGGAGAAACTGGAAATAAGAGCCAGAGGGACCTTCATTTGTTCTTTTGTCTGCTGGATGGGGTTGCTTTTGCTGAATCTGGGTAAACTCAGGTGTGGCATTGTGTGTCCTACATATCTAACCAAATGCATGGGTCCGTGTACTTATTTTTCTCTCGCAGCTGGTAGAATCAAAGCCGGCAGCTGCGTGAACCCAAAATGTTTGAAATGGGGCAAACTGGATGTGGGGAGAGCTGTAAAATGGGGGCAAATGTGATAATTTTCAGAGCTGTGCGAGAGAGGCAGAGAAACCCCTTGGGGGCAGGGGTAAAGTCATCATCACATTAAGTGAGTAGTCTGTTGTGATTGTTCTCTGATGTGAAATAGAGTGAAAAATGATGGGATTTTTTCCCTTTAATTTATTGGAAATGGGAATGACTCAGTCTTGCTTTAACTTATTTTGTAACTGCTTTATTTGGAGTGTGCTCTGAATAAACAGGGCTTTCTGTTTTCATACTTCTGTAGATTTTGCTTCTTGACTCACTTTTATTTTTTTTTTCTCCCTTCTCTGAAAGTATAGGTTTGGGTGAAAAGTAGTCATAACATTCCTGATATCAGAAACATACTCAATTTATTCCTTTTAAGCCAAGGATAATGAAACTCCCGAACTTTGGAGTCGCACAAAAAGGTTCTGCTCATGAGAACTGTATCTGGCTTTTCTTCCCAGCCGCCTCCTGGATGTTACCAGAAGGACAAGCCTTGAACCCAAGAACTCTTGCGGTGGCAAACTCACCGTTGCCTCTTGCTAGCCTTCCATTCTATTGCTCTTTTTGCAAACTAACATCTGAACGGGCTTGGTTTGTGAATAAGCAGCACGCTGTGGTCAGCTGCGAGCCAGACTGCAGCGTTCATGACAGATGAGGAAGGTGGGTGACTCACGTGGCTCAAACAGATGGAAGGCGACCTCTGGGCCAGCCCTCGCTGTCCGCTTAAATGTAATCGCAGAGCTGAACAAGCTGAACAACTCTAGCAAGTCTGTTGTCCAGTTCTGATTTTTTTTTTTTGGGTAGAAATCAGATGACATGAAGCTTAATGCTGGAGTTTGTGTTTAATTAGGGGGATTATCTCAAATCTGAAATGGAGCCGCTGTGAAGCGTGTGAACTGCAGCTAGAATAAAGACTCCCACAAACCCTTGCAAACTGGAAATTTATAGGTTTCGCCCTGTATTTATTTGTTGTGGCTTGGTTTGAGACGCAAGGTACAGCTCAGCTGCCACAGCTGGACTTTCTTCTGCTCCGCATTTCTTTCTGGAGGCTGCTCTAATTTTGTTGAGCAGATCGCCAGGGCGCGGGTTGGCTGCCGCTGGAATCGCTCTGCTCCGCTCCCTTAGCAAATACGCGAGGTCTGAGAGGCGTCTGGCTGCGCGTAATGAAACGAGCTGACTGGCACTTTAGCGTTCCCCCGTGTAGGAGCGTCTTAGGAGTAAGACACTTAATAATAATTAACATTCTAATTGGCCCATACGAGCGTGGATGCGTGTGCGCGGCTGCGCTGGCTGGCTCTGCTGGTGGCGGAGAAATTGCATCGGGTATTTCCCAAACTGGCTCCCTCTTAGTCAAGCAGAGCCTTTATCTTCTGAAACACCCATCTTGGCCTTCAGCTGTTTCCAGCAGCAAAACGCTAAACAGACCAAATGTGAGAGGGGGAGGAAAGAAAAGTAACTATATTAAGGAAACATTAACAGGAAAAGAACATCTTGGTAAGGTCCGCAGATAAGATTGGCAAGGCTTGTTCTCTCCGAGGGATGTCTGCGGTACAGCGTGTCCTGTAGGCTTTAGCCCCTGCTCTGTGCCAGCGTGTAGGGAGGACATTAGCTCTTAATAGGAAACTTTAGCTGTTTAAATCAAGAACATTTTTCCACAAGGCGACATTCTGTCAGGTGACTGCCGAGAGCCTCGGTTGAGGCTCTGCTCCCCCAAGTCACTTCTTGTTAGAGGCTTGCCACCTAGCGCGGCAACTCGGAACTGCTCCGCTCCGCCTTCTGCCGGGTGCTGGAAAAACCGATTTAAAAAAAATTAGTTTATTTAACCTGAGTAGCGGTCACTACGTGCGGTGGCTGTTTGGCTCTCAGCTTTTGCAAAGCACAATACTTGCTCCGAGGCGGCAGCAATACTTGCTGCGGTGCTGCTTATGCCGACAAACTGCATCCGAACCGAGGGTTTGTTGTAATCTCAGCCTGCTTTGGCAGAGCGAAGCAACCTAAAAATGAATGACTACAGTTTATAGCAGGGTTCTTGCCTTCGTGTCTAACTGCAAACTGACAGACAATCAGTTCTGCAGCATGCAGGTTTGTTCAGGGTTGGTTTTTTTTTGATGCGGAGAACAAACACTATTCTTATAAAGTCACACTTTGGAAAAACGTAAAAGAAACCAGCAATTTCGAATAGCTTCCTTTGTTCAGACCATCTCTGCGAAAGGCATAATCTGACCATTCAACTGTATTTACAGCTCTCCCCTTCTGCTGAGTTACGACAAAACCAGAGGCCAGATGCTTAGTTTCCTGTATCTGCACTTAATTTAGCACCAAAACTAACATCATCTTGCCCTTTTCATACTACAAAAATGATTTCTACTCCCTTGTTAAGAGCAGCATCTCACAACGAATTGTTTTCACAGAAGTCAGTGAGACTTAACTACTCCTATAATCATGTTTAGGGTGCCAGAATCTGGCCTAAGGTTATCTTACTAATGGAGTTATCTCTGCTTTGGCGGTGCCAGTTTTCTCCCTATATATTGCAAAAAAAAAAAGTATTTGAACTCGGGCTCTGAAAGGTGCTGAGCAGCTGCAGTTCCCACGAAGGCCAACGACTGTTGAATGCGCTCCACATCAGCCCAGGCTCTGCTCATCATGTTTATTTGACAGGCAATAACCCTTTTATTGAACCCAGCGCATTACGCTGATGATCCTCCCCTTCAGCAAAGACGATCGTGATAATCACTCGGTATTTCTTTCGCGACCAATTGCTGTCTTTTGGGAAAGAGTCAATTTGCATAGTTTCAGCTTACGATTAATACATTTTGTAATGGTTATTTAATAAAGTCCAACTATGGGGAGTTCCCTACTGGTAAGAGGAGAGGATGGGAGCTGAAGCAGCTGTGTGTAAAACTGGGTTCTGCCACCGACTTGCTTAATGACCTTGGGCAAATCACTTAGCTGCTGTGTCCTTTTATTTATTCCCTTGTAAAACTGGTATAACAGTACCCTGGTGCCACGAAGCTTAATTACTGTTTGTAAAGGATTTTGACCTCTCCATCAAGGCACAGCATGAATTATACTATAGCTAGCCTGTTGACCCCGAGTGAAGGAAATGTATGCAGCTGTTTATCTAGAGGAATGCCTAGTTAGAAATGCAGTTTAGGCCAGTGAAGTGTATTTTCACTTAAGATAAAAGAACACCTTCTTCCTCCTACACTCTCCACTGAATGTCAGAGCTTCCTATTGCTTTAAAGTGCAAACTCAAATTTTCTCTGAAGGCCAGGCTCCCAAATATATGCAAACTCCCCTTGATATTGATTTCATTGGCCAATTGATGAGGCGTGCAGGAATTTTTTTCTAATGCTTAGCTTGGCCTTTCCTCATGTTATGGTATCAGACTCTGACTCCTTGTCCTGCTTCTTTCCTCTTCCTCTCCCACTCCTCCTTAGGAATAAAAAACACTTCAGAAATGGGATTAGCTTTGTAATAAGTTCCTTTAATTGCATTTTTTAATTTTTTTTTTCGGTATTGGTATGCACAGGTTATCTTTAAATGATTTACTGCTGTACTGCCAGGCACTGCTCACTTCACCTCCTTCCTGCTCTCTTTGCATATGGATTCCTCTAAGAACACTGGCAAATGATCTTTCAGAGAGGGTGCAACATGTTTCTGCCATGAAATCCCCAAACGGAGAGCGGGAAGACCCTGCCATTTCAGACATGCATGTCCCAGCCTTGTGGGTTTTGGCACTCGGCCTCTTCGTGGGCACCCAGCACCTTGCAAAGTGAGGTGCCTGCCCACCCCCAATCCTAGGAAAGTAAAGCATCCCAGGAGGCTTTTTTTATTTCTGTCTTTTTTAAGTTTTTTTTTCTTTTCTTTTCTTTCCTCACTGTGATCGTTGAGCCACTCCGACGTGAATTTATGTGTGTAATCATCTGTGTTGTAATTGGCAGCCTGGCATATGACTCACTAACCAAATTAACTGAAGTTTCCTTTGGGGAAAAATGTAATCAGTTACTACACTCAGATACATTGCAACAAATTAACTCTTACTGTCGGGATGGGTTTAGACCTCACTGGCCGATGGCTCCTTCCCCGAAAGAACTGGCGGAGGGGACCCCTAACAGGGAAGGGTTAAAAGCCGGCGGGACCGAGGTACCTTGAGGCATCTTTCTCAACAGCTTCTGGAAAGTAATTTGCAATATTGCCTAGCCTAAGAGTTCAAAAATCACAAATAATATCCATCCCCTGTTAGGAGATTGGCTTTAAAATCTGTAAGAGACAAAAATACTTGTTTTGCTTGTTTGGGGTGTTTAAGCTTTCAGCGTTCCACCATGCGAGCTTCTGTCTGCGACCCAAATGGTCAGACCTCCACTTTCTGCAGGAAAGAAAGCTGAGATTTTTGTACGGTCACATGATTCTAGAAGCTGGGGCTTTAAGAAAAAAAATCTACTGTTGCAGAACTAAGAATTAATTGGTCTGAGTTAGCAACACAGCACTTGATTGTGGGTTTTTTTGGTGGTGTTTTTTTTTTTTCTTTTCCCTGTGCTGAAATCTATTCAGTGCCTAAATCTAAGCAGCACTGTGGAAATAATTTATAATTTTTTGGTTTGCTGGCTGAACAAAAAGCTAGTAAAAAACTTTGTTCTAAGTAAAATGGAATACTGTATTTTAGCTGAAACAAAACATTCCTTTCCAAATTATTTTTTTTCACTTAAAAAACCCAAATCAGATGTTTTATAATGTCTCTAATCTCGATAAATATTTCCTTCCCAAGTCTGGTCAATGGTTCCAGTTAAACTTGATCTGCAATTGTCAGGAAGTAAAAAATTCTACTAAACGTGGCACGATGGCCAACCTGAGAGGTCCTAGTCTAGTGGACAACTGATATGTTAGCAGACTGAAGCCTTTTAATTGGCGATCGCTGCGTAATAGTCTCAGGGTCCCAGATATTCAAACACGTAGATGTCGCTCTCTTTAATTTTAACCTCTGAAGCTTTTGCATCTGGTATTTGTTTTACAACCTCCTGGATTTTTGTAGTGCCTCCTGTGCAGGACTGAACTCAGTCAGTCAGAGAAAAATGATAATTGTAACGTTAAACTAGTTTTAAAAAGACTCTCTCTAAAAAGGTATAGGATTCCTTTTTTTTTTTTTTTTTTTTGCTGTTTATTTATTCCTTCCTTGATGCCCCTGCAAAAATCTTAGTATCTTAGTACCACTGTGATTCTTTGGCACGACTCTCGCTTCTGACTATGCCGGTGTTTCCTTTCTCTTTTATCTTTCCACCTTTTTTTTTATTTCATATATTTATTTTAATAACTAGAACAATCTATTTTTGCAGTTGGAAGAATGCAAAATTCAATTTATCTCGGAGAACACCTAAAATTAATTCACACGGAAAGGGGGTGGTGGAAGATTTAGGTCCTGACTGTGAGCTTTTGACTGGATTCATTTGTCATTTTGCTTCACGGATCGGAGCAATGAAGGTTTTATAGCGTGAGCCCTGAGAGTGACAGCGCTGGGTGTGATTTCACACTGCTGCCTCAGGGTTTCCTTTCCCTTCCTAAGGGCACAGATTTGTGTGTGCTCCGAGGGTGGTGTAGAGTGGAGTTGGATTGGGCAGGGTCCTGCTGTCGTCTTTTATATTTGGTGGGCAATTTCGGCGCTGAGGATGAGCACGAGGCACCTAGATCGCTTGTTGGCTGCTGGTGGCTGTGTGTGGATGCGGACGTCGTGCACCTAGGAAAAGAGAGGGCTGAGAAGGATCTTATTAGTGTATATAAATGCCTGAAGAGTGGGGGCAAGGGGAAGGGGACAATCTCCTCCCAGTGGTGCCCAGTAATGGAACAAGGAATAATGGGTTTAAGTTAGAACATGGGAAGTTCCATCTCAACGTGAGGAGAAACTTCTTCCCTGTGCGGGTGCCGGAGCCCTGGCCCAGGCTGCCCAGAGAGGGTGTGGAGTCTCCTGCTCTGGAGACTTTCAAACCCCCCTGGACACGTTCCTGTGTGGCTGCCCTGGGTGACCCTGCTCTGGCAGGGGTTGCACTGGGTGATCTCCAGAGGTCCCTTCCAACTCCCGACATTCTATTATTCTATGCTCGTGTGAACTTCTCGGCGTGCTCGTGTGAACTCCTCAGTTCTCCAAGCTGGCCACTGAAATATTACTGCTGCAGAAGTTGGAGAAAATAGCTGCCTGGAGGCGTGTTTGATGCTGAATTTTGGTGGAGGCAAACTGGGGCTACGTTCTGATCTTTGAAGGTCCTGTCTGGTGTCTCACGGCTGAATAATCTTCTGAAGGAAGGGGGTTGCTCGCTGCTGCCTGCTGAGCAGCTGCACTTTTGACCGGTGGGATCACTTTGCTGGGGCAAAGAAATAGCTGTGATGGAGTCTGTGAATCTGGGTTTAGTGGTGAGGTGGAAACACAGGGCTGGGCTCATCCTTATGGTAGGTGCCTACCAGACGTCCTCTTTAGCAGAAGCCTTGGAAGGACCAGGTATCAAGGGCTTGTTGCCTATTTCAGCTGAAGCAGAACTTCCCTGAAACGCCTTTTCAATGGAAAATGAGACACAGAGCAGTGAAAGCTCCGGTTGTGGGAATGCTTTGTGTCTGCTGAAGGAGCGGGGGGAGCTGAGCGTGCAGGTTCCTGATCCTTCCAGTCAGTTTCCACAAGTCCCTGCTTGTCAACACCCCCTTTCCCAAGGTTATTTATCTTCCTGTCTGTTGCTGAGAGCTCTTGGATCCAAATGAACTGAATTTGTTCACACCTGCCATATAAACCAGTAACAGTGTAATAAGTGAGTGGGCTCCACTACCCTGAGCTATGAGTTTCAGGTGGGATACGAATCTGTGCTCTTCCCTGTCACTGAGGGAAGAAGCAGGGTGGCAGGGCTGGGTCCTGGCCATGTTTTGGGGAGTCAGCAGGACCTCACGAGTGACTTCATGGACACCCTGCCTCCTCGTCCCTCCGCAAAGCGAGCAGTGCTGGCCGGGAAGGCAGCACAGCAGCCAGGTTTGCCTCGTGACATCCCGCTCTAGAGCTGGGAAGCAACAAGGAGATATTCGGGAAATGTTCCCTTACTGACGTGGCCTCTGGTCTTGCAACTTTCCGCCTGCTCTGAGGGCTGTGACGTGCTGGAGTGTCGAGGGGGGAGGAAGGTGTGGTCTGATTTTGCCCCAAACAGCTGCGGTGGCCCCGGTCCCTCAACCTTTCACTGTCCCTGCGTTATTAGTGTTATGCCAGAGTTGCAAAAATCTTGAAATGTGCATTGCAATCGATGCAAGGTGAAATTTGTGCTTGGAGTGGTATAAATAGTGCATAAATATCCTTCTTGCTGTCTCTACTGAGGTGAGTCTTGTCTCCAGAACTGCCACAGTTTTTATTGCTTTTTTTTGTTGGTTTTTTTCACCCTCCTTCACAATACTGAGTTGACTGACTTTATCTTGGCACTTTCTGTGTCTTGCCAAAAGAATCAACTCAAAATAGCTTGCTGGGGTGAATTTTGGATATTTTGTTTTGTTGGTTTTTTTTTTTTCTGTGCCACTGAAACAAGAGATGGTTCTTTTAAAGAATGCAATTTATTTTACCCACTTTCACCCTCAATTTGTACACGGGCCATTAGCTGCCAGCTGAGTGGTAAATACATTCGTGGTGGTGGTGCCGCCTACATTTCAGATTTGCTTTCTCTCCTCCAAAAGCTTTTCCCTTCTCTCGAGCTGTGGTTACGAGCTAGCAAAACTCACTTAACCCTTTTGCACCAGCAGAATTAACTTCCATTAATGTTATGAGCGCTTCAGGCAAAACAGCGTTAGTCTGTTCTACCTCCTCTGAGATGTCCCCTCTCTGGTGCCGAACAGGTTGAATGACAAAGCAGCCATTTAAAAACCTGTTTGAAGATCATTTACCAAGAAAGGGGAGTTTGGTAGCTCTTTTTTTTAGAAGTGGAAAGCCTCAGTTCAACTCCCAGCTCTTTAGGAGTCTCTTGGCACGAGCCTGGAATCTGCAATCTCTGACTTTCTTGACTTTCATCTTTTTTTTTTTTTTTTAGCGACTTTTTCCTCTGGAAAAGGTAGTGGGTGAGCTGTGCTGGGGGCATGACAGTGGAAAACATCGTTCTTTGTTTCCCTGAGCTCTAACCCGTAACTTCCTTCTGGTGCATTTTCTGCCCTTTGTTTGGAGTGGGAGCCCCGATCTTAAGCACGAGTGTAAAATATAATACAAATATGCAATGCAACTCAGTGTCTTATAATCCCTTGCCCCCGTAATTTCAAGTGAACTTCACCAAGTATGAGTGAAGTGACTCCAACCTCATATTCCACCTTCGTAGGTGGTGTTTGTATGCGGGTCTCGTTGAACGCCTGCATAGTTATGAGATCCTGAGGAATAGCCGGAGCCCATTTTACTTAGTAATGGAGTAGGTTGTGAATAGGTCTGTTGTTGAAGCGTTTATTGTTTTTCAACTTAAGTTATGGTTTCATATGAATAATATATGTAGCTAGTCAATGCTTGGGAAATGCATTCTTTTCCTTGTGAAATATTTATGGACGTCAGTGCCTACTAAGTACCCAGTCAATTTTGAGAATACAGCTCTAGTAAGAAGGCTTAGTTGCCTTTAAACTCTTGCTCAGGGATTGGCAGGGTGGGACCTGTTAGGTAAAACGTGCTGGAAATCTGCCATTTTATCCAGTGATTTCCCTCTCCTTCTTCCCCTCTGTTTGTGGAATCGATCTAACCCTCCCTGGATTTTGAAAGTGAATTTTATGTTGGTGAAAATTTCTGTACTGACAGAAAAGACAATGGAATCATCTACATCAGTAGTGGACAGGTGCAACCTGAACTGGTGAAAAAGATAATTCATACTGCAATTGAAGTCTGCTGGAATTTTCACCTGTCAATCAAATCAAAATTATCTGCATATTTTCTATAACAAATTATAGCCACCAAAATGCTCTCGCTAGTTTTATGTGGCATAGTTTTGCCCAGTGTAGAATTCCCGTGTCAGTTTTTCAAATTTTCACCGTCGAAATGAGGATTAATCCAGATATGGGTTTGCTGGTTGGATAATCCAATGTAACTTGTGTACTGGAGCTGCCTGAGGCTCCCTTTGGCTCTTTTGTCCTGGGAAGAGGCGTTCCTGTGGAAGAATTGCTGTGATTTAAGACGCAGAAATGCTCAGTCTTGACCTCAGACAATATTTCAGTCTTCAGGTTTGCTGTTGGAAATTGTATCCTTTCTGTCACAGGGCTCTGTCCCGCTCTTGGACTTGTTGACCAGACTTTGTAAGGAATGAGACCTCACAGACGTGGGCACCTTGATTTCCTTTCCAAGAAATCCGTGTGCCAGCTCCTGAGCTTGCAAAGGGCCCTTGGGGTGCAGTGGTGGGCGAGCGCCTCGGGGTATCGAGGTTTTAACAGAGGCACCCGGTCAGGAGCAGAGACGGCTGGAAATCTTCTGCGAGGAAGATTTCAGTCCTGAAAAACCCACCCTGAATTTGAGAATTTGCAAATCGGCTTGAACCGACTCGAGTCCTTTTAATCATTTAGATAATAACGTATTTGTCGTGTCCAGTTCTGACTCCTGCAGGCTGCAGAGACAGCACTTGCACAGACCAGTAAGAACTGCCTGTGCAATGCTTCCTGCAGCTTCCTGCTCTGGTGGCCTGCAAATGGATGATTTTTTTTTTTTTTTTTTTAAATTCTTCCTTTGTTTGCTTGGTTTGGGTTTTTTTGGTTGCTTTTGGATAAACAACCCTCACGTATCTGTCTGAAACTCCCACCATTAAAGCGTTAACTCGGCAATCTCAAATGGTGTATTTTTTTTTCTTCCCCCTTACCTACATGTCAAATCATAAACATCAGCTTCGGTAATAAATATTTCTATTTTATATGTATATTTTTATGCCTTTATCCCAGCTGTATTTTCAAGGCTAAGGGTTTCAGTGTGAGCTTCTTGCTGCATGTTTAACAAACAAATAGTGAAAAATAAGATATGCTGATGTGGAAATTATTATACATAAATCATTGAAAAATGCTGTTTTTTAGAGAAGGGAATCACAAAAGGAGTCATTGACCTGAATAAAAGAAGCTCAGCTGTACTCGAGAGAATTTGCCATTTTCGATACATGTTAGTGCTCGCTAACAATTGTAATTTATTAATCCCGTTCCCTCTTCTTTTCCTCTCGACTTGCACATTTGCTTTTTATTGTAAGCAAGAATTGTATTTATTTTCTAAGAGCGTAAATTGATCTTGTGGTCACCGATAACCACTAAAAGCTACTCGACAGTCAAAACAATCTCTCAAAAGACCCATAACCAAAGTAGGTAGAAGAGGCCTCCTCGCTAGATCATTCAATTTTAATATTTTGAGGAGAAAAAGCTGTATTTGCATCCTGAACCAGAGCCAGGGATATTCTGGCCTGATCTGCAGGTTGTAACTCTCCTCGTGGTCTGTTTGGAAACAGAAGCTCCCTGCCTGGCGCAAACTGATGCAGCTCTGCCGCTCCAGAAGAAATGCCGTTAGCTCTGCCCGTGGACTCCAGGATACGGAGCGGCGATAGGAGGCTTTTTTATTAATCTCTGGGAAACCAGCGTGTCTATTCTGCTGTTTAAATGGAGCTGAACTCACACAGAGAATCTAGAAACGGAGTTTAGCGAGCTCAGGCATATTACTGTCTATTACCTTATTTTTCTTTACATCTGGAGTATCTCTGTTGTACAGAGGCTTTGCCTGTTAAAGAGCTGTCAGGGCTCGGCTTCCCCCCTTGGCCTCCCAAAGCTTCCATCTACGCTCAGCGTTTGCCAAACACGCCTTCGTGTCGGAGATTTGTACGTGCCCACCTGCACTAACAGATGCCATCGCTTTTTTCCTCCTGTCTCTCTTTTCCCAGATGAAGATGGGATAGTTCAGAATTTTATAGCCCCAGCAACCCGAACTAAATCCTGCAGAGGAAGAGGCAAGAAATTAAGCATAGTCCAGGGTTAGGTAATCTTATCTTAGTAAACATCCAGTTCTAACATGTAATCGCCAGATGTCTGTCTGAAGCACCAGTTTTCTCTCTCCCAATACTTCTAGTCACCTGTAAAACTGCCTGGCTTCCCTTGGAATTGAGCTGTAGTCTCAGCACCGTGTTTTTATTTATTTAACAAATGTTGACTTTTTTTTATATATATAAAGATCTGTTTTCTTCCTTTGTCAATGTACTCAGAATTTGTCTAAGGAGGGTTGTTTTTTTTTTGGTGTGCGTCTTCCCTGTGGTATGTTGTAAACTTACTGACAGTTGCAATCGAGTGCTTAACTGATCATTAGTGCCTGAGTTTCCCCTTCAGCTGCAGTCATTCTATTTCTGAAGGCAGACTGTGATGTGCCTGCTGCCTGTGTTCAAGTTTTAAATCTTCCTTGGATTCAGCAGGTGCTGTGCATAGCTCAGCTCTTGTCAAGTCGAAAAATGATCATATATTTTTTTTCCCCATTATGTTCCTAAGATGAGGTGCTTGCTTGCTAGAGTGCTTATTTCTCCTCCCTCTTCTTTGGTGTCTTAAAAAATATTATTGGGAGGAAAAAAGATACGAAATAAACCAGCAGGCGAGGAGAAATAACCAAGAAATATGTGGTGTATTCATGCCATACATTTTAGTAAATTCTTAATGTGGACACAAGAGTATCTGACTTTGTAGATAAATTTCTGTGTTCTTAGCATTTATTGAATCAGCAATGTACCCATCCATTCTGTACCACTAACAGCTGGTCAGCCTTTCATGTGATGTGTGGTTTCCTCTTCTTCTTGCAGTAATGATAGAATAATACTATTATTCTTCAGCACCTTTCAGCTAACGTTCCTTTACATTGTCATCCAGCCATCAGTTACTTGTATGTAAATGTGCAGACCCCAATTTAGAAGAGGAATTAGCTTTGAGTAAAGCATTAGTTTGTACTGATAGGGTTGGAAAAGAGCTTCTTTCTGACACTGGAGAGGATTGAACAAGCTAAAGAAACAAGTGCCAGTATCATTCCTCCTATGGGCCTGAGCTGTTTCAGAAGGAGGGTTCTAATTATTGGCCTCAGATAAAGAGGGGGATATCCAAGTATGTATTTTGCAATCCTTCTCTACATCACAGGTGCCTCTCTGTCCCTCTGAGAGAACCCATCAATTCAAGGAGGTCACAGTATTTCTTTAGCCCATTCGCAGCTGATGCCTTCCCCCTTTTTCTCCCTTCTGGTACTTCTTTCCGAATTTATTTACTATCTGTGCTGGGGGAAAATAGGCGCCGTCAAAAACGGAGTGTCACTGATGGGAAACCTTCGCTGATGACAGCTCAGTTATTTTTACTCACCTGATATGTCCCACATCATTCTACAATAATTAAGTCCATAGTGAGGGAGGGATGAAGGGAGTGGTAACAGTTCTCTCGGAGCTACAGAGCTGTAGCAAAGGGATCATCTGATTCTAGCTATGCAAGGATCTTGCACCATTCCTGCCTATTTCTCTCCGAGACAAGGAACAGAAAGATAAGACGTTAAGAAATGTACAGAAGGCAAAACAGCACACCATTGACCTTTCCAATGTGGTGTCCTGCCATGCTTCTCTGAATGATGTTTCATTGTAAAGGGAACACCTTTTATTTTTTTATTAAGCAAACAAAAAGACCCAACAACTCACTTTGGGGAATTCTGAAAGAGTCTGGGGTCTGATTTCCAGCCTGTTGAGGTAATAGAAAAGGCTTCTCGTTATGTTTGTTGCTGCTTTAGAAATGGTTGCGATAGAAAACCTTCAAGTTGGGCAGATGTTAAGCGTCACACCAAGGGCTCCCTTCTGCAAAATGCTGAGTAAAGCTGGCTAGAAAACAAAACATCTGTTTTAGGAACAATGTGGGTATTCTAGAATTTTTGTCTCATCAAAATAAAAATAACATCGCTTGTTAAAGAGCAAGTGAGCAGAATAGAGAGTCAGCTCACAGGATGCCAAAGCCTGGATCTGAAGGTATCCCTATGAGATGTTGGAGGGTTTATGGTCTACAGCACCACCTTAAACATAGTTGCTCCTGTTGGATCGGTCCTGAATTCATAAAAATCCCATCCCTTGGGGCGGAGGAGAGATGATGACCCAGAGGTTGGGGTATTTGCCATGACTATGGGAAGACAATGTCAAATCCTTGCTCTGCTTTCCTTGGAGCCAGCTCAACCTTTCCTCTGTCACGTGGTGTAAATCCACATCACCAGAGAACATGCTAACCACCGGGCTGCTGGCTGTGCTGGGATCTTTTCCCAACCAGGTTTTGCTCCCCAGTTTCAAGCTGGGCTGGAAGATTCTTCCCAGCAAGTGGTTTGTTGAAACTGATGCGTTTCCCACAAAGTTTCAGTTCTGAGAGATCAGCATTTTCTATCCTGCCCACCTCCTCCAAAATAATTAAAAACCCACCCCAAAAATAATTAAAAAAAAAAAGTCTGTTGGAAAATTCCTGACTAGCACCAGAGCTGAGCGCTGATGAGGTCAATTGACTGTTTGCATCCCTCCGACGTTTAGAGTTTTTTTTATTTCAAAACAGAGAGCTGCTCTTCTGGACAGGAAATTGGAGAAGAAAAAGAAAAGAAAAGGGCAACAAAGCTGTATTTCAATGATGCGTTCAACTGCAACTTGCATTGAGTGCGATTTTGGAAATAATCTTTATCAGATGTTGTGTCAAGCACCTATTGAATGCATCAAAACTCCAACGTGCTTAATTTTCCTGCTTTGCACAAAACATGAAATTCATCTCTTAAATACCATAGCCAGCACCATAAGAAAGAGGCCTTGAAAAAGAAACTTTAGTAATGTAACCCCTAAGTCCATCCCAAAGGGACTTTCACTGTCAGATGAAGACTAACTGGGAATGTATATGTCGGGGAGGAAGAGGAAGAGATAAGGGGGTCAGGGAGTTCTAAACAGCTCTTGCACTAGTTTTTCCCCCGCAGAAGGACAAAGAATGGTAAACAAAGGGTTTATTGGCATTAGAAATGTGACCACTATGGGCAGCAAGGACGTGAGGCAGGTTTTCTAGGCAGCCGATCCTGTTTGTATTCCTACCTCTGCTCTTTGGTCTGCTGAAAACTTTCCCCTTTGTGCTCCTGTTTCCCCAGCTGTAAGGTGGTCAGTGGCATTCGTTGCCTTCGTAAAACGCTTTGAGATTTGTGGGCGAAAGGGATGCATTAGGGTTGTTAGTAGTTTTGAAAGGGAACAAGCCATGAAGCTGAAGTTTGAAGTTGTCCTCATCTTCTCATGTCTCTTTCCTCTTAAGATTTTTTTTTTTTCCTGTAGGGAATAAACTAGTGAACTTAGAAGTGGCCAACAGTCTTGACCTCTGAGCCAAGAATTAAACCTTCCCGTAGCTTAGTTGTACGGTGCAGATTATGTGCACAGAAGGTGTACGCAGGTATTTGGAAAGCGACTTCCAGGTGACAGATGGTGACAATCCTCTGGGTGTCCCATTGTGTAACCCGGGTGTCCCATCGTGTTGAGCTAAGTGGGAGCTGGACCAGAGGCAGGCCAGGGATGCTCCTCAGAGAAAGCGTCCTTACCAGCTGGAATACAGATCGGTCAGCAGCCCTGGACCAGAATTGTCTTATTGCTGGGCACACAGTCTCTCCTGGCATGACAACTGGCTTGAGCTACAGCTCAACTCCATGTACTTCAAAGCCCCATGCCGGCCAACTATGGGCTTGTACTTACTCTACTCCCTCCTTCAGGTTATTAGTGCTTGTGCTTGTTCGCTGGGTCATAACACTTCACTGTCCCAGTACACGGTGACTGTCCTCTGAAGCTTCTAGTGTGCACAGACCGGGCAGGCACAAACAAGTAACGTGTTTTGCCTAAGAGGAAGACAAGACTGAAGCAAAGATCATGTAGATTAAATAGAAAACATATAATTTTTTTTTTAACAAAAGCATTGCAGTGTTGCAGTTCTCTATACATGAATTGTCTGCATTAAGGTCATGATAAAAAAATATTTTAATGCCTTTAATCCTGTATCAGCTATTGCCATGGGCCCCGCAAGCAATCAGTAATATGGCAGCTGTACTTGGAGACTTGGTTCTGCCATTTGATTCTCGAGCAGATTTTCCATGACCAAAACAGAGAATGGAACTAATGACTGTTCAAGAAAGCTCGTTACAGAGTGAGATTCCATACTCCAGTCCCACAGCTTATTGTCCACATGGAAGCCCAGCTGAGGAATCCAGCGTTGCTTTATCAGCAAAGTTACAAATATTTACTGAGGAACAGAAGTCAAATGGGAAGGACCGTCTAATCCAAGCTATGTGTGCTTATAACTGCCCTAAGCATGAAGACAACTGTTTTTTCTCAAATTTTCTTGCTGTGTGGGTGGTCTCCAACGTTATTCATAAATAATCTTTATACTTTTTTTTTTTTTTTGAACTTTGTAGAGGATAAAGAGGATAATAACCGTACCAGCTTCACCAACCCGTGGAGAGAACAGCTGAAGAGAGCATGTGAAATCGCTGTGATGAATAGCAGTAGAGGGGAAGGATTCTTGCAGTGAAAGAGATCTAAGCAGCACTTCAGCCCAGGAGGTGAGCCAAAAAAGAACTTTTTTTGGATGTGACCAGGTAGGTTGCTAGGATTGTATTAGGAGTGGTAGATGGTATTATAGAACACAAAGGCAGCAGATTCTCCGTGCAAAAGAAAACTAAAGAAAAATGAATGCTGTAAAATATGATTCAAATGTTATCTGAACTCAGGAAGGAAAACTAAAGTGCTGTTACAAAGAAAGTTCTTGAACTCAATCAAAGAGATTCTAAAAAAGTAATCTCCCTGTAGCATGATGTGGGGACAGCAATTAGAAGCTTGCATTTAACAGTCAGTTGCAATTGCTGGGGTAGTTTCTCTCTCAGTATATCTCAGTGTCTAAGATCCCAACCAATATTGTCACCTGGTATGCTAGGCGCTGTCTGGTGTGCCAGCACTGCCTGCTGGCACCATTTCCAAATTAACTTTGCCCAAAGACTTGTAGAAAAACACAGCCCCAAAGAGGTCAGGCTTCTGACCTGATGCAGAGGACTAGTGCTGCAGATCTAATACAGAGCAGTCTTCCCCAAGTTCCTGGTGGCTCTGAATCTTCTTTCCTTCTAGACACAGTGTGAGGATTGCTTCAGCAGGGTCACAGGAGCTAGGCTATTGTGAAAGCGTCTCGAGGGACAACTTTCCTTCTCTTTAGAGACACTGAAAGAGAAAAAAAAATGTACCCTTCTATTAAAAATGTCTTTTCAAGGAGGAGCAAGCTTGAAACCAGCAGGTTTCAAAGATATTGGCTCCATGTTTCAGCTCACTGTGCAGTGATGGGTTAGCAGGGTACTTCTTGGGAGCTCGAAAAGCAGTGATCTAGAAGCCCTTGTTCCAGAGGCAAGATCAAGCTGTTCTGTCAGTCAGGGACCCTGACCAAATCCACACTGTACCTGTAGGACATACACAACCCACATCTGCAGCACCCGACCTCCCCACTGCCTTTAGCAGCAGCTGAAGAATCCGGATAGCTCACACCAAGAAGGTATAAGTAGATTAATTCCTTTAGCTCCAGACGCCTTTGGGCTACTGGTAGAAGGATTTGCTAAGCTTTAATCTGACTCTGGCCAGTCACTTATCTTGCAGAGACCTCAGGCTGGTTTGACCGTTCGCTACCAGCAGCAATCTGAATGTTAAAGATCAGCACGTTAGATAAATATTAACAGAGTTTCAGGCTGATGGTTCAGCAATAAAATGCTGCCACGTGTTGAGATTTTTTTCCTGATCCGTAGCTGTCACTGGTGTGAGTTTGTGCTGGTGGCCCTGCTCTCCACTTCACCAGTGACAGCTGTAAACCTCCTCTATCAAGAAGGTGGCGTAAACTATGACACAGTTGGCTTTGCCCATCTCTGTACGCTTGGCAATCTCTTCCTTCTTCTCAAGGTGTTCTGGAAACTCACATACTTCATGCTGGGACACTGAATCTATTGCTGGCTTAGTGATGAAAAGATGTCAGCAAAAAAATAGTAACAAATTCTGAACAAGTATTCTTCTGTGAGGGCCTTCCACCTAGCAGAGACACCAGTGATTTCTTGCATTTGCAAGAGAGTCTTTCTTCAGGTGGTTTTTGAGTTATGTTCTTCTCCAAGCACTCGAGTGATTTTTAAAGGCACTGCTCACCCTCAGATTGCTCTGAAGTTACTGACAGCTGTGAGTAGTCAGCACCTCTGGAGAAGCTGAGTTTGGTGTCTCGGTTCATTTGCCTGTATTTTAAAACTGGCCTCTGCTTTTATTGGCTTTTGAGACAGGTGAAGTTGATAAAGTGAATGAGTATAAAGAACTTAAGTGCAGCAGAGGATTAAAAAACAGGGAAGATGATGAAAAGAGAGATTGTGGCTGAGATTAAAAGGCAAGATTTCCTTGAGATGTTTTCCTTATGTCAAGACCTCCTTTTTACTGCCTTCTGCCTTTTTTTTTTTTTTTCTCTTTATATGGAGTTGCACTGAAAAAGCTGCGTCCTAACTCTCCCACATCCCTGTATTTTATCGCAGTCAATGATGCACATCCTTGTAAAAAACAAGTTAAATATTTTTGTGGTTAAATGTCACCTGGCTTGGTGGAAGCCTCACATATAGGGCGGGTAGGAATGAGTCATTTTATAAGTTACAGTCTCTGCTGCTCCCCCTCATCTGGACCTGTGCTCATCCTAAAGGTCCTGTCACCGAAGTCACTTAAAACCTGGAATGGAGAATTCATGCTGCAGCACACTGTACTCGTGTCCTGCAAGCAGCAGTTCTGAGCTGGGAGTGCAGCTCCTCATTCTGAGACTCCCCTGAGGCTTTGTGGCTTGTTCCGTATTTAGTTTTGGAGGTCTGGACAATTCTGTTGCTTGGATCTCCTGAGCTGATCAGGGTCAGACCGGGTTAGTTTTCGGATGGGGTGACCTCCAAGGAAAACGCAGGTGTTGGGCTGCGGGAAGTGTGATGGTGATTCAGGAGGTGGCTCGGTTCCCTTGGAGTCAGGGCTGGACTGGTGAGTGTCTCCAGGGCCAGAGGGTGCAGAACTGGCAGGGATGACATCTTCCAAAGGGCAGGGCAGGATGGAAAGCTGAAGGCTGCTTATTTTGTTTGCAAGGGCATGAGGAAAATTTCCTGAGGTACCTCTGATGTGAGTAAAGAAGTCAGCAAAACTCTGCTTCTTTAAAGCTGGGAAATGACCCTTTGGAAAGCTCACACCTACCGTATTCTAGGAGGCCACAAAACACTATTCCTTAATTTACAAGAACCCGACTTTTATAGCCCTGCTGCTAGTGGAGAGTCAGCCCTGCCATCCATGTGAAGAATTGCTCCTCCTTTACATGCCAAAGATGCCAGCTTGGCTACGATGATGGGTCAGGGTAGGTTACACACAGAGTAGATTTACAGGTGAAAGGCGTCCAGAGAGGTTAAAGCGTGCAAGCTACTAACAGCACCTCCATTTCTGCTCTTTCCTCCTTCAGTAATGACAGCATGAGCTAAAACAGTCCTTAGATGGTGGGATGTAGAATCCCCTCTCCTGCCCTGCTGGCCACACTCCTCTGGATGCAGCCCAGGACAGGGTTGGCTTCTGGGCTGCGTGAGCACCCTACCGGCTCATATTGAGCTTCTCATCTATAAACACCCCCGAGTCCTTCTCTTCAGTGCTACTCTCAGCCCACTCTGTGCCCAGTTTATATTTGTGGCTGGGATTGGCTCGACCCACGTGCAGGACCTTGTATTTTGAGTTGCTGAACCTCATGCAGTTTGCACTGGCCCATTCCTCAACACTGTCCAGGTCCTTCTGGATGGCCTCCCTGCCCTCAAGCGGGTCCACTGCACCACACAGCTCGGTGTCATCGGTGGATTTGCTGAGAGGCTTCAAAGCAAGAGGCTTCAAAACAGTTGGGACAACTCCTACCTACCTTTCTCACTCTGCTTGTCTAGATAATGCTCTCTGCAACTACTAAAAGGTTTTCCATCCCAACCAGGATTAAAACAATTACTCCATAAGCATGGACAATTGTACTTGAGTGTCTCTTAGAAGAGGTCAAACTAAGTAGAAAAGTCCTTTGTAGACCTGATACAGTTTGTGGCCTTTCGTAGACTTTCACATAGATTAGGATGAATCCCTCATTCTTATTTTACTAAGATCAGTTTGTACTTAATCATTTTCTGCCCAATGTCCTTTTTGCTTAGCACTTTTCCTAAGTTTCCGAGTAGTAATAAGAGTTCTTTTTGCAACATAAATCTTTCTGCCTCTTTGGACACAGTCACGTATATTACACCTGGCTCAAAACTTCAGCTCCCCAAATGAGAAATGATGCTGTGGTCCATCCTGATAAAACTGGGCAAAGATTTTACTAATGACAAATTTACTCATATGAAATACATTTCTCAAACTACTGCAAATGTGTACATTCGATTGCCTTAAGATGAAACCTATCTTCGGGATAGTTTTTTGCCTCGTGAAGAGAGAACTTTTTCAGGAAAATTGTTGTTATTCCTCACCTGATCGTGAATTTATTGCGTCTTTACTTGGGACAGTGCTGAATGCATGCTTGGCTATAAAGTCACTGTTGATTACTGATTTATTGAAGCCTGTAGTGGGAGCACAATGTAACACCACTAAGCATTCTTGAAAGTAAAGTCAAATGAATGTAATCCTTAACGTTAAGTCCCTGCTTAAATGTTGTCCCAAAAGAAGGGTGGATTTCTCATCCTTGAGCATTTAAATCACAGGGGTTGAAGTTCAGGATTTGTTTCACTGACTTGGTCATCTTGGTATAAACAAGCTCTTTTCTGATCGACTACTGACGGTGCTTTCTGTGCAGATGTGCTACTTGTTTTGGTTGGTCCTGGAGTTCTTTACATACAATTTTGCCAATTTAGCTGGAATTGCCACTTACTATTTGAGAGGAGAAGGGGGGAGCAAGTACCATTTCTACATTTTTGTGGTTTTAGGCATCTTCGTGACAGCTTTACGAAGCTTGTTCATATTATGCTCTTTCTGGCATTTCCTCCTTTTGAAGTCATTGGAACCAATTTCATATTTATAAATAAAATGTCCTAATGCATCTAATATTTGATAAGGTCTGACTGCTGCCTGCTTTTCTTTTTAACGTTTACACCAGGTGCCTCTTGCTATCAGGGAACCAAGCAACGAATAAATTTAACAGATATTTCTTTTAATTAGCCCCCAAAGAGCTGGCAATGAAAAACACTATCAGAAATATTTTACTGCTTTAGAAATTATAAGACTTCTTCACAAAGCCACTGTGCAGATGTACAGAACAGCAATAAAATCATCACTTGCATGCAGAAATAGATTGTTTACACAGGGATCTTGTATGATCCATGCATTTATTAGTATTAACTTCTAATCATGCAAACCCTTCCACACGTGCATCCGAGTAGAGCTGTTGAAATCCTTGGGCCAGCTATGCTGCCTAAATTCAGGTACATGCATTAAGTTTCGTATGTTTAGAGCTCTGTTTGTGCGTATCCCTAAAAAGCTTTGCCCGCTCTCAGAAGGAGGGAGGAAAATTTATATTCCAGATTGGTGTAATTACTGTAGCACATACAATATTGGCAAACTAGATTCTCTGGATGTCTGGAACGTTTCAAAGCAGTTTAAGATACAGGCTAAAGGCTGACAGTTTCTTATTTTGACTTATATTCTGCCCCCTCTGCTTTTGATTCTGCATTCAGAGCTGCCATGAGGATGTCAGCACCGCAATAAATATGCATTTATGTAGCACCTTTTTTTGAAGTTTTCTAAACACTTTACAGACAGCCCTTTATATTCACAGATCTCAAAGTATTTTAGAAATCTCTGTTAGTATTGTTATCCCTCTTTTATTGAGGGAGAAATGGGGATGTTTCAAGGGAAGTGACTGATCCCGGAACCATTGCTTTCAAATTAGCTAAATCAGAATTCTCCTATGAAAATTTTCACTGAAAGATCTCAAGTGGCTCTGAGGGAAAACATGAAATTTTTGTTTCCACGTTGCAGTTAGCTGATACAGTCAGGATTACCAAAGGCTGATAAACCTCGTGTATGATGACAGTCAGCCTAGAAAACTCCTATCAGCCAGACACACAACAATTATCTCCACTCTGTGGCTGGGATATCGGGAAGAAAATCCAAGAATACCGATTCTGTAGTTGTTTGTTGTGGCCAATAGATCAGCAGTGCTGCTGTCAGGTGTGGCTGTGCCACAGTCTCTGGCACGTCCCATTGGATCCAGAATGTTTCACAGAGGATCCACAGTCTCTAGATTAATGGAGTGTACAGGGTCATCCCGTTGCATTGACCCAATCCCTCAAACAGCTGGTTGAGGGGAAAAAGAACCACCACACCTCCGTGCTCTCTTTCTTCTGTACAGACGTTCCTTAATTAGAGAGCGCTCCAGAGCTATAAGAACATTCTCTGCCAGCGAAATATTTGCCATAATGTTCTTGTGGGAAATATGTGAAAAGTGGCAATCAACTCTTCTTTGACTAGAAATGAATGCAGGGATTGGTGTGAGAAGGCTGGAAATATGAGGAGATTTGAAGTGTATCTCTTACATGCGCTCCAGGAGAGAGAGGGAAGAGATCCCATTGCTTTCTTGCCCTTGGAATTTCTCTGTTGGTTGTAATAGTGTGATGCCCTAGTGACAAACTCCACACACTGTCTGGGGTATGTTCTCAACTTAATCCACGGGGATACTTGTCTGCAATACTCATTAACGTCAAGGCACATTAGGACGAACATAAATCTTTGCTCACTAAGACGTGAATCTAGACTCTGATGTACACCATACAGCATCAGCTGCTGACTGAAGAAAAAGAGGAATTCCAGCACCTAGAAAGTCTCCTTGAGAGTTCCTAGACTAAACAATCGATCCAGCCAAAAAAAATCAGGGATGAAATTTCTACTCCACGCTTTGGTTCAAAAAAACACCAGCTGCGATAGAGAAGGATGCATTCCCAATGGGCAGCCTCTGGCCCGCGCGGGAAGTCCGTAAAATCCCTAAGAACCCGCAGTTGGGCAGACAAACTCTCTGATTCCACCAGAAACCTTGAACAACAGATCAGCAATGCATTTCTCAGTAAATCTTCAGTGCCATGCAGCTAGAAAAAACATCACCCTACGCACACACATAGAAAGAAATTTTGATGCCAGGAAATTGGAACTACTCTATAACAGACTTCTGATTTGTGATTTCTTTGGCACTGAGCCTAACAAAAAATCACTGTGATTTCCAACTACAAATATTTTTGGAACCACCAGACTTGCTCCCATGTGCATGTTAAATGAAATGCGTGTTCAAAACCCATAATACGACTCCAGAGGGAAGACCCTGATCAGAATTCTAACATTAATCTGAGGAAGTCACTAGGAACCATTCAAACTATAATAATAAATTGCAACAAAGAAGGAATATGAAGGATTTTTTTTTTCCTGTCTGTCCAGTAAGCAGGTGTTACTGTGAACAATCTAATCTACACAGCACGGAAGTGAAATGGTTGCCCTGAAATTTTCCATTTGCGGAAGAGAGATAAACGACATTACCATAACATGTCCAACAATCTCTCGTATACTACCTTAAGTGTAGTTTGGGGACTAGTGCAGATACCGAGACAACGCAATGCAGCCATGCGAGACAAGGCTGGAAAGGAAAGTTATCACAAGCAATCCTTCCATCAACAGCTTCAGAGGCAAAGGCAGGTGCCTGAGTTCACTCCGGATTTATGGCAGGAGCCATTGCCAGGTCGCTTGTGTGGGTTCGGGTCCCTGGTCGGTCAGCCCGGGGAACTGGAGATGTGGGGACATGACGCTATCGCTTTGCTCCCGTCCCAGAGCACGTGGCTGAGCTGCACTCCTCTGACCAACAACCTGTGCTGAGCTTTCGCCTTGATTTCATTTGGATCCAGACTGAAGTACCTAAACTGAGGTATTTAAAATGGCAGCGAAGTACTTTATCCGCCGTGGCTTGATTATCAATACTAAGGATAATTTCCAAAAGCAATTTCTAGCAGTTGATCAGGACTGCTCATTCAGACAATACAGACTCATTGAGTTTAAATGCTTTGACAACAGTCTCAGTGGAATAAAGCTGTGGTCCTCTGTGTACAATATTTGCCTGTAAAATTTAGCAAGAAGAATGATCAGGAAGTGAAAGAAACCAAACCAATCCTTCCCTTTTACTCTGAATGTTTTTAAAGTTTTGTGTTCTGAAATTTAAGTGGTGGCAGAAGGGGTTTTTCAGTATTTTTTTAGAAAGACAGACTCTACCATGACCAGCACATGATTCTACTGGCAGTGTCACAGAGTTTTCACAAATAGGTGGGAAATAAAGTGTACAGGAATTTCTTAATGCTGTAAAAGGTTGTTTTCCAGTTCAGGCACTGACTCCCAACTGTGAACGTATTTCTGTTGTCATGGAGAAGCCATTTTTCACACCCGGCTCTTTTGTGGTGTTCACCGTATTTCTGATGCAACTCAGACTCCAGGAAGTCTGGGAACTCCCACAGCCAAGCCTGCCCCACGGAGATCAGGAGATGGAAGTTAATCCGTGTTGAACTGGATCGTTGAATCTTCTGGGATTCACTCAGAGCTCGTTAGGAAGCAGAGAGGTTGCACCACAAATCCTGAAATGCAAAGCATTGAGGCACCTCCAGGAAATGTTCTGATCTCACGCAGAGCACAATTCACAAAGGACTCTCTAAACGTGTCGTGGCTTTAGTATGTTCGGTGTGTCCCTGCAGTGAGTTTTCTGTGTGCAGCCTCACAGAATAGCAATACTGTCCTTCCAGGTATGAACAGGACTCTATTAATAGTCTATTAAGTACTAGGAACAAATGAAAGACACTTCAGATGACTCTTGAAAAATGAAGCAGTATCTACTCTGAAATTGGACCCCAAGGATGGAAACATAAAACAGTGCGTGGCTGTGAGAGATTATTTCGGGGCCATATGGTTTCTTACTCTGCTCCACCCTCCTTTTCAGCAAACTAACTTGTCCCAGCACCTTGTATTCATTTGAGATTAATATGAGCATGTTTTGTGAGAACACTTTGTCGGGCCACTAGGAATTTTGTTCCTCATGAGAGACAACCGCTCCAATAAAGTCTCCTGACCTGTCTTTGTGGAAAACACTTCTGCAGGGAGCAGCTCTCATGCGCCCATTCTTGTCTTCATCCTACAAGTAAGTCGCTGGCTTTTCTCTTCACCACTCTGCTTTTATCTCTCATCCATCCTATTTGACACATCTCCCCTGCTGACTGCTGCTGGGGCAAGCCAGCCATTTGTTCCGGGCAAACGCATGTGCACAGCTTCCACCATTGTGCGCTCTCGTGTTATGAACTTACCTGTGGGTGTTTACTTTGGTGGCATGACCTGATATTTTGTAGTGTTGGGTTTTTTTCTCCTTCCTTGATATTCTTTCCCCCCCCCCCCCAGCCGTGATAACTCCTCATCAGAAGCTGCTGCGATTCTGCTTTGATCATATAGAACGTACCGTATAGCCTCGGGTAACGCAGTGCTGCTTAATACAAATGAAATAGCTGCAACCCCTCTCAGAAGTAGGGTTTAAAAAGGGATAGCAGTGAAATCAGATCCCTCTAGCTGGACAGCAGTCTGAGAGGAGAACAAGGGCTGTTGTGGTATTTGGCAGCCAGGCAGCTTTTATTGTTATTAGATGAAACAAAGCTTGTGATCTTTAGTCCTTGACCTTAACTGCAGCAGCACACTCTTAATCAGACCTTAATTTAACACCTAACATGGTCACAGAAAGGATCGGACATGGGCTGCTGGTTTAATTACATATAGCTGATATCATCCAAACCAATTTAACCTCGTTGCCGTGTGTTGGGCACTGGACGGGAATCGCCCTTTAGACACAGAACAAAACAGTTCCCGACAGAAAAAAAACTGCAACAGACCATTCCAAGTTTTGTGCGTTCGCTAAAAAACCACAACCTGCTCTTTTGGATACTTTGCAGATGATGTTACAACTTTTTCAGGAAGAACTGGAGTCAGCACAATGTACTGAATCTGTTTGTCCTTTATGCTTTCACTCTGGTATTTGAAGTATTTCTAATATTTAAAGGTTAATCATCTCGCTGGTGGAATTCTCTCATCCACATCCATTGAAGCTGTTGCTGTGTTAAAGCACCTGATGGCTGAATTGTGTATTTATGTGTTTCATGCTAAGATTTTCATATTTTGCTTCTGCTTACTTTGTGCTCAGTTCTCCACAAAATGACACAGGATTTATTTTTGACATTTAAATATGAACAGTTATATTTTTACATGTTTTGACACAAAATGTGATGTCTTTCTGAGTCAGTCTGGAAATCCAAAAGTCTTCCTTCAGAAACAATATTGTTTTGATTACATTAATTAAAAGCATTTTTTTTTTCCACCAAAGGCACCATCAGCAAATCAAATTCACAACAAGGATAGTAAGGAGGGGAACATCTCCCTGGTGAGGAAAGGCTGAAGGAGCTGGGGCTCTTTAGTTTGGAGAAGAGGAGGCTGAGGGGTGACCTCATTCATGGTTATAAATATGTCACGGGGGAGCGTCAGGAGGATGGAGCCAGGCTCTGCTCAGGGATGTCCAATGACAGGACAAGGGGCAACGGGTACAAGCTGGAACGTAGGAGGTTCCACAGAAACGTTAGAAAAAACTTTTTCCCCCTGAGGGTCACACAGCCCTGGCCCAGGCTGCCCAGAGAGGGCGTGGAGTCTCCTCCAGAGACACTCAAACCCTGCCTGGACGCGTTCCTGTGTGACCTGCTGTAGGTGATCCTGCTCTGGCAGGGGGGCTGGACTAGATGATATTTTGAGGTCCCTTCCATCCCCCAAGACTCTGTGATTGTGTGAATATTCTGCAGCTTTTTAGCAAATTCATGGCTTTTCATGAAATCCCAGTTAAATACAAAAGAACGTTGTTGACGTCATAAATTTACTTGAAAGAGTTTGCCTTGAGTTTGCTAGAGGTCCATGCCTACCTCTAGCAGAACACTTAATGATCAAAAGCAACGTCAAATATTAACAAACAGCAGGAAGTTGGTCTATGGGACTTACAAGACAGAGGTTTGTTCCGTCAGGGTTTGTCACTGACTTGCTTCTCCAGCAGAACTCCAGTTTCTCTGACTGCAGCGGTTTGAGACGCGAACACTCAGCGTCATCCATCCAACTGATCTGTAAGAGGCTCTGGCACAGGGATGGTGGAACAGGACACTTGCCAGCACATCGGCCACTCATTGGACACCAGTATGGCCTATTAGCCTGCGTTACTGGATGAGGTGGGTTTGCACTGGGCAGTACCACATGGGTGCTGTGATCTACACCTTGTGTAACCGTCGCTCACACGGAGAGGTGAGTGCGGGCTGCCTACCACTCTCAGTAGGGAGCTTCTTACCTCTGCTCGACGCAGACACAAACGACTTCACAAGCTATAAGACTCAAGCCCAAAGAGTGTAAGTTGAAACAAATTTAAAAGCAAAACGAGTCCAAAAACCTCCATGTGAAGTTCTGAATAAAAATCTTTATTTCTTCTGTCGCAGACGAAAGACAGACCTTGCCCATGTAAATGCTTTTGCACTTCGAAGGCCAAATGACTGAAAATCTTTTTGGTGCTTTCAGTGCAGAGGGTGTCTGAATGTGAATTTAAACTGAACTGGGTAGTGCTCATTGTTTCCCAAAGTGCAAGCTTTGGAAGTGGAGTAGGCTATTGTGTGTTTAGTTCTCATTTTGGGTTTCTGTGTCATGACTGCTGGGTATTTAAGTTCTGGTTTACTTTGCACAGACTTTCCATTGTAGACCCCTTATACTGACTGAGCTTTGACTGGGTCAAAAGAAAGACCTGCAGTGTTAGAGCTATGGTGGTGCAAGTTTTAATCTCTAGCTGACGCTATACTTAAATAAAATCAATATGAACAGCAGGCTGTCACTGGAACTGGAAAGAGAATCTCTATGATAGGCTTGTGCAGTTGTTTTAGTATTTCAGTTTATCTTGTGCAGTTCTTTTGTATAAGTAATTCTTTCTGATGGAGGGTCTGCTGAAATGTTCCCAGGGCTGGCTAGAGGATCAGTGTTGCTTTAAAACCTGAATAAACAGTTATATGCCTTGGTAGCTTCAGACTCAGTAGCCAGAACAAATGATATTTTGCATGAATTGCTCTGGGACCACTGCAGACTTTTGAGTTTTTGCATCATCATAGTAGAAACACTGTCAAGGCTTTTCAAAGAACATTACTTTGACTACCCTGACTGTTTCTAAAGTTAATGCAGTCAGCTCAAAGCCCGGTATGATTTCACATACTCCTGTGAGTTATGTTTTGACTTGGGGCTTGGTCTTTTTTTTTGTGATTGAATGTTTTTACACGGCCCTTTGTGACCTCACGCTAGGGCAATCACTGCGTTGATTTGAAGGAATGTAGATGGGTCTGCAGAAACGTCAGGGTCTCCCATTAAGATGTCTCTTTCACCTCAGCAGGAGTACTCAGTGTTGCCATGAGCGAGATGCCCTGTAGTAAGTAAAACAGCTCTAGAGCACAGTTGCTCTGATGCAATCCAGTAACGTGGTGTTAATGTGCCATTGCTCCTCTGTTTTTCAGAACTGAGGCATCGCTGCTTTGTATTACAATAACACAGGCAAGTGGACTTCTGCTTTACGAAAACAGCGGGTCAGTTTATGCAGTAGCGTTACGCGCTGGGACGGCGGGATACGATCAGCACTTTTCACGCCGTGCCTGAAAGCAAGACGTGCTCTCAAAAGGCTTCAGAGTCCTGCAAAGCCTTTTTCGTGCGCTCACCTTTCCGCTCTGGGGACTTGATCCAAGGTTCAGTGGAAGCCGGTTTCATTGCTTCTGGATAGCTTTGGATCAAGCTGGGTCAGCAGGACAACTGGTCCAGTTCACAGTGACCCCCCTTTCATGATACCTAAATAATACCAGAGCACAGTGTACATGCTAACTCATGTAATACATTTTGACCAAAGTTCTCTAGTTGTTATGCTGGCATTTGTCTGTCCCATCTAATGAGAACAACAAGGGCTACAATGAAGTTGTAGTGAGGTGGGTGTTGCTCTCTTCTCCCGAGCTGCTAGTGATGGGACAAGAGGAAATGGCCTCAGGTTGCACCTGGGGAGGTTTACATATGAAGAAAAATTTGTTTCCTGAAAGAGCAGTGAAGCATTGGAACAGGCTGCCCAGGGCAGTGGTGGAGTCACCATCCCAGGAGGTGTTCAAAAATCATGGAGATGTGGCACTTGGGGACATGGTTTAGTGGTCACGGTGGTGTTGGGTTGGCGATTGGAGTTGATGATCTTAGAGGTCTTTTCCAACATTAATGATTCTATGAGTATTTGCTCTACAAAGGCACTCAACATCTAAAAGTGTAATGATGCTTTTCATAAAGCTCTTGTCTTAGAAGTTCTCTTTATGAGTGTTTGTTATGCTGAAGATTGAACTCTTGCAAAAAAAAACCAGTTTGAGCTTTCTTGATAAAGAAAAACAACACATCTTATTCACAGTTCTGATTTTTTTTTTTTGTTTCTTCTCATACTTAGTGTTTTTCTTAAGTCTAGAGTCCCCAAAGCTAGATGATTAGAGAATCTTAGTTTGCGTGCAACTCAGAAGAGGAGATTTAGAGCTCTTATTATTGTAGAGAAAAGCTTGGAAATAAATGCACATGGAAAGCAAATAAGAGGATGTTTAAAAAGGAACCTAATATCATAAGATAAATCGGTGTGATACTGTGTCATAGAGAATAATTTAGTCCCATGTTCTCACTGAAAACTGCTGCTTATTAAGCAAAATAAAAATATTTTAAATTTGGTTGCTTTAAGGATACTTGAAAGCTTTTAACAGAGTAAATTTACATCAAGAATGAATTTATACAAAATTAAACACTAGCCTTATCCAGAAGTACCTGTATGTCCATGAGGGTATATGGGTGTCAGTTTGTCCCTATGTCCTCTTAGTTTATGTTCATATTGGTATTTTCATGCCTGATTTGTGATTTTTGAATGACTGAGCTTGGCAGCACTGAACATCTGCCTTAATTGTGGGTACTACGCTTCTTTGAAATCCTAACCTAAATTTAAAATTTCTGCCATTAAAGGAAAATAATTCTAGACCAGACAAGGCATTTGCCAAATGCTGGGCTGTAAATTACAGCCGTTTCTTTTTATTACACTCTTATACACTAAAAAAAATAAACCCAAAACACCTAAACCCACAAATTTAATTACACCAAATGCTCTCTTTGTCCAAAGCTGAGCTGCTGAGCTTAGCCTCAGCTCCAAGTATGGCTTAACTGCAGACTAACAGGAAAACAGAAGCTGAAATAGTAATACAAGAGTAACTCAGTATTAGCCCTTTAGGGAAATACCTAAATAAGCAATAAAATTAACAAAATGCTATTTCTAGCCATAGTGTCATAAATGTATTATTTATAAATAAAAACAAAGCAGGTTAGCCGTGGTAAACTGACAAAGCTCTACTCACAGTTCTGCGAGGTCCTGCACCTGGGTCGCGGCAACCGCCGGTGTCGATAGAGGCTGGGGGTGAAGGGACTAAGAGCAGCCCTGCAGAGAGGGGCTCGGGGGTGTCGGTGGGTGGAAAGCTGGATGTGAGCCAGCAATGTGTGCTCACAGCCCAGAAAGCTGGTGGCATCCTGGGCTGCACCCAGAGCAGTGTGGCCAGCAGGGCCAGGGAGAGTCTGCTCTGCTCTGTTGAGACCCCCCTGCAGCTCTGTGTCCAGCTCTGGAGTCCCCAACACAAGAGGGACATGGACCTGTTGGAGCGGGTCCAGAGGAGGCCACAAAATTGATCAAAGGGCTGGAGCAGCTCTGCTATGGAGAAGGCTGAGAGAGCTGGGGCTGTTCAGCCTGGAGAAGAGAAGGTTCCTCAAGGGGAGACCTTCTAATGGCCTCCCAGTGCCTGAAGGGGGCTTACAAGAACGATGGAGACAAACTTTTTAGCAGGACCTGTTGTGTTAGGACAAGGGGTAATGGTTTTAAGCTAAAAGAGGGTAGATTTAGACTGGATATAAGGAAGAAATTTTTCTACAATGATGGTGGCAAAACACTGCTACAGGTTGCCCAGGGAGGTGGTAGATGCCCCATCCCTGGAAACATTAAAGGTCGGGTTGGACAGGGCTCTGGTGTAGCCTGATCTAGTTGAAGACGTCTCTGCTCATTGCACGTGGGATTGGAACAGACGACCTTTAAAGAATCTTCCCAACCCAAACAATTCTATGATTTTGCTGATTGCAAAGGTGATTTACACTAACAGTGGATCTGGCCCAGTGTGTTCTAGCGCGGTTGTCACTGCTGTGTTGGAGATAAATATGAGGGAAAGACACGCTTGTAAAGTATTGCACTGGTTCTCTCACTTTTAGACTGGAACATGCTCTCACCCGTTAGGCCACAAGCTTGGCTAGCAACACCTGGGTGTAAGCATCATTACAGCCAAAGCAGAATCAAACCAGGTAATGTTTAGCAAAACCCTTCAAATTCCACACCTTCTCTGGAAAATTTCTTCTGTTTGTCCATCCTTCCAGACAGAAACTGTTCTTAGTACCTAACTTAAAATCTCCCCTGTTGCAATTTGAGCCTATTACTTTATCTGTTGTAAATAATCCCAATAGAATAAGAGATAACCATCTACTCTCTATGTCACAACATTGTTACCGAGTTTTCTCCTAATTTATTTTGTTTGGTTTTTTTTCTGGCTGGTTATGTCTCTAGATTTGTTCCCTTCAGGGACATTACCCATTCCCAGTAGAACTGGAGGGTGACTTGATAGCTCATAAAAGCACATCATCTGAAATAGTCTTGTGTTGCTTTGGTATCTTTAAGTGCAAATAAGTATTATTGGCTAACACAGACTTCTAAGAAGGCAGTTCATGACATCCTACGGTACGTGGTCTCGAGGATCTTTAGAGATGATCTCCTGCACATGCTTAGCCTGGTTAAAGAGGAAAAGCCTTGTCAAAACGGTGATCTGGAGCAGGAAAATGTTGAGGAGGCTGTCTGTGTAAATATTTGAGACCTACTAGGCAATGTTGACTACTTCTGTTCAGAAATGTGCCTGGAAACACACTTTCACCAGAGCAGCCGGCACACGCACCGGGGCTCTGCCACAGCCAAGGGCCAGCCACAGGACCTGTGCACCACGAAACCCAATGAGTGCTTTGCCCTTACCGCCACCCGAGGACAGGGAGAAGGGAATTGGACTTTTGGAAGATGAAGCTGTGCATGCTTATATGCGATTTTGTGTCCCTACATTTTGAAAAGTTTAACCTGGGAAGCTGCCTAAAAAATATCAATTCCGCATGAATCCAATTACAGGAGGCTTTTCAGACATGATCATTTCAACACGTTTGAATTGCTTCATAGCATTAGGCAGGAGTTGTGTCTTTTCTACTGACTATTGACCCAGCGTAGCCACAGGGTTAGCTGAGACAGAGGGGGAAAAAAAAAAATGTGGAGGCATTAGTTGTTCATTACAAAGAGTGAAAAATTGTGACTAATCATGGCACAGCGCTGCTGCTAATGCATTTGAAACCTCCCCCTGCCTCACCAAACCATATGGGGGTTTAAAATGTAAATACAATTTGTAATTGAGAACAGCATTTTATTACTTGCTTTTAAGAGGCACAGGACGCCTGTAACCCTCAATATGAAATTTCCGTTGGCTAGAAATAAATTCAGCTCCATGTTTTGTTTTTATTCCCACTGCGACACCCGCACGAGAAAGGTAACGGCGAGTCTGCGAGCTTTCACTCTCTCACTCAGCACTGAGGGGAGAAGTGGCTGGGAGCTGTGGTTTGCAGACACACTCCTGGCTTCCTCACATGGCTCACTGGAGGCAAAAGCAAACACTCTGCAGAATAAATCCTCGGAGATGCTGAGAGCTGCTGAGCTACCACAGCCTGGGCTGCAGTCGAAGAGAGCTGCAGGCACTCAGCCCTTCTCTGAATCTTGCTCTCTTTTTCGGAGGTACGCTGCCTAAAAGCAGCTTTTACTGCTGATGGCAGTTATTTATTTACCAGCCTTGGAAGTGTGGTCGTGGGCTCTGATTCCATAGTATTGAGCGCTGCACGACTGCAGGACAAGCAGCGGTTCCTGCCACGGTGAGCTGCAAATGTGTCTGTAAGAGAAGCGACAAGAAAAATACACAGAAAGAGGAGTGGGGGATATTTTTGCTTCCTCTGTGATACGAGAGATGTCACTAGGATATATGACTTACAGTTAGATCATTTAGAGAACCAAATGCTCAGGCTGTATGTGATTTAAAGAGCAACTCCTGGCTGCGTCAGGATTCCACTTTAAACTTTCAGCAGGATTTCAGCTGGTCTGGAAATGCCAAGTTCCTGTATGGACATGGAGGGCTTAGAGTGCCACCATCAGAGAGGTTACTCACGAGTACCTCTGCCAGCATGAAAATAATCCCCCTCACTCTTCTTGTCTTCCTTTTCCGTCAGCTCTAGATCTGGGAAGTGGCGTGAAAAGAGATCCTCATGATCAGCACCATAATCCTGCGCGTGCGGGACGTCGGTAGAGAAAGCAAAAGAGGAAGTTTTTCACATTTGGGCTGGAAGAACTAGTGGCCTCCACCTGTGCAAAAGTCAGGAATGTCTAGAAAATGAAGCGGCGGGGATTTAAAGAGAGACTAAGGCATTCGGATTTTAAGGTAAACCATTGCACCAGCTCATGTGCTGGCTGCTCGCTGACAAAACGGGCAGTTCAGGGCAAATTGGGTAGTTCCAAGAGAACTGTAAGAAACTGTCCAAGAGAACTGTTAAGAAACTGTCCAACCATGGATATTCCTAGGCTGAAGAGTTCACACCTCTGCTAGAATTAATTATTAGAGCTTCTTTTTCAAGAAGAAATATCCTGCCCCCCAATTCTAGTAAAAATAGAGAAAATAATCAAAATTTAACTGGAAATAAGTTCTGCTTCGAACGAACTAGACTGGAATGCTTGCGTTCAGTGTAATTTTAAGTCCTTGCTAGGTGCCCGGTGCCCCATGGGGTTTAGCTCATCAGATACTTCTTCACTGTGAGGAATGGGGAAAGATTTAATTGTAAGACTTGAAATAAAAGCAACCATGCCAGTGCCTGCCACTTCAGTGAATGGAAACTCATTCTGTTACTTCAAGACTTCTCAGCTGAATTAATGTATAAGGCACAGTAATAGCCATACTGAGAGTGAAATATTCCCTCCCTCGTTAGAAACCACTTCTGTTCTTGTTGAGCTGTATCCTCCTACCCTCATCTGCTCTGGGTCCTCTCCAACATTATTTACAATAATTGTATCTACCTTCGCCGCTGGATTTCTCAAAGGAATTATGGCTAAGAGGCATAAAAGACATCTGCCCACTCAGTGGCTTTTCCTCAAACAAATCAGTAAGTCAAGCATGGTTTACAATGAGAAAGAGCTCTGAGCTGGTTTATTTTTTAGCCTCTTAACGTTGCAGGACACCTAGACATCCTATCTTATACATGAGAAACTTAAATTGTACATTCTGTCAAGTCAATAAGTGAGTTGATTAAAAAAACCTGAATATCCAAGAGCTGCCGAAATCTCAGGATACAGAGCATGTTCCTTGACCTAAAGGCTTGAGTATGGTAACACAGGAGTAATCTACCTGTAGATTGTCTCCAGGGAGTCCTTATCTTCCAAGCTCTGTCAGTTTACTGGTAAGAAGCAGGCAAACTGTCCAGGACTAAGCCAAATTGTCGAGTGATGACTGGATTTGCTAAAGTTACTTCAACCAGTCTTGAATACTTGTGTGTCCCCTTATACAAAAACCCTGCCAATGCTGAAAGCAAAATACAGAATGACGTGCAGCTGCTGCCTCCTTGCACATGTACTGTTTTCATCTCACGCTGACAAATACCAAAATGCAAAAGACCCCTCTTCACCAACCCACGTTCATCTACACGAGTTTCTGCACAGTGCAACGGCTAAAGAGGATTTGATCATATATAAACACGTTAAGCAACGGATGAAACTAAGGTCTAATCAGGTTGTACATTCACCTGTCTCAGTGAAGTGTGCGCTCAGTAGGCAGAAGAATGTGAGGGTTAATGAAAATTGGATTTCCTTCTGCCCAGCATGTTCGAGAAAAACCTCAGGCTAGGAGTTTGCAGCGGAATCTTTCCTGAGGGACTGTGTTTTCTTCCATGCTCTCAGTGAGTGATATGTCCATGTGATCTGGGAGTTCTGAATGGCATCCTTATGTTTGAAAGTGAATGCTGAGAATTTCCTGGGTTATTATGCACTTTCCCTTCTAATGCAGCAAGAGCTTAATGTCTGCCATTGGTGAGGGAGAACTACTCACTCCCCATAAGAAAATTAAAAAATAGAAAAAAGTGGCTACTCCTTAATTTGGTCTTCTGAGGAGCTTGTTAAGATTTTGGCTGTCTGTAGAAGGTTGTTGTAGCCCAACCTCTGCAGTTGCTACTATTACCTCTATGCCAGTTGTTTGTGGAAGTTAGGCCGAGGGTTGACTGGGAGCTGCATTATTAATGATACGTGTCTTTCAGTTTAGATTCCGAATGTTTTTCCCTTCCCAATGGAATTTTTCCTCGCTGCATTGCTCCATACTTTTTCAGCGAGGTGGTGCATAGTGTCCACCCACGATTAGGCTGAGTTGTATCATGGAAGTGCCTGACCCAAGTTCATTTTGAGGACAGACTGTATGCCGAGTTTCACCCCTTTGTAGGAACTTGGCTTGAGCTTTGTTGGCAGAGATGAGCCAACAGCTCATCTCTCCTTTCAGGAGAGATTTTGGCTCCTAGAAGCCTCTGTCATGACTTCTGCTGAAAGGTACAACGTGGGTCATATTTGTTTCTTACACAAGTTTGACTTTCTGTGTATCCAGAGCATTTCAGTTTTGTCTGTTCTCATGGACTGATAACCGATTTAGTGCTTTAGAGAGTCTCTCTGCATGGCCAAAATGCCGGGTTCATGGCCCAGACTTATTTCACATATTTTTAAACCAAAAAGCTCAAATTAAAAGTATTCCCGGGGAAGATTAGTACTTCAGGGAGTGTTTCAGCCCACCTGAGATGCATTTCTTGCAATTTGTTATTATTTTTCAAACCTTGTGTCCTCTGAAACATAACTTTCGGGGTGTTGAGTCATGATTTTGGAGTACTTGCACAGAGTGTATTGGAATAGGGCAATATTTTGAGTGTGGCATTTGCATTTCCTCCTGTCTGAGTGACTATACTGTATATTTTCAAACTACTGTGGGATTTTGTGTTACATTTCTGAGTACATTGAGATTGGCTCGCATGCATACATAACTACACTCTGTGTTTTGAAGTGCCAGGAATGTAAAATGGGTTAGCTAGCTAACTGAGTTGAACAGCAGGTCGAGACATGTCACAACAGTATAATTCATCCAACAGAATGAGGATAGCTTGGGGGGTCCTAAGTTAAAAGAACTTGATTAGTCTCAGCTCAGAGTAAAGATTACCACAGACTGGCAAAGACAGGAGCAGACGTTCAGACCTGGCTTAGGGTCCTGGTTCTGTAAGGCTCTATCCACAATCACCAAAATATTTAGTAGCAAAGTCCCAAGTGAGCCAGTCTGAGATTCAAGTTGCTTATCCATCATTGTGAACGGGTCTGTTTTCAGAAGGTTGGTGGTGAGGTGCTCAGCTTGTCTCACAGCTTTGCACTGCCTGGCCAAGCTGGGTCCCACTCGGATCTCCTGTGCTGGCAGGACGGTCCGTCACCCACTGTGAGAACCGAGCCTCCTCTGTCACAACCATCCACCCTCCTGCACATTTCATGTAGAGCTCCTGGACTTCAGTGCAACCACACTTTCCAGCATTATGCACTAGATGATCTTCAGAGGTCCCTTCCAGCCCAACCCATTCTCTGATTCTACCAATGCTACAAGGAAATATTATATTTGGCCAACTTCTGTCCCCAGCCATGTGATGGACAACCTCAGATAATCCCACTCATTCTAAGAGATGAAAATGGATTTATGCTATTGTTTGTGAGAACAGCATGCAGCATCTTTCTTAAACACTGTGCTCCTGTTCATAATTTTAAGCCAAGTTCATGAGTGTGGAGAGTTTGTTACTACGCCATGGGATCATTGTCCCATAATGATTTTTTAGAAAGATGCCAAAGGATTGAATTAGGAACTCATGATGTTTACAAGGAGTTGTTAAATGCCTTTGTGGTTCCTAGCTTTTACACCTGCTGTGCTGGTGGAATATGGCCCTGTGTGCTGATTCGGGCTGGGATAGACTTATTTTTCCCTTAGTAGCTGGGGTTGTGTTTTCAATTTGTGCTGAAAACAGTGTTGATAACACAGGGATGTTTCAGTTACCGCTGAGCAGTGCTCACAGAGAGTCAAGACCTTTTCTGCTCCTCAACCCACCAGTGAGGAGGATGGAGTGGTACCAGGACCTGGGAGGGGACACAGCCAGGACAGCTGACCCCAACTGACCCAAGGTATATTCCAACCCATATGAAACATTCAAGCAAAATTTCTGACAGGGAGAACCATTTGTCAAGTGTTGGGGTTAGTTCCTCCATTCTTTGAAAGTTTTAAGTGCCTACAGTCCGTCAGTCTGTGAAGACACTTTACAAAAACGTTAGCAGATGCGTAAAATCCACCTTCTTTCCCAGAGCTCTTTAGCTTTCCTCCAGCTTCTTTCAATTCCTGACTTTTGTTAAACCCCATTTTCTCAGCAGGGCATCTTGCTGTCAGAAACAACAGGCATCATCGGCAGAAACTAATTACTTTCTCATCAAATCTTACCTTGCAGGAAAAACGTCATGATCTGTCCCGCTGCTTCCAGTGCCTCCCAAATGGTTCGTGTACAGTTGACACCTCTTGTGTGGCCAGCAGCCCAAGGTGGGTGTGGAGGAGATGCTAAACTGCAAGTGTGGCACGGTGAGGACCAAGTCCACCCACCAGACTGGCTCAGAATGGGAGCTGAATCCTGTCACTGAGGATGCCATGGTCTGAACTGGCTTAGCCAGCTACTGCCAGCACAAGATAATGCTGAAAATTACACTAGTAATGCTTAAAATTATGTTCCAGCTCAACCAGAAGACATGGGCTTGATACATCAAAGGATCCACAAAATGCTATGGCCCGTGTAAGATGGGGGAAGTGGCTAGAGATGGTTTCCTGATGGTTTCCTCTGTAAAATTCCAGTGGAAATTACAATAGATTTCACTATAGTCCATCAACTCAGTTCTTTTTGTTGCTCTTGGGTGTTCCATTTTGGTTCTGCTGAATGGAGAACAAGGCAGAAGTGTTGGGATTCCTAAGATGTCCAGAACGTTCTGTCTTTGTTTATTGTTTTTGTTTGATATTTTCACAAATAAGGCTCATGCCTACTTCTTCCACTCAGGAACTGGGCAGTATAAAGTAGTCAGGGCATAAAAACCTAGGAATTAGTACAAAAGGCTGAGATTTTGCTGCCTTGCATTCCAGCCCTGCCTATGATGGGCCTATAGTAAGATACAGATTTAAGTTTCTGCTCTCTGTCTGTGGAACAAGGAGGGAGGAACAACGTGTTTCAACCTTGCGGGTGCACTGGGAAGACAAATTCAGCCTTGGTTTTGAAATACACATATACTGCGGTAATTAGAACAATGCAAAAGCAAATAAAAACAGGAAGAAGAAAAGTACCTAACCCACAAAAAGATTTGGTTGATGTGCAGCAAATGAGATATGGGACCACAGACTACGTGATGAAGTTAAGAGAAATATTGAACGGCTGCTTTGCGACACGATTCTACAAAATGAAATGACATCCTGTAGGAAAAATAGTAGAGGCTCATTTACTACCGAAGAGGGCAGAGCTAAGGTTACAGGGACTATAACAGTGTTGTCATTTCCTTACTCCCAGGAGCTGCATTTTCCAACTTGATGGCTTTCCTAATGTAATTGCATTTTATGTGATGATTTTTCAGAGCCTGACTCTCACTGGAGTAAATCGGGAAGAACCCTGGCAAAGCCAACAAAGAGATCCGGTGCAAAAATGGTGGGAGCCACAGTATGCTCGGTCCACAACCTCCTTCTCCAATTTCTGCAACAAATGCCCCATCCTGGAATAGCAAGTAGGTATCGGATGAAAACACAAAACAATGACAACAGTGCATTTTTCGGTAGCCACATCATATTATGTCATTGATGTCAAGTTGAGTTATATTAGTCTGCTTTTCATTATGTTGTGTTATGCCTTTTGACATAATGCAACACACTGTAAGTAACATAAAGTGACCTCCAAGTATAAAAGGGAACACAGTTTTTGTCAGATTAGATAGTGGCTATGAATTCTCAGAGAGGGAGGGGTAAGTCAGAGAAGGAGGTTTGGATTCAGTGTCCTGAGCAACAAGAACTTAATTAACAGTTACAGCAGCCCTGGCTGTTTCCAAACAGGCGTGTGTGTCTCAACTCAACAGAGAAAGAGGATTCTCCATGGGATTTGCACTGTTTAATGTGTTTAAAACTCTGCGGAGGTGTCTGTAATAGTTCTTTTTTGTACCTGAACTGTAGGAGCTCCATATACGGTGAGCATGAAACTAACTTTCCGGAGATGTGCCTTGTTGCCAGGCTCCGGTACAGCAGTCACACCAAGCTTAGGCAACAGGCTTCCCGAGTGGCCCTGTGCAACCTGTCCTCTGTGTTAAAAATTCAGTCAGCTGCTAAGAAAACTGCCGTGGGGAGAAAGGAGAAGGGAACCATTGTGGCTCTGAAAAGAAGGGGAGCTCCTCGTTAATTTAAGGTGATTAAAGAAAAGCGGATGGTTTAAGGGAAGTCGCTAATTTTCTTGGGAGGGCTTGAAATCCACCTCAGCTTGGTAGTTTTTGCTGATGGCTTTGCTGGAATAAAGTGGTGTTCTCACTTTAGTGCTTACTTGAGAGGTGCTTGGTCTATACTATTGCTAGCACACCTGCCAGGTCTTGCAAGACAGTGCTTCAGTTTCTGCTTTGCTTTTAATCCCTATATCCGTTCCCCACCTGTAAAATAAATGAATGTCTGTGACTTAGAGGATGATAGGAGCACACAGCAATGAGAAAACAGGTAACCTTGCCAGAGAACATGGTGGCTGGTAATTCTGCAAGATACATTTGGAATGTGGGGCTCATGTGAGTCCTATTTAGGTAAGGACTGGCCCTTGTCTTTACCCTTAGCACAAAATCATATATCAGACAGAGAGATCAGGCCTGGCCAGCGCATAGAAAGTGGAGTCCTTTGGTATGAAGGCTGGGATACATCTCTTCTAAAGGTTTGGCGATTGGCCCTACCTATGGGCACGATATAGAAGGTTTCAGTTCCCAAACAGGATTAACTGTCACATGTCTTCTTTTGAAGGCATGCCACTCAAAGACATGAAGGAAAACTGTCTGTACGCAGAAGAAATGTAACGTTGTGGTGGTCTCAAAACTCAGTCTGCAATAGCCAGAATACTTACAAAGGTACTTAGACATTTCCGATATAACATATTCATCATTAGTGGCTTTTTTCTGTCCCCACTGAACTAGGAGAAAAGGCCACATTCCATTTGGCATCCCATCTAGCACCCCATCTCACTATAAGAGTTATCACAAGGTTCTGTCATCTGCGTCTTTTTAGACTGTGAGTGTTGTATGATCAGAAACATTTCCATGATCAGTCTCAAAGATGGAAGTTGCAAAGACACCTGAATACAATTGATGTGGTCTTCCTGAGCAGTAATAGATGTGGAAACTCACTTAAAAAACGTGTTTTAAGATTAAAATCTAATGCTGCTAACAGTGTGGCATTTTGTGTGAAAAAGGCGCACGGAAGAGCAGTTAGAACAGCACATGATTTCTGAATCCAGTGTGTGTCACGTGCATGTTCCTTGTCATTTCTCCATTTATAAAAGTAGTACAAAGTAGTATAAAGTAATATCTGCTTAATTTCCAGGCATTTAACACTCCTTCAAGGTGTGTATGAGATGCTCCCGTTGTTCGTTAGGCTACCACACACCAGAGAACTTCTGAAGAGCGGGCAATAAAGCAGCTCAGCTCTCCATCCTGCAGAGAGACCTGTGCCATCAGACCCCTGCGACACCGACAGCCACAGTGCTCTGCCTGACTGCAGACATCCACCTTTCAGTATCATTTTGCAGCATCAAAACCCCCAGAATTAAATGTGAAACATTCTGGTAAGCGTTGTTAAGTTCACGAAGCAAGCTATCACCCTACACTTGGTAAGCTCATAAAGCAAACTCTTGGCCTTGGTAGGACACGAAACCTGGTTTGTGGCCAGCCAGACACAGACACTCAGTGCTGGAAAATCTCATGGAGATCTGCAGCCAGGCTGGATCTCAGGAGACTTCCTATTATTATTTTCTTTACTAATAAATCATTGTGTTGTCTCCTTCACAGCACAGAGAGTTCAAATAAACCTGTCCCTGTGACAATCTGACTCTCTGAAGGACTGTCCTGTTCTGTCAAGTTGTGTGAGAGGAAATTACAAAGAAGTGGAAAGACAGATCAAAAAGGGGTATCAGAAAGGGCCCTGGAGGCAGACTTAAGTTTGGTATTTAATATTTCAGGTAAAATATTCACTTAGCATCAATTATCTTGTTGAGTTCTTTTTTTTTTTTTTTTTCCTCCCAAATGAAATTGCCTTCTGAATCAGCCAGCTCTCTAATTACCAGATTGAATGATTGAAATTTTTAGGGCAATTAAATTCAAGGCTTTCTTTTTCAGTCCTTATGTTATTCCCCCCTTCTGCCCCTCCCCTCTCCAGTCTGGAGCCTTTCTATAATTTGGAGGCAGTTGCAGAAGCAAGCAGACCTTTAAAGCCAAGATGTACGTCTCCCTTAATTCCTCTGCGGATTTGTTTTATAGACTAAGCAGAGAGGGTTCTGGTCTCTCAGGACACGCGCGTTACAAACACACAGTTATTGTGTGGGTTTTATCTTAACATGTCATGTAATTTAAAAACGGCTCGGACGAATTCGTTCAATACAGAAATTCTGTGAAAAGACAAAGATTGACGTGGAAGGTACATAACGCTGTTGCAAAATGCCTGCAGATCATGCTAGAAAACTAAGGAGCAAATTGATGATGATAACAATGACTGATGATATACTGGGTAAGAGAAAACAAAACTCCCAAAGAAACATCTGTTAACAAAGCTGTTAGGACAAACTCTTGAAATGGCTGGATGAGTAGGTAAGTTTTCTTCCAAAAAAGGGCACAAAATTCACAGGATGGAATCCTGGGTCCGGTGAACTTGATGACAAAGCTGCTGCTCATTTGGTCGTCTGGTTGGGATTAAAGCACCGCTCCTGCAAAACAAGTAACCTTATTCTTCAACGTAAGCATGTGAGCGAGTATGTTGACTTCAGCGGGGCTGTTCCTTCCTTCAAGTTAAGTGGATGCTCAACAGCTTTGCTGAATCAGGATCTCTCTCTTTACCACAACGGACTTCTGGAATAATGTAAGGTTTTCCTCAAAAACCTTACTTTGAGTTTCTCAGGCTCGATCCAGTACACAAGCCTGGCTCTGCTGTACTGCAGGCAGTTGCTGGCGAATGGACCGAGGGATTTATTTTTATGCTGCGTTACACTAGGTATTGGTATAATGTCACTGAAGCCAGAACGATGAACACTAGGCTAACTTCCAACTCGTGTCCACGACAGTTTCGCTAAAGCCAGATGAATCGTATTATGCTTATTTATTACTTAATTATCCCTGTAGGTGTTCGAGGTACTTCACAACAGCTAAAACAGTCCTTGCCCTGAAGAGCATGCGGTCAGATCTAAGATTAGAGATGACAGCACTGCAAGAGGCTGGACCCGGAGAAAAAACAAAGTCCTTGTTCAACTAGATACTTAAATGTCTGCCTGTCTCAAAGTTCAGTTGATTGGTTAAGCACTTTCGTGACTCAAGGTTAGCGTGACCGGTGTAGACAAGTATTTCTGATGCTAATGTATGTTCCTGAAAAAAAAAAAACACCTGTGGTTGTGGCTGGATTTAATGCAGCCGTGTTCCCCTAGAGATACTCTCACAGACACGGATTAGACCTTTCGGAAATACGACTTCTTGTCCGTGGAATTATGCCATTTTGTACTGGTTAATGTTTTTGGCCCATTGTGGCAGCACCAAACATGATTTATGAATCAGATGGAATGCATATGCATTAATGTCCAGCAACATTCCCTGGGAGACTCAGCCCTTGCAGTTGCTACGTTGCCTTCTGTTTTCTCCTGCTCTCAACACCACATTCGTTACTGTACATGGCTTTTTTTTTGTGCTTTGACTCTCTGTCAATTCGCAGGAGCTTGAGATCTGGCCCCTGGACTTCAGGCGTGTGGGATAGACTCAGGGAAAACAGACACAATCTGAATCACTTTATTGCCCTCTGCAGAGCAGCGCTTTTCCACCACACCTCCCAGTTGTGGATGCACCTATGGAGAACCTCGGTCATTTTTCTGGAGCTCTGAATGTACACCTCAGACTCTGGAGCTACCAGACTTCTCAGTGGCCTGGATTTATTGCTCGTTTCCTCTACATTTTCTCAAGGAGCGTGTTTCTCTTTCTGCTTTTTCAGGGTGCCGTGTCCACTTAAAATCTTTTTAGCGCGTGCCCCATGTTCATTCTTTGGAAGGACACGGGAAAGCCCCTTCAGCTCCAGCTTGCTGTGAGCGCTGTGCAATTGTATCCCCACTGCCTACTCTACTTATCTCCTGCATTATTTCTGTGAAAGCAAACGCCGTGCGTAGAACAGATGCCTGGAATGGTATTGGGATCCAATTACTGCACTTTTCCAACCTTACATCTATTGTCTAAACTTGGAGCGGGCATATTTTTATTCCTTGGTGACACTATATAAAGGGACAATTGGCATTGTGTTTGCGGGCTGACTAGTTGGCAGAGAAGGGGTGGAAGGAGCAGCAGCAGTATGGTAGGTTTTACTCTTTCCCGTGTCTGTCTATCTCTGTCTGCATTTCCTTCTGACTCTAACAATTCAAACTGGGCAGTAATGATCACACTGCACCCCATGGAATCCCACACTTAGTATCACATCCAGAATGAAGATGTAGCCCATAGAACGAGCTGTGAACTTCCAAGGACTTTTCTGCATGTGTTGAACAGATGGGTGAGGCAGAGAGATGCACTTGCTGAAGGGAAGGGCCCGTGCGTCTCTTTCCACAACTGATACGCTTGGGCGGCAACAATGGGCATGGCCGGTGTTAATTAGTGCTCAGGTCTGCTACGGTGTCATGGGGAGGGAAAGAAAGGGATATCTCCGTAACTATGCTGCTCTTGAGACTGGGTGGAGAAGTAGGAAGTAGTGCAGAACCGTCTGTGTCTTGTCTTTGCCCTGTTTGCTGTTGACTCTTAGCTCTGGGACTCCAGCAGCCACCTCTGCACCAAAGGTGCACTTGGTGTGGTTCCAAGGAGTGAAGAAAACCTCCTGCATAAGGAGCAGTGGGTAGTGATAGTACGAAAAGAAACCAACAAAAAAACCTTGTGACTGTCTCTTTCCTTATTCTTTTTCTTTCTGCAGGTCCTTTTCAGGCTGTCTTATAGTAATGCTGCCCAGTGGCTCCCTGGGGCTATGCAATATTTGATTCTGCAGAACACCGGAGAGGGAGTTGTATATGAAAAGGTTTCTCAAAGCTTAGTTCCAACCTGATCCCATTTAAGCAAGTGATGAATGTGATCCTGGTGCTGTTGTGAGCATTGTAAGCCTTTTCTAAAATCCACGCACAGAACCGGGTTCTGGTTTCTGTCCGTGCGAGCCTGGTGTCGGCGGTTTTGCAGGGAGCACACAAGCCACTAACCTCTTCTTCACCGCCGATTCAGAAGTGAGCAGTGCTGGTGCCGAGCACGTCTCATCAGTTGTGGGTTTACGGGTTTCCTTTTATTCAGCTTCACTAAAATCTAAGCCAGCCCTTTCGTGGGGCGCGGGGCAAGTGCTGGGTCTTAGCTTTTCTCTTCCCTCTTCTTTTAAAATTTTATTTACGGTCTTTCTTCCCTCCTGTTTAGTTGAGTGCCACACCACACTGCTTGATGTTTGATGATGTTTCAGGACATTCTGTGGTGAAATCACTTAGCCTAGGAGACGTGAAAATAGAGCCAGAAACTACTCTGTCTCCTCATTCCCCGTTCAGCTGTCGATTCTCTGTGGTGGTTCTATTCATTGTGCCTTTTGTTTTGGGAAAACATCTTCTGAGGTACCTTACCATACAGGGACACATGAAACAGATTTGAAAAGGGAAGAAAAAAATAGCCCTAATGAAAGAAAGCTGAAGAATATCTTTACATAAGGAAGTGATCATTTTTTATTAATCAGAGGGAAATGTATATGTAATTATGCTAGATGAACTCTGTGGGGAGGTTTTTTTCTCTCTTTATGATGTCTTAAGGGATTTATAAATATTACAGAGGTTTTATAGCATCATAATATTTCAGATGTGCAGTAAAGCTACTTTCAAAGGATTAGTGCAGACAAAGCAGCATAGTAAAAAATAATTACAAGTCAGCCAGTGCTACTAGGCTCTGACATACAGGGCTGATGAGAGTGAGAGAGGCAGGGTTCAGGGAGATAATTTTTCTAACGAGAGCAGACCACACAAGCGCTGTGGAATGGAGTTCTGAGAACTGTCTACAGCTCTCCGTTAATTCCAGGGAATTTCAGTGAAGTCGCGGCTGCGATGTCTCCCCGCGCACTCCGTGCCGATGGGGAGAAGGGAGGGGCGAGCGGCAGGAGGGAGGCGAGGGAAGCCTTTTTCATATTCCCCAAATGTCCCCGTGTTTGTTCGGTTCGGGTGACACCTTGTTAGGAAATTCTGCCTGCTGGAGGGAACCGCGTGCCCAAAAATAGATCGCGTTCTGATCAAATGTGTTTTGCAGCCGCCTTAACTGTCTGGAATGCACCACCTGTACCGAGGCGGTTACCAGCCTCGGTGGAGCGATGCTGATTTCACCAGCTGGAGATGCTGCCGTGCGATTGCGTGTGCATATGCACATACGTGTGCATCTGCACATGCGTGTGCACGCACATACGTGGGTGTCCGTGAGCACAGAGGACTTGGGGATGCAGAGAGGGACTGCTCATCTGTTTACGTGAAGGTGGAGGACGTGTATACGCCAGAGAAGAAAATTGGTTGGGTGGGGAGAGAGCAGCTGGCGGATTTTGGTCACGGGGGTTGAGCAGTCTGTGGTTGGAGAGGTTATCTGCTGTTCCGAGATAAGTTCGGGGAGATAAAGCATTCTCTCCGTAAGGGAAAAAAGGAGACTGTGGTTGGGAAGGGATTTTATGTGGGGCAAAGGAGAACGCTTTCGTGTAGGGGAGTGTGGAGCAGGGAGGCTGCAGTCCCACAGACTGCTCTGTCTCGCGGGGATCAAAGGTGTGTGTGTGTCTGGGTGGGTGCGTGGGAGGCTGGGACTCCATCTAACACGAGCGAGGCTGAGAAGGGAGGGATCTGTTTGTGAGCGCAGAGTAGGTAATAAAAAGATCTTCTGTTTCTCAGTGCTGATAACGTGGGGTTTTATTTGAATGATCTGAGGCTGGTGCCTGTTTGAAATGCAAATTGTGCCCTTAGAGCAGTTTATGTTGCTCACTCCTCTCGACTGCTCCCTCAAAGGCATGCACTTGGGTTGGCCTTATGCTGCTCACCTGCCATGAAAAGGACCTAAACCACACTAAAAAAGAGGTGGTTTGTCCAGAGCTGGGATCTTTGGTGCAGACGCACTGTAAATTACCTCAGCAGAGCAAACTTGTGAGACAACAATCAACAGAAATCCTGTCCAGTGCTACAAAAATCCCTTGGACGGGGCCGAGATGGGACTTCTGATTCAGGAGCTGGATTCAATGATAACAAAAATTCAAAGACAGGAAATGTCAGCGCTGAGATCCCGGAGTGGATGAAAAACAAGGAGAGACTGTGATGGATGAAAAAGTAATAGTAACTCAGAGTTAACATCATACTGTGGATCGCAGTAGGGGACAGAATCCGAGCAAGATGATGGATGGTGCTGTCTTTTCTGCAGTCACGGACATAGCTGTAGAGGAAGGAAGTATAAAATGGGAAACAGCGCAATTTAAAGCTGGTGGTATCTTATGTCTAGTTTGCCGTGGGCTGAATGAACACGTAAAGGCACAAACCAACACAATCAGGCTCTTAACAGTGTATGTTGTTGTTGTTCTCTGAAGAACTCCCTCCTAGGAGACCTGCTTATCCATTGGTGTCTTCTCTGGTAAAAAAAAATATATTCAAAAGACGACACAGTAAGTTGCTGAGTGGGGAACTGTTTCTGCTTGGGTTTTAACTTTGGCTGTCAGGGGTATCAAACTGCGTCATCTTTAGTTATTGAGAATATTTTCTGGGTGTTTTAAGGCACAACGGACCAAACAGGGCACTGACCTCCCCGCACCAAACCCAAAAACTTGGCTTCTGGCAGAGTGCTGCCCGTTTTCTTGGCCACCTGCAGAGATGTTCTTGCTCTGCAGAAAATGATAAGCGGAGGTTGGTTACTTCATACGTACTGAAGGGCAGAACCGTGCACCCAAGCAGCCAGCACGGAGTAGCGGCAGTTACGGAGCTGTACCTGGTTTATCTTGCCTGGTTTAGCACAGTTTCCTGCATTGTCTGCAAAATACATCGGGCGGCCGAGACGATAAAGTTATGCGGTAACCCAGTATTCCTTCGTATCTCTGGTGTCGTGAGCCTGCTCTGGCACCAGCCTTGTATGAATTTATCAGGGTAAACACCACCTCACACCCTGAAGTAAGAAATACTTGTATTTTCAGCTCCTTCCTCCTTCGCCTGTGGAGATACAAACTGATTCCCTGCCCCTTTTTCTCTTAGGTACACCCTGAAATCAGAGATTTCTTCACTCTGATTCACTCGAACATATACTCTGTGCCACAGCGTATGAAAAAAGGAATTTCTATTCTTACAACCCGAGAGGCCAAGGCAGCGCACGCTGGTTGTTTCTGCCTGTGCCACTGCTCTGGAGTTGTTCTCGCTGGCTCCCTGACACTGCCAGAGGAGAAACAGAAAGAACCTCAGTGAGGGAAATGCAGCTCAGAGCAAACGCCTGGTTCAACAGAGTCTTCTTGGGACCAGATTTTGGTATGGCTCCATTTTTTCATTTAAAGCTTCTAAACCAAAACAAAACAAAGCAAAAAACCCACCCTTGAAAATCCAGGCTAATTGAGAGAGTGCTAACACTAGCAAGACAAATGAGTGATATGCGACAAGCCTGTGGTTTCTCTTCTAAAGTGAAGTGTTGTTTTCTTCACAATGGGATGATTAATACGCTCAGGCAGGAATATTAATAGGCTTGTTCAGTTGTTGCAACATTCTTCCCAGTGCTGGGCTATTGAGGCCTCGGAATCTGAGCCCAGGGGACCCTCAGCTCTTCAGTTTCTCATCTGGCACGTTTTGTATGTCAGTCTCAAAGCACGTGTTGCAAAGATAGAGCAGCTATCTTTGCAAAGTGCAGCTCGGCACACTTTGCATTTTACAAGTGGGGAAATCAAGGCAGGCAGAAGTGATGTGTCGGTCACCCACTTGCTCCTCTGGAGGTCACCTACTAAATCCTTGTCAGTTTAGAAAGCGTTTGTTTGCTCGGTTCTTGCTCTTTTGACTATGCCACTCTTTCAGAAAGATACTCCAGAGTCAGAATCCTGATTCTGTTCGTTAAAAACTTCTGGAGTGTCTGGAGTTGTCAAACAGTGTAGAGGAATTTCTTGTGGAGCAGAGGCGCGGTATAACTTTAAAAACGTGGACAACCCAGCTTAGGCCTAAACAAAGGCTCTGTCCTTGAAGCTGCCTTGGAACACGGGGAGGAGGAGGTTTTATCTGTTTTGTGAGAGCTTTGCGAGATGCTTGGCTGGAGGTGCTGGGCCCGGGGGGAGAGGGGGGGCGAGAGCCGCTTGCATAGTGGAATGGCACTGCCCAATAAAACACTGGCGCGTGTAAACCTGTAACTGACCAACTCTGTTAAGGGGCAGGCGCGGGGACACTGCTGAACTGTATATATTGAGCTGTCCGGAGCAATAAAGGAAGGACGATCTGTAGCCATATTGGTGTGATGATCGTTAACTTGGCCGGCTCTCCGAAGGGACCCTCTTCATCTGGCGCCTGAACAAGGGACCCTCTATGGACGCTTAAATGCGGATTGCTTAAATGCGGGAAGACTCCGAAGCATCGGACGTGAGCCGATTTGGGAGCCGGAGAGGTGGAGGCAGGAGAGTTCCGAGTGTGACCAAAAGGGCACCGGAGACCAGAGCTTGAGCAGCTGATCAAGCCCCTGCCAAGGTAAGACCGCGATGGAAACGGACGCGGCAACTCGCCTCCTTAGTATACTCTCTAAGAGAGGAGGAAAAGTAAAGGAGCGAGATGTATTAGCCCCATGGGCTCGGAAATGGGAGAAAATGAACGACCCGCCATTAATCTTTAGTTCCACGGAATGGCGTGAAGTAGGAGACTTTTTGTGGGACTGTACTTTAGAGGGAGGAACAGAAGGAAAGGAAGTGAAAGAACTAGGAACGGTTTGGAAAACCGTAATACGCACTCTAGAAATCATGCAAGCAGAAAAGAAAGTTGCTGCGGCAGCGATCAAAGCGTTGGGGGGGAGGGCAGGAAAGGAAAAAGGCAAAGGAAGAAACTCCCTGCTCGTCCCGACTGGGTGGAAGAAAAAGAAAAAAAAAAAAAAAAAAAAAAAGGAGAAACTGCACTGCGTTGCAGAATTAAGACTTTCATCCTTGAGCTGAGCTCTTTTCTAAACAAGTGCATAACTCTTGCTTGCTAATTATGAAAAGAGACCCTGACCAGCCAGGTACAGCTCATGTTGAGAGCTTGACCGTGAGAATGAAGATAAGATGCTTCATGTACACCAGATGTGCATGGGAGTGAATGGGAGAGTATGATCAAAACAGACCTGGGAAATTCTGCTCTCCCTGTGTGATAACAGAGTGATTGAAGTAATACTTGAGCTAATAAGAAAAAAAAAAAAAAAAAAAAAAATAAAAAGGGGGAGGGGAAGAAGGAAGATCAGGATGAACCCCTGAAAGAGATGCTGAACAAACTCGCTGAATTATCAACTAGACAGCAAGAAATAGAAGAAACCCTTAAACCAGTTCAGTTCCCCCACTACTATCAGCTCCCTCACTCAAGCCTGATTTTCAAGCTTGAACCATAAAGGATCCTTTGCAACAGCGATGGAGCGGTGTCATCAGAGACGTTATAATAGAGGGAGATTGGGAAGCAGCCAGTTCGATTGAGTGTCCTGTTATTATTAATAACGGACAAGGGACTTGAGAACCGCATGATCCTGCATGATGTGGCTGTGCAGCATCCTGTCACTTCAACAGCGCAGCAGCAACACGACCATGCACTGGGCCTGCCTGTTGAATCCCTTTGTTTCGCCCAGTGACGTGATGGGACCCTGAGGTACCGATTACCAACGACGACATGGGTTGGACTGGCAGAAGATGCTTACAGCTGATGGCAGAGCAATTGTGGGAAAATGTGACTGTTCTCAATGTTACCTGTTGTATTAATATGTATCCTCTTTGTGTGACTAACAATGAAGCTTATATTGGTTGTGTAATCAAAGCCACATAGTAGGTGTTAAGGTTTATGTACTAACCAGCAGAGTGATCTTTCTTTAGCTAAAAGCAAGGCAGCTGGTTTCCCTGCCTTTTGCTTTGTTAGAAGTGTGTGATTAAGGATCAAAGTATGATTTAGGGCGATGGGTGTGAGAACTTTGACAGGATGAATTAAGAGTTTAGTTAAGGCATTTTTGGTTATTGCAGTTTTAATTGTTATAGGCTTACTTATGTTTAGTTGTTTGATAAGTATAATCAAGAAAATTATAAGCAAGCTAGCGGATGAAGCCTGGGTTGTCCAAAAAGAAAAAGGGGGATATGTAGAGGAATTTCTTGTGGAGCAGAGGCGCGGTATAACTTTAAAAACGTGGACAACCCAGCTTAGGCCTAAACAAAGGCTCTGTCCTTGAAGCTGCCTTGGAACACGGGGAGGAGGAGGTTTTATCTGTTTTGTGAGAGCTTTGCGAGATGTTTGGCTGGAGGTGCTGGGCCCAGGGGGAGAAGGGGGGGGCGAGAGCCGCTTGCATAGTGGAATGGCACTGCCCAATAAAACACTGGCGCGTGTAAACCTGTAACTGACCAACTCTGTTAAGGGGCAGGCGCGGGGACACTGCTGAACTGTATATATTGAGCTGTCCGGGGCAATAAAGGAAGGACGATCTGTAGCCATATTGGTGTGATGATCGTTAACTTGGCCGGCTCTCCGAAGGGACCCTCTTCAAAACAGCAGCACAGACCTGTCTCTGTTCTCCTCGAGTTGCCTTTTAATTTAACTTAGCCACCAGAAAAACAGCGACAATGTGCTGAATTCTGTTCCTGCTCCACCTCCTTATCTCTCAGCATTCCTCTCCACAGCACCTGCCTACTCACTCATCATGCAAAATCAAGGTGCAGTTTCTGCCTGCGATTATGAAATTTGTAGCCTTTCGGAGCAGAAAAATTCCATTCCCCATAGCTATGTATGCAGAAAACAAGGGACTGATAATCCAAGATGCTCTGTATGTTGGATACCAAAAGACTCGGCTTGAAACTAGTGATGGAAAGCCATTCCCATCCAGCAGCTGTTCTTTGGCCCCTGTGAAATGTATTGGTGGTCTCAGCCCCATTCCACAAGTAACCACATCATAAATAGGATCCACACACGCAGAGCTTCGGCAGAAAAACTAAAGATAGAATGAGCGACATGGGCACTGATCGCCTTTATCATCCCTGGAAATGACAAACCAGGGAGTAACATCAAACAAATATCACGCTATGATGAATTTCTCCCAGTGTGGTGTTTGTTCTCTGGTTAGCTAGTCTTCTTTCTTTTTTTTGCCTTGAATAGGACTTCACTAATGTAAGGAATTTCAGGGTCTTTTTTGTGTTCTTGGTCTGTTTCTAATAGATACTGAGCCACAGCCTTTGGGTTTATCTTCTCCATTCCTATAGCTACAATCTTTGCTTAAAGCCTTACACCACAGAGAACCCATTGCGCTGAGGAATAGCGGAGGTATTGTCGGTGTCTGGCGTTTCAAGTTAATAAAACTGGGAGCGCGCCATCCTTCATCGTGGTGATAGCTTAAAAAGATGCAGATTGCTAGTGTGGGCAATATTTATCTCGGTGAATGGGGATGCTTCATTCGGTTGCAGCAGGGCACGGGAAGGGTAAAGCGTGTTTTGTCTTCGTAAAGACCAGCTACATGAGCACAGGAGAACCAGTTCTGCCACCCCGCCTGAAACCGCCTCGTGCCCTGTGGTCCATTCCCCAAGAGAGCTTGCAATACGTTCCGCTGGGTAACATCTGCTTTCTTTTTACCTCGGGGAGCAAATACACGTAAATGCGTAGGATTGCTCTTAGTGTTTCCATTCGATCTGCAAGTGCTGAAAACCTCCACCAGACACCTCACGTTACGTGGAAGATTGCCCATTACTGCTCAAAATAACACTTATTTCATGCGGAGAAGAAGGAGGGAATCTGTTTATTCCAAAATCAATATTTTTACATTCATTAAACATTCCACTTGTTCACTTTTTTTTTTCCATGCCTGTGGTGGCATTCTATCCTTATTTTTATCCTCACTATAAACACATTTTCCTTTTAATTTCCATTCCTATTTGCAGATTTTAGGGCTTTGCATTAGGTGATTGGAGCTTGACAGGTCTGGAACATGGTATGTGGGTGAGTGTCTACCATAGCCCTAATTTTCATCTTGGGATCTAAACCAGGATGGCTGAGTGCAGAAATCTGCCTGGAAAATTAAATTGATCAGACAATGTATGCTTCAAATGGAATCAAGTGGGAATATTTCCTTGAGCTGCTCTGCTCCTCAGGATATTTGAAATCAGTATTGAATTTTAACTTTCACAGGCTTTTTATTTTGATGAAAGGAGACAGCCGAAGTTGCCTTTCATTTCATGCAGAATAGCCCATATTAAGTAAGACTAATTTTCCACGACATGAGAACCAGGTGGGACTATGATGGTGAAGTTTGAAAGAAAGAAATTATAAAGAAAAAAAAAATCTATCTGGAAGGGAACTCAAAATGTGTTGTAGCTCATTACTCTGCCTCAAGTAAAGATAATGTCATGGTTAAAGCACTTTTGTAACCCTTAGGAATCGCAGATTTTATGCTTTACTGCAGAACAAGAATTGCATTGTCTTAGGCAAGCTAGTTGGGCCCTTAATCAAAGATATATAATGAAGTCTGGTTCTGACTCATTTTTAGTGAGCATTAGATTCTCAGGTACCATTGGAGCTCTTTCCCAAATCTTTCTCTGCCTCAGTCTTCAGACTACAGAAGAGTGGTAAAAGCAGGCCTGCCCTTTTATATAACATGACTATCTTGAGTTTTCAATTTATATGGGCTAGTAAGGCAATGTAGCGCAGTGTCATAGGTTGGTGCAAGAATATAGACTGTCCTCCCAGTGTAGAAGGTGTTCCTGTGTGGGAACAATCTGTTCAGCCGGTGTTGCTCCAGACAGAGCAGACTTCTGCACTTTTCTGTGTGAGCAGGGAATGAGACCATTTCCATTTATAGTTCCTGAACTAAGTCTTCACGCAGGGCTTCATGAGGAGCCTGTCCCTGCATGGGAACTGGGAAGAAGGAGCAGAGTACCTGTAGCCACTTACCTGAATTGCTTCTACTTCTTGAGAACAGCAGGTTGGGAATTTTAGCTTGCATCTCCAAGTGAGACCGTAGGCTTACATCACTCCTCCTGTGGTACAGAGCTCTGAAAAGCTGGTGCAGAAGGGGGAATATTCTCCTGGGTCAAATGGTGCGGCGTAGGTGACCCTGCCCAAGGGACAGGCAGCTCCTCAGGGAAACAAGCGGGGCACCAGCTGTCATATTCAGAATCACACTTTGAGTCCCTCACCTTTTTTGAGGCAGCGCAGTGACAAGCTGTCCTTGTTTATCTGAGCAGTCAGGTGCCAGGCCAGAGCAAGGGAATGGCAAAAAGCCATTTTTCAGTGAGAGATTCGTCTGTTACTAAAGTGGCAGTTTTTAATCCCATTTTTGTATATATGTGCATATATATATTGCACTGAATTTAAAACCTTGTCATAAGAAAACGCAATCCTCTTGTATTACTTGACTGTATGTATTTTACCTTCTGTTAAAGATAAAATTTGTTTTCATGGATGCTTAACAGACAAAGTAATATGTACTTGATCTTACTTGTATTACAGGCTCCCAAAAAGGCAAAGAAGAAGATAGAAGGTGGTTCCAACGTGTTCTCTATGTTTGAACAAACCCAGATCCAGGAGTTCAAAGAGGTTGGTCACTACTCTGCTGTTCTCTATAGTCTCCTGTCACTGTTAATGAATAACATAGGTTTTGTTTGTAATCCTTACTCAACTCTCCATCTGCTTTAATAGAACACACAGTTGTTTTCTGAATCATCTCTGTGGTTTTGGCTAGTATATAATTTTCTTTGTGTCTGTGTTTGTTCTTTCCTTCATTCTTTCTTTCATTCTTTCTTTCCTTCTTTCTGTCCCTCTTCCACTCTCCTGTTTCAAGCTCTAGATTTATTTGAAAAGCCCCCAAGCCCTCACCCCAAAATAAAGGAAAGTTATCATCTCTTCCACTATAGCCCTGGTTCAGGAAAACACTTGAGAACATCTTGAACATTAAGTTGAAGAGGTATTTTGAAAAAGAATAGTCTTAAAAAAGAATAGTCTTAAAAAAGAATAGTCTTATATGCTCAAGCATTATCCTGCGTAGAGATGCCCTACTGAACCAGGGTTTTAATGAGTGGACTGTTCCACAGCAGCAATAGAAAATGTTCTTCTGTGCTCTTCTAATACTGCCCGCAAACTAGGAACAAAAAAACCAAGAAGCCCTCAGCTGACTTTCTCCTTAAATGCTAATAAAACAAAACAACATGTTGAGATTAACAAAGCAAGCGTCTTTTAGCTCCCTAAGAGGTTGGTGTTACCACACATTGTAGATTCTTTGACCTGTTAGAAGGTAAATCTAGTGGCCTGGCATAAAAACTGAAGGAGATTGAAGACATAATTTGTTTGATGAGTTTATGCTCTTTTTCTGAGTGGACGTTCTAGAATGTCTGTGACGTCATTTTGTCATTTTAAATTATTCATTTTCCCCATTTTTTTTTGCTAATTCTCATCTCCAGAGCAGTTTCCAAAGTGATAAATAGCTACCATTTCGTTTTGTGTAGGTGGTTTTCAACTTTACTTTCCATGAGCATTCCCACCAGTAAAGCTCAGTGGTGAATGAAACTAAAAACTCGCATGAAGGATTGTGAATATGGCCCCAGTAAATGAATGGAAACCACTAACCTTTCCCTCTCAGATAACAGGAACATCTTTAACTCTTCTTCCACCTTCTCTCTGTGCCCTGTGGACCTCCAGAGTTATTTTCTCCAGGGACCACTCCTTGAAAATGTACCAACAAAACAAAGAACTTCTCAGAACGCTATATTTGATCTACTCTAAATACGATAATACTAGGAGCATTTTTGGGAGGGTGGTGACAAAAGCATGGGGCAGTGGAGTGATCCAGGGAAAACCAAGATCACGTTGTGTCTAAAAACTGCGTGCTTGGGACAAGTATTTCTGAAAAGCTGGTTCTGACCTACATTTATCTACAGATTGCAACCAGCTCACCTGAAAAAGTTTCAGCATCGCTTTTATTACATTAAATTCCCCTATTACAATACATATTTAACACTCTTTCTTCGTGAGCTTGCTGGGTTCTGCTTTGCTCTTCATGTTATCTCCTGTTTTGCTTCCAAATCGTGGAGACCACCATTTAAAGCAGGCTCCCTCCTCCAAAAGGAAGGAAAGCAACCCGCCAGAGTTGAGCTTAATTTTTCGTAAGGTGATGGTTTGGCAGGTGAATGCATGCTGTGAGTAATCACATGGGCAAACTGGAATGTGAGCAGCGGGGCTCTCTGAGAAACTGGAGGTAAAACTACATGAAGATATGTTGATATAATATGACCACGGAAAGAAGTGCACCCTGATGAGCAGTAGACTTGAAAACTCTGCAAGTTAAAAACTCCGCAAGTTACTGTAGCTGCAATGGATGAGCTGTATTCTCAGGAGAACGTTGTCTTTCATAATAATACTGAAGTAAGAATAATTCCCGGTCGCTGTAAAGATACACTCTCATATTGATGTGCATGTCAGACAGATAACCAGCTTCAGAGACATGCCTGGTTCTACTAATACTCCCCACAGTATGACTAGGAGAATTGCAGGTCATTAAAATCTTTCAAAATCAATGAAACATCAAAAGTGTGACGGCAGCGAACAGACAGACATGCAACTAGGTAAATAGATAGATAGTTAGCTGGCTTGGTGAATAATGGTTAGAGTGCAGAAATTCTGTCTTGGCTGAAAATAGAAAAGTAACTGGATTTTTCTATCAAAAGTCAGATTTTGCCTGACAGGAAGTATTTAAGGTCAACACGTCAAGGTGGGTCAGAGCACAGAGTACAGTCTGAAGGATGCAGTTTATTAGAAAGGGAAACAAACTTTGAATAAATAATAGTATGAAACCTACATTTCTCCGTACCTTTGAAAACTCGGAAGCCATTGACTTCAGCTTGGTAGCAGAGAGATACCTACAGTAATTAAAAGATTTACACAGTACGATAGCCGCCGGAAGGAACAAGGTATTGGAAAGGTACAAAACACATAGAGTAACAACTGAATAAATCCTCCCTAACCAAAGCCTCCCTAATTCAAACTTTTATGGGTTAAGGCCTGGATGGCTGGGGCTGCCAGCATTGGCTTCAGCCCAGCCGCACGCTGCACTGAGCATTAATTTAGTAAGAAGTAGTTTGGGTGGGTTTAATTAAGCCCCTTGCCAAGATACAGTAATGTGTTGCAAGTGAGGAAAGTGCAATGATGTGGATGAATCAAAGGAAGTCGAATGTTCTTTTTTACAGGATGAATATAATACCCCCCTGGATGGGTCTGTGTGGTTGTAGCACTGCCCAGTGCGGTGGCAATGCGTTTTTCTTTTCTTCCAACAGGCCTTTACCATCATGGATCAGAACAGGGACGGCTTTATCGACAAAGCAGACTTGAGAGACACGTTTGCTGCACTAGGTAAACCGGCGGTAATAATTCAACACTTAGATGCAGTTTCAACTTCAAGCACGTAGGAAAAGTGTGTATTAGAGTTACAATGGGCGAAGTCAGGAGATACACAGGAGGCGAAAGGAAGCCTGCTCAGTCTGATCTTTCTCCGTTATGGCAGTTGCTATCTCGCTGCGTAGCCCCAGCTGGAAAGTCTCCTGAGCAGGAGTGAAATGAAGGTCTCTGCGGGGCTCGCTGGCGGGTGCGACAGAGCTGGGCAGCTGGCGACTCTCCAGAGGCGCCGATCCCTCCCCTGCAACTATTTTGTAAAAAGCCCACCCAAGCAGGGGTCCATGCCAGGCATTTCTGATTTGCCGCTGAACCCAGGCTTCACAGGCTGCACCTTTTTCATCTGGGAGCCATGCAATATCTGCCAATTAACATTGTCGTCATGGACTGGCTGCCCCTCTGCCCACACAAAAGCAGGAGGACTTCATGTGAGGTTCTGGGCTGTTGCGCACTTCTGTGGGGTGGAATGTGCATGTCATGAGATTAGGTATTGTCCATTCCGTGTGGATCACAATCCTGATAATGTCAAGCAGATTAAAGCAAATCTTCCCAAGGAAAGAAAAAAAAAAAAATCAAAATGTTCACGCTCCCAAACCTGGAGTTGTATCCTTGTTGCAACATTTGAGGCTTGAACAGTGATGTAGGCATTTGGGGTTTTGCCATCTGGATCCTATTAAAAAGAGTTTGATAAGAATCTTTAGTGCTCCCCGGGGTGGAATCAGACGCCAGCAGAGTCGGTGCAAAGAGCAGAAGCTCCTGAACTCTTTATTGTGACAACGAGGTTTGCAAACTTTGGCCTGTAGCTACTGTTACCCTGAAATATTTATTTCTTAAGGCCAAGTTCTGGTATCTTTCCTGCTCAGTGAAGCTCTTCAATGCCCAAAAAGCACAGTCACAGCAAATTACTGCTCAGTGTGAGTAGGGTTGCCAGGGTCTAAATTCTCATCCACGGGACTGCACAGGGATGGGGAAGGGGTAGGACTACATGAGGGCAGGGAAGGGATACGGCCACTCAACTCATCACCTGCCCTCTACTCAGAAAGGCATCTTAATATGCAGGAGGGCAAAGACTGAGACCTTGGATTCACTTCAGTCACCTTGAACTCTGCTATATTAATATCAGCAGGGCCCATATTTCACCTGAGGTTAAAAAAAGGAAAAGAAAAACAATTTATCTGAAAGTGCCCCTTCTTTTGTCCACTGTTGGCCATGTCCGTATTATTCATCCTTCTTACTCCTTCAGTCACCCTTTGATCTCAGAGCCAGCTCTGCCGATTTGTTTTGCGCTGGGGTATTCTGGAGTTGTGTTCTACCATGTTATTAGCAAGGTTGTGCAGAGCCCTGAGCTCCCCAGTGGGAGGAGATGAATGGGAATCGTTTTTTGAAACACAATTTGTGATTTATTATGAAAAATGATCTCTGCTGCAGGTCGTCTGAATGTCAAGAATGAAGAGCTTGAAGACATGGTGAAGGAGGCGCCAGGTCCTATTAACTTCACTGTCTTCCTTACTATGTTTGGGGAAAAGCTGAAAGGTAAGTACCTCTGGGGGGGTTGGAGAGGTATCTGTCAAAGATCCTCAGCGCTGAAATATCTCAGCACCTTGCAAATTATCATAATGTACCCACGGAACTATGCTTAAAGGCAAGGAGTGATCTCCGTTTTTGCAGACAGAGCTGAAGTATGAAAAGGCTAAGGGATGGTCCAGAGTACAATTCAAAGGTCTGATTTCAGCTTACATAAGCTAACATGAAAGTGGTAAGTTGAAGTCCAGAAAGTAATGAAATCACAGCAGCCCGGAGCACAGTGCAGATGAGTTATTCACCATCTGCTGCTCGTGCTGTAGTGGTGTCACTCCCCATGTTAGCTGGTTTAAAAGTATTTTCTGTATTTCTACAAGAAACTTTCTGCAGTCCTTTGGCTCATCATACAAACACGATCTCTGCATCACCCTTGCAGTTGTAGGGCGCGAAGGAGCAACATGACCTCCCCTCATTTTCTGTACTGGTTGTAACCCAGTGGCCCAGCCTCGGTTTCTGTTGAGGACAACGGTGATTTTGCCATTGGTTGATGATTTCACTGAGTAACTCTTAAGGGACTGGATAAATTGAAATAAGGGTTTACAATAAGGGAAAGGGATTTTGCCCATTACCACAGAATATACAGGGATCCCTGTGGAGAGTTTAGAAAATGTGGGTACAAAATTTGTTGTGGGAGTTAGCAATTTAGTTGTATCTATGGTTATGGCTAGAAACTGCAAGAGAAGGAGCATGAGGCCAAGAGAAACCTCCAGTCATCTTCCTACATGCATTAGAGATAGGTGAAAGCCTTGACCTTCAAAGCCAGATAGACCTTTAGCCAAGCTCATTGGTGAAATAACTAATGAACAGAAAAATGGAAAAATCTGATCCCATCTTCCTATTTATTGTATAGTTGCTGGATTCTGGTGTTGTATTGCTGAGCACAATTTCAGTGAAGGGCTTCCTATGCTTGGAACAGAAAACAGAGAGGTCTGAAAGAAAGAATTAGTGTAGGAAGTCCTCAAAACCACCTGCCATTGCTAAGGAACACAGCATGCCTGGGAAGCATAAGGTGCAATGGAGAAGGCTGCAGACTGACATTGAGGGGAGGATTTTAATTCCCAGACATCGATCTGTCTTCATCACAGCACCACCTCCATCTCTACAGTCCAGATGTCATCCTGCAGAGTAGGTAGCGCCCTTCTCCATAATTTTCCTTCTGGGATACACGACTATTTCTTGTGGGGTGCTCTGCTTAGTGCTTCCCATCTATTTGTGGCTCTTATGATCGCAGAGAGCATGGAAATGAGCTCTTCTTCCTTTCCCCTCTTCCCTCTTGTCCCTTACGGTGGGTGAAGCTGGCAGAGAGGCTGGCCCTGCCAATTGTGTGGCCTGAAACCAGTGCCAGCGCAGGAAGGTGGATGGCAAAGCGGATCCCTCTTGTCTGCAGGTTTCCTGTTGGCTACTAGCAGGGGAGGAGGGTTGGGGTTTTTTTAATTTCCATTTGGTGAAGGGAAAAATCACAGCTGTGCTTGTCATGCCCTTCTGGTTGGGTTTGTCATGCAAAGGAAGCGGAGCCAAAAGACTGCACATTCCCAATCAAAACTAATTGGGATGAAGAGCCTTTGTAGTGCAATTAGAAAGGGAGAAAGGGCTAGAGGAAGTGGATATGGCAATTTTGCAACACTCTTTATTAGCTAAGTACCACTCAGAGAATTTGGTGAAAGGTGCTTTCTAAGTAAAATTTTGTTGTGCTGTAATTGATTTCTGTCATAAAGGGGGAAAGCTGGGATTTTCGGGACGGGCTTTAGCATTATTATATTGAGATTATGATGCCAGATGAACAGCTAACAAAACTAGGCGTTATGTTAATGCAAACCCACATGGAGCTGTTTCTTCAGCAGGAGTCAGAATAATACAATTTGTACAGAAAACAGAGATGCCGCACATCAAAGAAACCACTTTTATTACCAGATAATCAATAAAGAAATGCCTGCTGCATTGCTTGTCTTCAAAGCCAAAGTCCAAGGATATGACAGAGTAGTAGAAAATGTAGAACACAGTGAGGTAAAAAAAAAATCCCCCACACAGTGGTGGCTACTTAAAATGCAGCCCTTTCTTGGAGCTGGAGATGTTTCTCTTCTCGGGACAATCAAAACACTCATTATAATGGCCAATGCTCGTCATATTGATCATATATTCATGGCAGTTTGAACACACACCTGACTATGCTTGGCTAAAAACCCATACGTGGCCAGTGTGTGACAGGAAGGAGGCCACATAGCCTTAGATTTGTTCACTATTATACCCAGTAAGATATTATTAACCCTTGTGAAACCTTTTAAACAAAGAAAACTAAGAAGGCATCTGGAGCATACGTAGCAATTACAGCAGGGAGCCTTGACCAGGTTCTGTTCTGGTTCTCTCTCTGCCAAACTTTGAAGCAAACTCTGAAACTGCAATTCTTCACGTTATTACCTTTTTTTAATCGTGCTTTCAACATTTCAGCTTCCCCAGTAGTTTCATTTGTTCATGGATCACTCTACTTGCTTGTACATTTGGTGTTCCTACAGCTGTACTATATATACTATATATGTACTATATATATATGTACTATATACACTCCCATAATATTTTGAAATACTGGGAAGCAGTCAGAAACTCAGTCCATAGCGTATCCCTTGGTGTGGGATGAAACTGTCTCTAAGTGAGTATACCCAGAATCTGCAGAATTACAGAATAGTCAGAAACCCCAGCCAAGATTCAGGCACTGTGAAAGCTAGTCCCTGACCCAAATTTTTTCCAGTCTAAATAGATGGGACAGATAAAGGATGGAAGAAAAGGAAGAGTATTGCTATCATTTTACTGCTGGGAACAGAGGAGCAGGGAAATTAAAGTCATACTAGAAGTCTGTGGGCCAGCTAAGAGTAGAAGCAAAATCTTGGAGCCATCGCCCAGTGCTTTACACCACCCTGTTTGTGTCAGTAACGCTTAGTGAAGACACACTGAAGTGGAAGCGTGCTCCAGAGCGCAAGCGCAGATCACCACTTCACGTTGGTCAGCCCGCTTGCATTGACATTCTGATTTTACGATGAGCTCCACTTCTTTAGGGAGGGAAATAACCTCTTTTCTACATAGGGAAGAACAAGCAACAACAAAAAGTGTTTTTACAAGGAACATACAGTACAAGGAAGCCAGTGAGGGAAGCAGTTTGTTATATTTTCGTTTCTGAAAGCCACTAATCCTCTGGGTACTGATATTGAAGACCAGTTCCTGGAAGTTTTCTCTCCTGCAGACATAGAATAGATATGAGTTATTATTTTTTAAGCTTCTGAGCATTGAACTATTCAACCTCTATTGTTTATCTGACATGACAAATGCTACCGACTTTAGGAACCTTTGTCATTACAAACCTCCAACTGCAGAATTCTCTGGTTTGCACTGTTTTCAAGCGGAATGCAATTCCTTAGCTAAGTATACGGCAGCTACAGAAATACATCCAGGCTTCTAAATTGTATTTCTTAATTAATTTTAGGCAAGCGGTCCCCAGAAGAAAACCATTCTGAATGCTTTTAAGGTTTTGCGACCCAGAAGGAAAAGGCCACATAAAGGCAGACTAGTAAGGTTTATTCCAAAATCCTTTTTTTAAAAAAAAAAAAAAAAAAGACAATAATACTAATAACACTAATAGTACTACTACTACTTATAATAATGATAACAATAATAAATTAAATAGCATAAGTTTAAAGAACTGCTTTTAAAAGCTGAATTTTTCACAGTATTTGAAGAGACAGAGAAACATTTAGCTTTGCAAGCCAGAATTAAAATAAGGTCTGGACTATTGTGTGAATGGATTTGTATACCAAAAAGAGATGTTACGGTCTTCAGACGTTGTGTAAGAGGCAACGGAAATATATAATCACATTGGAGGCCACTTAATAGCCTTTTTTTGAAGGTCTGGATATAAATCAACACATGACTCTTTGTAGATTTACTCCATATGTAAAATTGAAACAAATGTCTGGTGCCTGACTCTCAGAATACTTGACTAGAAGGGCAAAGTGATCCCCTTTTTGGAAAAAAAGTGATCAATAATAATTAACTCTGGGACATGGTTGTAGCGAGGACTTTTTCCTTGTTACACATGTTTACCGTTTGAGTCTTCTGCTTCTAGAAAATAATTTGCTGTAAAATTCCACTAGTAGATATGGCGGGGAGCCAAACCCAATAATGCCATTAATAATATGGCAATTACTGTCAATCTGGCTATTTTTTAAATAGGAGGAGGGACCTAATTTGCATTCATAACCTGTTACACCAACAAAGAGAGGTAAAATTAATTTAAGTGCTAATTGCACCAATGTAAATGCTCATTGCTCTGCTAGAACAGTGTAAGCAGACCTTCAGGTAAACGAGGAGTAAATGGTATTAGATCAGGGCAGCGGGTGAGGAGGTCTGACCTATGACTCCAGTGAAAGGCTTTATGTGCCTAGATTTATGCACACAGGTTTAAGTTCTTGGTAATTTGCGGTCCATACTTCACAGCAGCAGCCATTTCAGGTGGGTTTTGTAACGCATAACACATACAGAAAATTTATTAAGGAGTTAACAAAATTTATATTCGCATCAACCAATTTTGCTAATGTTGCCATAAGTTGAATTGAAACTGAACCTCCTACCAGAACCTCAAAGGTAGAGTTTTCTGTGATGTGATCTACAATTATCAACATCTCATGGAAGTCAGTTGAAAATGCAAAATTCACATACAATATTTCTTTCCCTTCCCAGTACGCCTTTCCTGTGAGAGAACCCCAGTAGGTAGGAAGGTCTTGCTACAGTACCTGTGTGCAAAAACAAAACCAGAGAATCTTTTCACTAAGGAACTTCCAAATTAATTACGACAAGGGGATATAGCAAACAGTCAGAAGGAACAGAGGGTTAACAGTTGCCCTGATTGTTCTGGGGGTCAATGGTACCCAAAGACCGCTTGGGAAGAACGAGTCAGAAAAATGCATCAAAAGTGACTGGAAACAATCAGGAGAGCAATGTCGCCATTGCCAAATAGGCCAGATCACACGCAGTGAAATCACAACCATGAAATACAACCCTCTGATAATACAATACCTCCATGGAAATGTTGTGTTCCCACCGCTATCTGTAACAATATACCGCACACAAAATCTGCAGCTTCCCACCCTGTGTCCAGTTCCACATTCCTGGGATGACTGGAAAGCCAGTTGGAGTTTGGGGTGCGAATCAGGAATGCAGTATGGGCGCTCCAGAGTGAAGAGTGAGAGAGAAATACTTTTCTCTTTCCTTGATGGAAAAGGTCAACCTTGTCCCCACCCCCACGGCACTGCTAACATTAGACAATTGTTTAGTTCATCACCACAACAGAGCATAATGTTTACTTATTAGACCCGAGGGTAATGTTGATCATTACAGAACAAACCATTAAATCAATTTCATGAATGTCTTTGAGGTTTAACTTCTATTCATATGCTTCCAAAATTTAGACATTTGAAGGTTTTGAAATCATTTTTATGCTTGGCTCATACAACCATTTCAATATGACGGTTAATGTTAATAAATAATATTTCTCCCTATTAAAAACTCTTGGAATGTTCCTCTCCAAAACCAGCCATGTTGACCTTTTAATCAGAACTCCTTTTTATGTTCATGGAGTTAACATGCTTCTGGGAATTTTTATGTCTCTTCCCTCTGCGTGCTTTCACCTCTAGTCTGGAAATGACTCACTTAGTCCATCTGATGGTAGCTGGGATGGAGCCTTCTAACCTTTCCAGAAGCTCCAGGAGTTTATAACTTACTTCCAGCTTCAGTGACAGACTTTATTTGTCTGCATCGTTACACCACACATAAAATCCTCCCTATAGCATGATGTCAAGAAGAGAAAATGCTTTAGGTCACATTCTCAGCTGGTGTAAACTGGCATAGCGTTCGGAAAGGTTAGATGATTCAGTCCTAAATGCCATTTATTGGACAAAGTGAGTCAGGCCGACATCAACTTCGCCTGACGCTGATGCCAACAAAACCTTTCTGATTTGTACCAGATGAAGACAGACCCAGGGAGTTGACACGCGTTCTGGACCTTTGGAGATGAGTTTGGCTGAGGTGGTGATGGTTCTCATCATCGTTGCAGAGCGCTGCTCATTTAACCTCACCTGGTTTTCTTCAAGATAACATCGTAGAAAGGGCAAACCCAGTGGAAAACCAAAATTTCCCATAGATTTTGGATAATTTTAAAAAAAGGTTTTGAAAATATAGGAGTGTGACGAAATATTTTTGACTGTAGAGGGAATTGATGTCAGCCAGGACGAGAGAAAACATTTAGACTCCTACATCAAGGCAAATGGGTATTCTTTTTTGCCCAGAAGACTTCAATTAAAAAAAAAAGAAGACGAGAGACAAATAGCCTTTAACAAAACAAGATATACAAAGAAAAAAGTGCATCATCTCTAGTGTTGGAAATTGTGAGTTTTCATTTCCCTATAAAATAAATAATGGAAAATGTGCACAGATCCTTAACTCAGTCCTTCTTCCTTATGAGTGTGCCAGAGCCTACTGGGCTGTGCATCAGAAGATTATAATTAGATATTTGATCTTTTCCCCTAAATACTTTATGCATGTGAATAGAAGCCCAGATCTCTTTTTAGTCCAGTCCTGCTTGCGATTAAGTTTATTTGTGACTTCTGACAAAATTGCTAAAGTGCTTCCTTCTATTCACCAAGCTCCTTCCTGTATCACACATCCCATGTACGTTTGCTGATGCTGTTTGCCCCAGTGCGCGTACGTCCAATAATCGATTTATGCTGATGGGAGTCATTCTACTCTTGCACCCCCTGATCGTTTGAGAATTCCGCTTCAAAAAATGCAGTCACGTAGCAAACGGCCAGGATAACAAAACACGAACAGCAATAGGAAAGAAAGAGATGAAGAAAGACTTTGTTAAGGGAAATGGTTGGTAAAGTAATGCAGAAAAAAAAAATACATAGAATAGGTTAAGCTCTGTCTGTGGCTTCCGAGTATTTCCCAAAACTTACCTGCATATTTCCACTCCTTCATCTTTGTGGATAAGATCCTTATCCATTACGCAGAAGCTTCTTTTTATTTCAGTTTTTCGTCTCTGTCCTTCCAAATGAGCACTTCACATCAACAAGGAAGAGATTCGGATGTGTATGTGCCTCTTACACAAACAGGGATATCTCTTTGTTGTAGCCTTTTACCAGAAAAAAAGTATGTGTTCAGCTGTGGCTTTGCCATCAAAGCTACACTTTTATCTGTGTGATTTTTTTTCACTCGAGATGAACGCTTTATGGGAGCAGGAAGGGAAGCTTTACTATTTTGCCTGAACATCTGCATCAACAGTAGGTGAATTTTGCTCATATGGAAGTGTTTCGGTGCAGGCATGATTTCTGTTATAAGTAGTTAGTTTCAAATATTCAATTTTAAAAGGAGAAATAAATATTCATCTTGAAAAGCTAAAAAGGGCTGTTTCCAAAAGATCTATTGCTCTCACTCCCCCACAACAAATTCTTCCACAAAATCAGCCTTTTTTTTTTTTTTAAATCTACAAACTAAACCAGATTTTTATACTTGTTTCAGCTTTGGGGTTTTTTGTACAACAGACTGCTTATCTGTTATCACAGATTTATAGTGTGTTTCACTGTTAAAAAAAAATCCTGATAGTACCTTTGGTAGTAACAAATGGAGATAACAACCTTTTCGGCGTCAATACAAGCTCTTTAAGATTAATGCAGGAATTCCACAGGAAAGGAGAATTATTAGTGCAAGTAAAAGGGATGTTATGTGATATAACTGGTGCCTATATCACATCATACGTGATACTGGTGGGTGTTCCAGCACCCGTGACTGGGTGAACTATAAAGATGTTTTATCTGAAAGGGTTAGACTAGAAACAGTAATCATTCCTCCTGGCTTTTCCATTCACCTATAAACTTAGGTTAAAAAAAAAAATCACATGCCTGACTGACTTGCCACAATGGGTTGGAGAACAGAGGGTAAATCAGCTGAGAGCCTGTCCCCAAAATATTCCCTTTGATGTGACTGCACAGGATGCAGATTGTGTGTGGGATAAGCTCCTTGTTACGGAGCTGTAACTCCAGATCGAGACATTGTACCGTGAAATACAACAGGTCTCATGCAGTTTCACAGCCTCCTCTGGGAATGACTGCATGCAAATAAAGGGACTCTCAGATGATGATTCGGAATAGCTGTTGGAGCTCTCTTTCAAGTCCTCTTCCTCATTTCATGCTCTGCTCCTTTCATCCTCGGGTTTTTACAGAGAACATTCTCTCTCTCAGTTTTGTTAAGCGATCCAAACTTTAAACAGCAAGTGAGAAAACCTACCATGTTAGGTTAAGATAAGCACCCAAAATTGCCGTATTTCAATCAGAGTAATAACCTTAAACAATTTTAAACCTCTACAAAATGTCACAAAAGCAAAATAAGTTGGCAGAGCGAGGCATTGACACTGATGGGTGCCCACAGAAAACCTCTTACAATATCGCGTGAGGATTAACAGCTCTAATGTATGCAGTTGCACAGATTTTCTTTCACGCGACTTCAGGAGGGATCTTGCCATCTGAATTGTCATGTGCCATTATCACCCTTTAATCAGGTTATTTCGTTTTATTTGAACAGCATCAAAGAAATGCTTATGACACAGGCAGACCGGTTCAGTCAAGAAGAGGTAAGGACCTTCTTCTTTATTCAAAACAGGAGTCTATCCCCAGCTACTACTCAGCAATAAGCATTTACCCCTCTTTAAATGCATGAATTCAGCAGAAATCCAGACTGAGGGAAGGCTGATGCCAGCTCCGCAATTAGGAGCAATTCAAAGCACCTCTTCTGAATAGCTCCATGGCTAAATCAAAGTCAAACAGATTCTTTGGACTCCCATCCAAGTGTAAGCGTGGCCTATCTCTTGCTGTTCTGAGCTAGGCAATGAATTTACTGGAGTTCAAGTGGGTTTGGGTGGGGACTGTGATCTGGTTTCCATTTCTGTTAGAGTTATTTTGTTTGAAATCCAAAAATGAGTTCTGAAATGAGGTACTGACTTTGTGGTTTGTGTGAGACTGAACATGGATTCTGCTGGCTGGGAGGAATTTAGAAGGGCTTTATTTTCGGAAGAGGGGTTTGAGTGGAGTTGGTTCGTGGCAAGAACGGAGCGGAGAGCAGACTAGTCAAGGCTTACCTGGATTTCAGGGAAATCTCTTTTCAAGGGGGAACTTTTTTGGCTTCTTACAGGACTGTATTAACTAGCTGTGTCCTAATTCCAATTTTACTGAAGGTGAGGATGATTTTCCATAGTGGTTAACAGATCAAGGCAGAAGGGAGCTGACTTGGGTTGAAAACGAGAAGCAGCACATGTTGCTGTCCCACAGCCCTACGTTAGTCACACTTCTCTCCTGTTTGCTTGGCAGATCAACCAGATGTTTGCTGCTTTCCCTCCAGACGTCTCTGGTAATCTCGACTATAAGAACCTCTGTTACGTTATCACCCATGGTGAGGAGAAAGACTAAGAGGAAAGAGATGAACTTCTCCTGTGATGATGTACCAAGTTATTTCATAATGCTTTTGTGTGCGAGACAAAGGGCTAAACGTTCAGTGTGTGCAGCCATGTGGTCATCAGAAGAGAACCAATAAAACAATTGAAATTAGATTAAAGTTATTTAATGCTCCTGTTTTTATAGAAGATGAAAATACCAATTTTGTGAGTTTTTTCCCATCCTTTTTTATTTTCTGTCAGTGGTTTGAAATGGAATTTTCTTGATGAACTGGTGCTTCCGTGATTTATTGACAATCCTAATGTTCACCAGATGGTCCAGTGGGCACTTCAGTGTTGCTTAACCTCTTGTCTTTTATACATAAGCTCCACGAATTAATTGAGAAATCCTCTAACTTATTGAAGAGTATTCGGTAAATAGAATTTTGTTCTGTTTCACAAGCACCTAGCAATGAAAGTGCAAATAAAACAATCTTAAGCTCTTGTGAATTTGCAATATGGCTTCTCCATCTCGGTGATGTGGCCAGTTTCATGAGCCACTCGACTCATTTGCTGTAGTGCAAAAATAACAGAAATAGTGGAAAAGTGGCTGGTTTTCACACAGGAAAATTTACCTAGGTGCACTTAGAAACACTTTCTGAATTTCCCCCTTCAGGGGTACCTTTATTATGTGTAGGAGGTTGTCCATGAAGTAACAACAACGCCAGCCTTTCACCCGTTGGTCATCAACCTCGTTTTACAGGTGAGGCCCACGTCCGTGTTTTGCCAAAGATCATTGAGAATCTAGGGAAAAAGACAAGAAAAGAACTCAGAACTGTAGCCCAGGGTGACACATTAAAGCAGACGACCTCTCCCTTTTATAATCCGAGATCAGCATCTAAAATGGGCTATGGTTTCTTGACTTTGGACTTCTAGGAACCGGACATATTCTGCCTGTGTGGAGTATTGCGTGAGTACTTCCCGCGTGGGAGTCAGAAGGATGTCGGAGCCAAAGTAAAACAAGCTTCTGCTGTTCTAATAACTAATGAAAATGGTTTCCTTTTGCATCAATGCTGTTGGCACCAGAGTCCCAAAGACGTTGAGAGGAAGTAACAAGTCACTTATTTTCTGTTTTCCTCTCAGTCTTTGCAGAAAGAGAACATCAAGTCAAGGTGGCAGATTCTGCCCTCCTCAGGAGGGGCACAAATTACATGATAAGAGAGGCAACGGAAGGTCATGGAGGTAGAGGATTTTCAGTGGCACAGCAGAAAAGATGATTTATGAGCCTCTGCTTTAGGCTCTTGTGCAGATCCAAACAAGTGACAGCACTTCTCAGAAAAGAAAAGAGCTTCTTATGGGAGAGGGATGCAAAATGGTTGCTTCACTTACAGATTTCATTTGGAAATTGTTTGTGTGGTGGGTATGAAAAATGCTCTTTTCCTGCACGAACACACATGCAAAGTCTAACGCTACCTTGTACGAGCTCCACAAAATCGCATACCCGACCGAATGAGTACTGACTGTTCCACTAATATGAGCTGAAGTCACTCAGGCATTAGCTGTCAGACAGTGCTTACGGTTTTTGCACCGTTTAAAGATTTCAGAATGAGACCAAAGACTAGATAAAATGGCATAAAGGTTTACCTTTGGCCTTCAATCTAGAGAGATTTATTTTTCCTCATGCAAGCTGGTAGGCAAATACTTTGAGGATAACTCTCTTGAAAGATGAGGTCACATTTTTCCATCAAAGCATGCACACTTTTTGATGGGTCCTTTTTCATCTATTACTGCCTAGTTATGTGACTTCTTCAAGTGCAGCCTCTCAGGCTGATGGGAGTCTGGCCTGAGCAGTTCCACATTCTCCCCTTCCCCTGGCTGCACCCTCCCTTTCCCTCCCTCCGATCAGCACTAGAGCTCATACATGCACATCAGACGCTGCCTAAAAAACCTCCTGGCTCTTCAGTCACATCAACTCCCTACATTTTCTTACCTGACTGCAGCTGTCAGGGCCCTGAGTGCACTAATAGGCCTTAATGGCCTTGACGAGCCTCACCTGAATCTTCCACCCACACCTGCTGTCTGTGGGCCCAAGAGCCCCATTTAAGCCCAGCTCAGCCCCTTCAAGCCTTTCATGAGCTATGCTCTTGGACCTATGCTAATCCTTGGACCTTCTGTATCACTAAGGACCTGAGTTGTGTGTGACTGGACATAACCGTGACCCGCATTTGACTTTCAGCTTGATCTGGGACCTGCCTCATCATTATAGACCTGCCTGAGGATCCGGACTCAAATCTGACTCTTGTTTTTGGGCTTGCCTTGCTTGGATATAGGTGAGGTGATTTTACCACTGGCCGTGTTACCATGCCCTGTGGCGGGGTCCTTGTTCCTTAGAGAGCAGCTGCTCCGTAGCAGCTGCAGGTGGGGCAGGAGCATGGAGCCACGGAGTGGATGGAACATGGTACTATCTCAGTGTCGATTAGGTTGAGCTAGGCTTTGTTTAGATGAATGATTTTTTTTGAGCAGTGTAATTTTGAAGCAAATCAGTTGGTTGTCCCTATTAACCCTGAGCAACCTAGGTAGCTTTTGCAGAGGAAGCTGAGAGTCTCTGCTGGAAATCCAGTCCAAGTTCATGATGGAGACCGAAGCAGGGTGCAGGCTGTGAGGTCCTCCAGAAGCTATGAAATGCACCAGAGTGCTCTCAACCACCCAGAGCTCTCATGACACCCTGAAGTGACTTGTAGGCTATATAAAGCCTTAATTTCCATGTGACCCACCTATTTGCCTTCAGTTTTCTTATAGTTCTGCTGCTCCTTCTTCCTTAGTATACTCTTCTCTTTATTCAAAATCCACCTTCCTCGTTTTTTTCTTCTCTGTTGCCCCAGAATTATTGCACTCCAAAGGCATTTTACAGACTGCTTGAAGAGATCTTTGGGTTGGGCTACACCACCAAGCTTGTTGCTCGTTTGGAGTTCTGCACCTTGGGCTTTTGGGCTACAACGCAAGAGAATTTGGGGCAATAACCTTCCTGTTCTATAAAAGGGGAGGATAGATGTTTGGATAAATTTCGTGAAAATATCACAGGCTTGTTCTAAGAATCTTTATTGATCTCAATTTCATTTCAATCTCAATTCTTATTTGGAGACATAGGGTTGTACTTATGGGTTTTGGATGCAGATTCAAACAGCTAAAGGGAACAAAGAGCTGAGATTAACTCCACAAAAACAGATTCTCACCAAGCATCATTAAAATGATCAGATGGGAATTGAACTTGCATGAACCCTTGGCAGTTGCTCTTTAGTGTCAGCCCTTTCACAAACAATTACTATTCGGATGGGAAAAAACCAAAGAAATAGCGTGGAATTGATAATGTGTTTTATTAACTCTTAAATGTTTAATCCTGTAAACCTTTCTGAAACCTTGTGAATGGGTAGAGCAGCCTTTCAAATGTACTGTCATAAAAGACAGAGGAAGGTTCTCATGAGTTTCCTCCAGCTTGCTGTTCTGCTTGGAGGCAGAATCGTTGTTAGAAATGTTTGCCTGACCTGTCTAAACTTTGTAGGTAGCCTCAAGTCTAAAGCTAGTCTTATATTTATGCATTTTTTCCCCTAGCGTCTAACCTAAATCTTTCTCTCTGCGAATTAAGCCGATTTCATCCTTTGCATCCTTTTTGTAATGAACCTTAGCACACTGCAAGATTGTTTACTTTTTTTTTAAACATTCTTTTTCCAACTTTTCCTCTCAGCAATCTTTTCCTCCCTTCCAATTCTTCTTGCTCTCTTTAGGATTACCTTGAATTGGTGCATAGTTTTCTTAAATCATGGTATGCCAACTTGGACACAAAATTCCAGCACCTGCCAGAATAGAATAATTATTCGGGGGTTGGTTGTCTGTAAAAATCCCAAACCAACTAAACCCACTCCTCCATGATTCAGCAGCAGTGAAGGTTATGTATGTTTAGAGGCACTGTGGGTAAAAGTTTATTCCAGACCTCTTTCAGAAACTGCTTTTTTTTTTTTTTCGTGATCCCTCTGTAGTCTGTTCTATCTATTCCAGAAACTTTCATAGATCTGATTTCCCTCTGCCTCTGTTCCCCTGGTAATGTGCCAGTATGGGTTACGTAAGGACGTACCCTGAATTTTCAATAACGTTGGAAAGGTGCAGGTTGTCTGAAGTAAGAGTTTTCTCTGTGAAAATACAAAGCTGTTTAACATTTGCATTGATGACCTGGATGATGGGATTGAGTACAACAAATCCATACTCTTCCCAGTGGTGTCCATAGACAGGATGAGAGGCAACAGGCACCAACTGAAATGCAGGACATTCCATTTACACTTTTATTCACTGCTATGGTGGTCAAATATCGAAACAGGCTGCCCAGGTAGGTCATGAAGTCTGCATCGCTGGAGATATCCCAAACCCAACTGAATATGATCCTGGCAATTTGCTCTAGCCAGTGCTGCTCTGAGCAGGAGGTTTTGTCAGGACTATCTTTGGAGGTGCTCTCCAACAACACTTGCCTTTTCCGGGTTGGCATATGATCAATCCCTGCTGCACTTTGAACCTCAGACCCTTTCCTGAGGAAGTACAGCCTAACCAATTACTGACTGAATTTTATTGGTGCCTTTCTTCTAACATGTAGCAATCTGCACTGATCTTTAATTCCTTCTTGTGGATCCTTCTATCTCCCTTTCAGTTTAAGGCTGTTCTGAATTCTATTCCTGTCCTCCAAACTCCTCATAAGTTGTGTCAGTTTACTGTCCATCAGCCACAAATTTTCTGTAAGTGTTCTTCGTTTTGTCCTCCAAATTGCTACCATTGAACAGTATCTGACCCTGGGACAATCTCCTCCTCTTCCTTCTCGCTTGTCACCCTTGAAATGTCTTCTGATTTTAGCAGTGGTAATTCATGTTGGAAGTGGGTTTTTTAACTGTACTCTAGGTCACCGGTCTATAAGCTGCCTATAGGCAGAAACTACGTAGGAAAAGTTTCTCACCTGTGGGTGAGAAACGGTCTGTTTAAATTCAGGTGGTCATCAGCAAGATGATATCCATGAACCACAAGACAGCCTTATCTCTTCAAGTCATCCTATGATAATGCTTATGCCCAGTTACAATGGATTTCCTACTAAAAATGGGGAAAACTAGCATCAACAAAGCTGGTTTATAGGCAAGAGCAAATCTGCTTGGATTCCTAAGGGTTAGCCCATGGTTTGCACCAGAAAAGACTTCAGCTTCCACAGCTCTGATTACACAGCTGGAGGTCACAGCTTGCAAAGGAAAACTTCTGGGCATGTGGATGCTGTGCAAAATCATTGGTACAGCTGCAAATCCGAGCTCCCTTGTTTCTTAACGTCCTATTATGCCCTCTTCCAAACGCAAGACTTTGCAAGCCATAAGAGGGGTTTCAAATTGAAGGAGCTGGACTTTGGATACTTGAAGTGTATATGGGCAAAGTATTTGAAGTAATACTTTTCTGATGTGCAAATCTGGAAATTTTTGATCGTTGTATAACTTGGGGTATTCTCATGTGCATTGACTTAACTTTGGCCACTTAAGCCTCCTTGAATACACACTACATTTATCTCTGCGGGACTTCTCTTCAGTGATTGAAGGGAAAGAGGTCCTTGAATAGGCATTTCAGGGCACTTAAGTTCATCTCTCCTCTGATTCAGCCTCCGCAAGCATCTGACTCCGCTGATTGTGAAGCAGATGCCTAGGAATGTTAACTCAGGTATTCAAGGTCAAGCATGGCAATACCTCCTTGAGTCCTGGGAAATGTTGCTATTTGTTACTGTCTCTTTCAGTTTAAACGACTGCTTAATGTGCCTTTTGACCTGAGGAACACTTTTTTTTTTTTTTTTTTTTTTTGGCAAAATATGCTAGCAAGCTCGGTATTTGGTCAGCTGCTTCAGCAGGAATACGGAGCTCAGATGCTGGGGCTGGCAGGAACTTTTTGGTATAATGATTAGAAGTCAGTCTGCCCTTTCACGGAGTAAGAGAATTTATGCACACAAGCAAAGGGAGATCCAAACAGCCAGACGACTGGAAGAAAAAAGTAAGGAAAGAACCATCCTGGCTGAGGTCACATACCAAGCAGGTAGTTAGGGTCAGCTGTGTCTTCTGCTGACCAGCACCCGTTGGGGACATTGCCTCTCCAGGTGTTGATGCTGCAGAATTGCAGGCTGACTCCCAACAAACCTGCTGATAGGCTTGGGCAAGTGTTTGCTGCAGGTGTTAGAGCTTTTCTCTTCATTACCGGAGAGCATCAAAAGAAGCCATCTCTGGAGAAGAAATGTGATTATTTAGGTAGCTGTGAATGCTACTCACCAAGCTCAAGCAGCAGCAACCAGTTTGTACATACCTGTATGGCACAGATAAACCTTGTCCCGCTCCACGCTTGAGCAGAGGGAGCTGGTTCTCCTTTAGCTGACCTGCACAGGACATGAGGAGAAGCTCAGTCACAGGGCTCTCCTGTCCCTGTTCCTCCACACATCAAGGTAAGCCAGTGTCGGGTTTTTTCCCAAGCAGCATATTCATTAGGGTGTTTGAGGCCTCGGATCAACCCCCTTTGCCTGGGGAACTGGTTCTTTGGCAGAGGTGGGACGGGAAGGTTGTGGGGGTTTTGTTGTTTTGGTTTGTCTTACCTTGGCTGCAAATGACTTTCCGTGCCCTGTTTAGTCAGCTGTGTCTGATTAAATAAAGTAACCCCCTGGCTTTTCATATAACATAGAAAGCTTATCACCTTTTCCCAGCCACTACAACACAGTGTGCTCGTTAAAGCAGCCCTCAGTCACTGAAAAAACAACCGCCTGCTTTTAGTGTGAAAGTTCTCCTGTGTTTTTCAGGCTGGTATCGGTCCAGCCCTGGGGACCAGCGTGCTCTCAGGGGCAGGGTCTGGTCGAGTTGCCTGTCCACGTACCTGCTTGATGGAGCAAACTTTTCATCCTGTTTGCTTTTTCTTTTTCCCCCGAACAGCTCACTCTACTAGTAATGTTTTACTTGCAAGGCAAAAAGAGTGGTGAAAAGTGGAGCGGAGTGTGCTATCATTGATTCTCCACATTAGAACTGGGAGAAAAATAAGAGGTCTCATCCAGTTTAATTGCTGTGGGTATTCGTGGCATCTTGGTGAAGTGAGGAATAGGGGTTTGGTGATTTCCTTATAGCGAGGGATGGCCCAGAGGATGCTTCAGACCTCTCAAGTGAGGAATGAGGTCTGAGCTGGCTCTGAAGGAGACATCCCTCTTCTCTGAGCCACTGTGGTAGCTGGGTAACTCGAATGCATCCAGTCAGTCAAAACTCTTCTGAGTGAGAACAATGAGCAAGAACTCATTACTCCTTGCAAGTACCAAGGCATATTTCTCTTGCTTTGGGTTATTAATAAAACCCTAGTGCTGTGAGGCTCTCTGTGAGCTTGTTAGCCCTCCCTGTGTCACTGCCCGTATGGGGTGGCTCCACCACAGCCCCATCCGCTCCTCTTGGGCTGAGATGCTGCAGGCTGGGGTTTGGAAACAGCTCACGGAGAAAAGGTTGAGGATGAAGGGGAGTTCCAGCTGCCTCTTGCAAAGAGGAGAGCAGATGTTCCCAATAGGGCTTTGACTCCTTAGATGTGGGTGCTTGGCTGATAACAAACAGCATGAGCAGGTCCTGTGCTATTAGACAAGTAATGAGGGCTGGTGTGGATTCTCTTATGTCTAATAAGCACTTTACCTCGGTGGGGCTCTTAAGTGCATCTTCTTCCTTTACCCAGCTGCTTGTTCTGTGAAACCCACAGGAACCTTCATATCTTTGAAACCTCTCCCACTGTCAGGCTTGGCTGAAGTTTGCGTGTGGTTATTAGAGCGGAGGACAGGCAAGCGCATGTTTTATTATTCTATATCCCCCCCAGTGTGCTTTTTAATGTGTGTGCATATATACCGCTGCTCCTGAATCAATTTCATGTTGAATCTTCAGTTTAGTTTAATTTAACTGGCAGAGATGGGAACTTGGAGGCTTTCTTTTCTTTTTTTCTACTGAGTTGTTTCCGTTTACTGTTTTATGAATGTTCCATTGCTCAATAATGGGAGGTGGAAAATGAAATCCCAAGATCATCTTTTAAAGGATGGTAATGACCATGAATGTAACCAATACTGTTAATAACAGTCCAGGCAGAGATGGAAGACCGTTCTCTTCTTTTGAATACGGGCCAACATAGCTTTCTGATTATCCCTTCCAGAGAGGGGTCTGGATATTAAGGGATAAGTCATGCTAAGTATTTCCTTCTTAGACTCCTTATTCATTTATGCCTACTGTTTTTTGTCATCTTTAAAGGTGTTGTTTAGCCTGGTTTGAATTACTTTAAAACAAATGAGACTCTTAAAAAACAGCTCTTGAATACATGGAGATGTTTACTAAATCCTTTTGATTAAAGGGATGAGGTTTTTCTTCTTTAAGAAATATCCTGTAACAAAAGTAAGAATTATTCTTAATTTGAAGTGTGAAAGGGAAGAATGAGGACTTCAGACTTAGTGGAAGGAGCAGTGTGTATTCAGTTTCTTGTACTTTTCTGAGTTAAACTTAGAAATTTGGAGGATAAACAGTGAAGTACCATGTCGCAGATACCAGCATGTAACTCCTAGGGAAAGAAAGGTATTGTTTCCTCTCCAAAAAGCAGCAGCAAAATACTCCCATCTTATCCCTGGAGCAATGAGAAGACAAGGAATTATTGGGCAGAGAGAGAAACAAAGCCCTTTAGGCTAATGAGCCTGTTGCCTCCAGGTTTATCTCAGCTCCACCTCTCTCCTTTGTCACTGTGTTCTGCAGTCTCCTCCTCCAGTCTAGCTGCCTCATAACCTCATTAATACTTTGCTTTGATGGTCTTAAGTTCTTGACAATTTATTCCAGATGTTTGCTACTTTGAGTGAAATAGACTTCCCAAATTTCCTGTTTACTCTTAATGTCTTTTGTCTTTTTCTTCTTCTTTGAAAGTGTGACAATTTTTTTAACGTCTTAGCAATCCAAATATGTTAGTTCACTGTTCCACTCCCTCTCCCTCCTAGCATCTCTTAAAGTTTGGGGTGTTTTCCCTAGAATGGACTCTCCTTTTTGTTGTCTTCTTGTGAGGCCATCTTGATCTTTTTCACCTTCCTTAGCTCTGCAGACATCAAACCCTAAGCTCTAATTTTTTCAGGTGTGTGTTAGTGAATTTTTTTGTGGTTTTTTTTTTTGTTGTTGTTGTCTGTGGGTGCACACACATAAGATAGGAAGAATATTATGAAACAAAAAAAAAAAATCCTCTTCTTGACACGCTCCAGAACAAATGTTCTTCAAACATGAGTTTACCCACGTTCCTTATTCTATCTAGTGTTTTCTGTGCATGAATTGTCTGGAGATCATAGAATCACAGAATGTCAGGTGTTGGAAGGGACCTCTAGAGATCACCCAGTGCAAGCCCTGCCAGAGCAGGGTCACCCAGGGCAGCCACACAGGAACGCATCCAGGCGGGTTGGAAAGTCTCCAGAGCAGGAGACTCCACACCCTCTCTGGGCAGCCTGGGCCAGGGCTCCGGCACCCGCACAGGGAAGAAGTTTTTTTCTAATATTTTTGTGGAACCTCCTATGTTCCAGCTTGTACCCGTTGCCCCTTGTCCTGTCATTGGACATCCCTGAGCAGAGCCTGGCTCCATCCTCCTGACACTCCCCCTTGACATGTTTATAACCAGGAGTGAGGTCACCCCTCAGCCTCCTCTTCTCCAAGATAAAGAGCCCCAGCTCCTTCAGCCTTTCCTCACCAGGGAGATGTTCCCCTCCCTCCATCATCCCTGTGGCTGCGCTGGACTCTCTCCAGCAGTTCCCTGTCCCTCTGGAGCTGAGTGGCCCAGAACTGGGCACAAGATTCCAGATGTGGCCTCACCAGGGCAGAGCAGAGGGGCAGGAGGACCTCTCTCAACCTACTGGCTACTCCCCTTCTAACACAGCCCAGGAGGCCATTGGCCTTCTTGGGCACGAGGGCACACTGCTGGCTCATGGCCATCCTGCTGCCCACCAGCACCCCCAGGTCCCTTTCCCCTGCGCTGCTCTCCAGCAGGGCAGTCCCCAATCTTTCAGCAGAAAGCAGCTCCTTGTTGAGCTGCTCAAGGTGCAAAGGTTGGGGCTGCTCTTAATGGCTTCGACCCAGTCCCTGCGGTGGGAGGGCAGTGGGAGCAGCAGGGCTGGCCTGGGAGCGGCCGTGCTGTTGGAAGTTCCCGTTATAGCAATAAAAACGTGTCCGCTTTAAAGTGGTTGTATGGCTTTAATTATTCTGTTGTTTTCTTTAAAAATAAAACCATAAACAAAACAAACCTTTAAGCGAACCAGTTCTTCAAGTACAAAAGCTGTGCCTAGACCAGGCCTTAGGCCTCAATCTCGCAAACACTTTCACAGGTGCTTAACTTTACCACTATGAGTAATCCTATTGATTTTAAACGGCACTACTCAGGCAATAAAGAGTGGATTTGTATGATCTGGGGCTTACCGTGGGGTATATCCAAAATCAGTCTTCTGAAATTAATGATTACATGAGTGTAAGAGGAATGTCCAGCCCAGGATTTAGTTAAAATTAATAGTACTTGTGCTTGTAGGCTTCCTTGAAAGTAAAGTATTTAGCTGTCTTGTCTGCTCTTCCGAGTGGCTGTATCTTGAAGGCCATTCATTTTTTGACTAGTGACTTTTATTGCAATGTCCTTTAAAATAAATATTCAGGGAGTGCATGGCACACTGTGGCTTTCTATATCTTAGCCGATTGTAACCTTCCGTTGAGGCTACTGCACGTGTCAGTGCCTTTACGATGTCATTTTCTGGTACCCGACACTGGGTGAACCCATGTTACGACTTTCCAGCCTCAAGATCTCTCTTTCCTATCAAGTTTTCTCTTTTCTGTCTAGTTCCCTGAAATCCATGGCAGCATGACAGCTCTGAAACTCCTGTCTCTCTATCGAATTGACCCGAAAGCAACCAACTCATTCAAAAGTTGTTAGAGATGCACACCGTGATGGTATACACGGTATTTTTGAAGGAAGTCAGGCAGAAAAAACAAAAAGTGATTTGATTAGATAGATGCATTATATTGTTTCATGAATTCGAAAAAATTACTTTGCTGTATGGCTGATCTTACAAATATGCTTTACCTCAACTCATCTTTCCTCTCTGTTCAACCCCCTCCCAAACAAAAACAGGCATAAGGCTACTTTTTTTTTTGTGCGAAACATAAATGGACAGACCTTTGTGGAAGACAGAGAAGGAAAATTCCCCTCTCAGTGTTTCAACAATATAAGCAGGCTTGGCACTAGGGCTGAGAGATCTGTGCCAGTTGCCGACACGGTGGGTGAGTCATTTCTGCTCAGGTGTTTGCTGGAGAAGGAAACCTTTGAGTTCTGCTTAGTTAGAGAAATACTTAAGGGAAACAGCCCCGTTGTGTTAAAGCACCAGGAATCTGAAATCGTATCCAACTTTGTCCCAGCCGGCTGTGCAGTAGATCATTAAAGGGAAATGGTATTTTACTGTAGCCTCTTTTCTTCTTTGAAAGGACGAACACTTGCATCTTAATTTTAAGAATTTCAAAAGAGAAAAAGAAAAGGGAAAAACCCGCAAAGCGGAACAAACCCAGGTACTGAGATCAAGGAGAGAATATCCAGCTTCAACTGGAGCATGTAGAGAAGGAACGTTCAGTGTGAAAGGGTTTATTCCAGAGGGCTGGAGTGCCTGGATGTTGCACAGCAGTATGTGTTACAACTCCAGCTCTTGAGCTGTGAGTGCTATTAATGCAGCTGTTGTGCTGTGACGCTTGTGTAGGAAATGTGACAGCTTTGGCTCGCAAGAACCTAAATCACAAGCTTCAGAGAAACCATGGCAGAATTTCCACTGAGCTCTGCGGGAGCTGGTCAGTACGGACTCAGCTGAACGGCGCTGCCTGGCGAAGTGCCGCAGGATGCACGCAGGGAGGAATCAAGGGTGGGGAAGTAGGACACCACGTGAAGATTAAGCTGGTGGCAGATACTGGCTTTCTTAATGAGCTCCGTGAGAAGTTGCTTCGCACTTGTCCATCTCGTTCTCTGTGGATTAGCACTGGCACTTTGTTAGGATCCTTGGCACTGTATGGGTGGGTGCTTTGCAGAAAGAGTCTTCAAGACCCGAAGGAGTTACAGGATAAACGGTGATAATTTGCATGTCCGTTATTGTTTCTTGGGCTCTGTGGAATTACCTTGTCAAAACCCAGTTTACATGTTCACAAGACCAATGCCAAGAATACAAGCTTTGGGAATGGGTGTAGGAAAACAGCATCCACACTGATGCCATTTCTTTCCTGCCGTAAAACAGCATGTCCTGCCAGACTCATTCTCCTGCCTCTGTTTTTAGGAGATCTGTGGTGCTTTGGAAGGGGATCAAGATCACAGCTGGTTTTCCTCCCTCCTCTGGGTTACAAGGCCAGACTTCTGGGTGCACCCAGAAATTTTGCACTTTCCCCAATAAAAGAAGTGGGGATCCTAGCTGTTGGGCAGCCCGAGGGGCCACTGCCACTGGCCTTACTCCTTCTACTTATTGTTCTTGGGGCACTGCCACTGCTACTGCCAGAACTTGAGGCTCCAGCTCAGCTCCTGGTGATGCTATTGCTGGCTCAGATGCCTCTTTTGCAGCCTTCTGGTTAGACAGTTGTTAGCTGCAAACCTGGGGTGTGGAAGATTGGTCACTGCTTGTCCTAATTTCTTTTCTCCTTTTCTCTTCGTTTGCTCTTCACCATTTTGGAGACAAGCATAAAGAGAGACACGCTGTGTAGAAACAGCGCTAGCTCTGGGAATGATCCAAAAGGCATTGTTTCAATCACAGTCTTGGACTAGGACTAAGTTGCGTGTCCACATGAGGCTGAATCAATGAATTTGGGTTTGAAGGCACCAATATCCTGTAAAGACAGCTAATGTAGATAGAAAATAGTCTTTGTCAGGTTGTCGGAGCTATACAGCTGTTCTAGATTTTTGCTGTTAGCCTACAAAATAGTCCATCCCTTTTCCACACCTCCAAGATGCCTCTCGGGTCCTGCCTGTAAGGATTAGCATCAGCCAATATCTTCCACACAGGACCTTCCCCTATCCTGTGGCGTTTGGCGAAACAACACAGTAGAATCTTTAGCAGAAGATATGTTGGTTGCAAAACACCCGTAATGGGTATTTAAACATTGAATTTGCTAATATTTTTCTTTATAGCTCTTGCATCTAGAAGCCCCAGCTGTGATCAGGGCCTGGTTGTGCGAGATGTTATGCAAAATGCATGTTTTGTACAAACAGAGTGATGCAATCGCTTGGAAAACTTTATAATCA
>CM036637.1:4042500-4137500 GCA_020746105.1 Trogon surrucura
TGGGGTGATGACAGGTTCTAAGGATGAAGGAGCTGGAGGAACCCAGCCTATAGAGGCAGTTAGAAGGGACCCACACCCACGGGGACTGTTTGGAAACGCCGAGGTACCACCTCTGCCCCGGCTTGTTGGTGAAGGGGGAAGCCCCAGCGGTGGATGCCCCGTTGCAAAGCGTCTCCCTGGCTGTGAATATTCTTACTTTTTTTCAACCACTCCATGAATAAGAAATGGTTGAGTCCAGCTGATAAATCAGGGATATAGAATTATGGTTACCTCTAAACAGAGATATGCAACTCCTGTTTTAAATTCAGTTATTATAATTGCAGCATTCTGGGGGAAAAAAAAAAAACACAAACAACAATGCATTCATTTCCTAATAAGAGATTACATATTCCAAATTACAGTGTCGCATATGTCAAAACAGGAAATTTGAGGCAGGCAGGCCAAAGTGTGCCATTGTCTTTACAATTTATATTTACTTGCTGTAGATTTAGAATAATCCTTCTCTTCCATCAGGTCTAACACAGACAATTTATAAGTTGTACAAAACCGATAAAGAAAGCAATAAATAATAATAATAATAATAATAATAATAATATATAACGACTCCGTGAGTGATGAATTATGAAACAGGGAGTGGAAAGGGGAATGAAACCACAACACAGAAGCCAGTTTGCAGGGGTGAATACACTGTTTGAGTTATTTTTCTGGCATTATGACAATGAGGAACATTTATGGGAGCTTGCAAACAGCTTAGGACACAAATCATTTTGTTTCAGGTTATATTTATAGGGCTTAGTTAAGAGTTTTTTAGTAGCCATTAAAATCCAATGTTCAGAGGTTTATAGCTCAGCTGTTAAGGTCTTATCCCTAAGGATCAATTGTTTTGGGTCGTTTGGGGAATTATTATTATTATTTACACAATTCAGTGTAAATTGCTTATCCCAAAGTAAAGATGCAGAACTCAAAGGTTAAAGAGTTCTTGTTGTTTGAGAAAGGAGAGGTTTTTTATTTTTCATTTATTGTTTCAGATACTATTTCTACAACTATTTTATCTTACAAATAAATTAAATCTCTCTTCCCCTGTGTTTCGTAGCCATTCTGTGCTCTGAGTTGCTGCAGCCTGTAAAAGAGAACACCTCCTGTGCAACGTTATCGATATTGTATTGCTGGTTCTTTGTGCGTGTTTCTGTAATTTAGAATAAAAATAACTTTCAGTTGAAATGATATAATTTACTAAAGGTCATGCCGTTTAGTTGGTGGAAGATGAGATCTATATTGATGTGGCTAGGTCCCGATCCAAGTCTTACTGCTTTCTACTTATTCTTCTTTATTTCTTCTATTTACTAAGACCAAAATTCTCTAAGGAAAATGCCGTGCTATCGTACACATTTCATACTCACATAGAGTGGAAAGTGACCAAATCCTAAGGAGGATCCTTTTAATAGCTCAAATAGATGAAAAGTGGTGGGTTGGCAGAAGAAGAGACCAAGTGACTTGCCCGAGGTGACACCGATAGCCAGTGACGGAGACAGATCTTCCAAGTTCTAGCTCAAAGCTATCTTTCCTCTGTCGTGTGGCTTTTCAACCTGCAATCAGATATTTCTGATGAGAGGTGAGTCACATCCAAAGCGTGTTACTGGGTCACTACTGGTTAGGTAGATACGGAGAGTTAAGAACCTGACACGTGAGGAAAAGATCAAATAAGATACTTGGTGGTCACATTCGTAAATATACATAGGAGCGTTTGAGCCAAGTGAACTGTGTATCTTTAGAAAGAGTATTTTAAATTCTTCAAATGCACCTATCCATGAGATTCATACAGTTGGCTCTTCTTATTTAATTTTTTTTCTGTTGTATTAAGCTTCCTTTGTGGCAGTATTTCCTAGGTGTTTCCTATTTAATTCTAAATATTTGTGACATGAATCCTATTTACGTCCAGTGCTGTTATCTGAGACAAAATGTCAACATTTCCATGACAAGCTACGGTACCCATTGCATGCACTGGAGTCCCCAAAGAACCTGTTTGCTGTGACCAGCTATCAATCTGTGATTGAAAACCTGATTGACACCAATAAATCTTGGTAGTTCTCATTTCCTCCTTTGAAATGATCCAAACAGCTCAATAGGCATCTGAGATCTATAGCGTGTTTTTAACCTGTGCATAATTCATCATCTCAATTACTGTGCTTTTTTAACTTCTAGTTTTGGAATATCAGAACTTTTCCAACAAGTCAATAGAACATTCCGTTTCTTTCTTCTTGCCTTTTCCTCTCACGTTGCAACCGCACAAGACCCCAGGATTCGTTTGGACGTTGGAGAAGCAGCTTTTCATCCTCTCTGCTTCCTGCTACAACCTTTTTGGTGGATCGCTCTTTTTACTTTTTAGTTGACTGTATGAACCATAAGCTCTGGACCTTCCAAGATCCGTAGTACTCAGTTGCATGCAGAAGGAAACAAGTTGTTGCCTCCAACCTATTGATTTTGTTTTCAAAGTTAACTCAGCCCTCGCTTAGATTTTTGTCTTGTAGTTTCTATTTCTGGCAGTAATGAAGACAGGAAGAAACTCTCAGACTGTGAATGTAAAGCTGACAGTAAAAAAACATTTAAGAGGAGTTCTCTCTGAGATGCTGAGGTCAAAATTTGCACGCCAGGCACCTGCCGAAGGCAGATCTGCAGTAGCAAACTCTTCAAAGGTTTACTTGCTGCTTCTCAGCCATTGCATGGTTTTCATTTGTAGCTTCTCTTATCGAGCACAATTTCTAAATGAGGATGGTTGCTTCACTTTAAGGACGTACAAATGACTTGCCCTCACCTGTCAAGCATGATCCTTGTATTTTACCAGGCCCATTATGAACGCAATCTTTGTCGAAAATTTGCATACCTCCTTTCTTGAAAAGTAATGACAGCAATTTCTTTCCCTCCGCTCACTTTCTGAGTGTCTCATTTAACAGCACCTGTGAAACCGACAGGCGCAGAGATGAGAAGTGAAAGAGAGCAGTTGATTAAATCATCATCAAGTCGGGCCTCAGAAAGTCAATTCTGCTTCCCGTCTGCAATGATATCCTTTTATCTTAAAGTAATGAGCTATGGCACTTTTGCATCGGGTAATGCGATAAGTTCTATTAGCATGTTCCATTTGCTTCACAAGCAAGGGCAAGTCATTTCAGCAAGCTCATATCACTGCAATCAAAGCAATTGGCTTCACAGGCAGAGAAGAAAGAGGAAAGGCTCAGGGTGATTTTTATGGATCACAACACAGTGGAAAAAATAGATTCTTGTATTATTTTAACCCGTAACATGCTTTACTTCTTGTCCATCAGAATATTTTGTTTTCATTAGCCTGTGAGTACCTAGAAGACTCAAATTCCAAACTGAACTCTTGAGCTGGGACCAGGAGTTCTGAAAATGGGCGTCTTTTCTTACGAAGATACCCCAGCTAATGCAGTATTAGACACTGACTTCATTAAACACTATTAATTCAAGTCTTTGCTATGGACTTAGTCCACTAGTATAACTGCGTATTTTTGTTGTTATTTACTACTGCTTGTTTTTGAAACCTCACAAAGTGCTCAAGAGTTGAGAGGATGCTAAAAATGACATTGCACACTGCAAATTGTTGTCATCGGTTCACAGGATGCTAAAAATAACATTGCATACTGCAAATTGTCTGCAGACAGAAGGGCAGGTGAGGAGGCAGCAAATGTACATTCAGAGTCTCGGAGGCAAAGGCCTGTACTCATTTTTTCATACAGAGCATTGAGAAACTGAGGCAGGGAGTTCATCCTTCTCTTGCAAAAGAGAATGAATTCCTAAAACTAAGCTTCAATTATGTATGTGGCCAACAGCTGCTTGGTGTCCAGTGGAATTTGGATGCCTGACTTGCGGCAGGCACTTTGTGAAGATGCTGAGCTGAGTAACTCGTGGCATCGTTAGCTTTCTAATGGTACATCTGGAAAGCCCATTTAGTCTTCTGCTGACATTGGGAGCATCGTCCTGTTCTTCGGGGATGGCTGGATCGGGCTGTAAGCACTTGTGGGATCGCTGAGCAACGGCACCACAAGGAAGCCATCGGGAGTGACAACTGGCAGAAAGAAGTTGCACTTTTTTAAGAACTGCAATAACTTGGCAGTCTCATCGCTGTTTCCAGGGAGCAAAAGGAGATGTGTTTATTACAGGGCTGGTTTCTCTTCATTCTGCTCTGGGGCTGTGCCTGGAGGTGCCTGAGGATGTCGGTGGAGTGTTTCCCTCGGGGAAAAAGCGAGCCCCGGGCAGGCAGCTGGGACAGAGGGCTGCAGCTCTGTCCCTGGCAGCCCCCAGGCAGGCTCCTGCAGCCCTGCTGCCTCCCCAGCCCCGCGCAGCAAAACCTCCCAGGCCCCCCAGTCTCTCCCGTTCACGCATGGCTACTAACTTTCCCTTCAGGTGGTATCCCTCGCAGTACAGGGACAAGAGAATGAAACCTCAAAACAGGACTTGGGTTTAGCTGTCGTTCTGGAGTGAAATCTCCCTCTGCTTTCCCAGTAAGCTCCCCGTGGCCTACCAGGAGTGTGTCTACCACCCACTAGTTGCCAAGGATATGTACACGTCCTACCTGAATATAAGGTGGTTCATCTTTATCATGGGTAGTAATGTGATCCAGTGTTTTCATTTTAATACTCAAGATTTTTTTATCAGACTATTGTTTTGTCTGTGGTAGAATTAGAAGGAGCCACTAGTTGTGTCCTTTTGCTATATGAAGCAATCATAAAAGTTCTGGGAGTGAGGAATTAAAAGAGTTGGAGCTGAAAGTGGTTCGAAGTTCTGAATATTTTTTCTATAAGGGGCCAAGATAACTTTAAATGTCCAAGACTGATACATTTCATCTGAAGTGAAGTGGTTTGGATAAAATGGAATTCAGATTAAAGGTCAACATTGCAATCTTTTGTCCAGACTAAGGTAATTTGTGTAAAATGGGACTTTTCTGTGAATAATCTGTAATTTTAGCTTTTGAGAAAGCAGGCCTTAAACTTCTCAGACCATCTCTGTTTCAGAGTCATTCCTTACAGTGAATCACTGTGGATAATGGTGAAGAATTGCTAAGCAGACTGTGATGTTAACCAATTTGCGAGATGCTATATATAAGATTCCTTGGCAAGTTGCTCTCTGTTGAATGCTGCTTGCAGGCAAAGTCAGAGATGGGAAAGAAAAAAGTGAAAATCTTGCTCTTAGTTTCTTTGTCACTCTTTCTGTCTCCATTTCATCAATTAGAAAATTGCCCATTTATTCCCTGTCTGTGTCTTCTTTCATCCAGGAGATGTTTTTTTCTCCTCTTTTCTTGGAAGCAAAGGCCTAATTGTATAGCTAAAATATCATCTTTGCCCTTTCCAGGGCTGTCAGTTTGTCATTGGTGGAGAGATGGACAAGAATATTGTAGATGTCAGTGTGAACATGGCTGAGGTCTGGGTTTTCCCACATTTTCTTCAGATTTCTTTTCAGCACACAGATGAGTAGAATCACTTTGTTCAGTGCAGGCGTTTCAGCAGCACTGGCTCCTTTGGTGGCAATGATAAATGGATCCCAGATATGAAATAGCTGTTCCAGCAAAGTCCATTGAGCAGAATAGAGAACAATGCCCTCCTCAATGTCATTGTACATGATATATTCAATGATTGCCACCTTTTGCACAAGAATGTGTTCAATCAGCAAGGTACACAGAAATCCAGTGTTGCTTCAGCCTGAATGAGCTGGTGAGGTGGCACAGACCTTTACTCAGCTTGATTTGGACCAGACTCTTTCAAGCTATTACCACGGGCTCAAATTAGAGCTGTAACCTCGTAGGGTGACTGGTTTGTGAAATGTGGCACTGGGATCAGTCTCCTTCTGCAGGTGCTGCGGGAGATGTGCTGTGCATTTAACTCCAGCTGGGGCAGGGGATTTGGGAGGTATGGCTGAGCTTTAGCACAATCCTCAGTTTTCCTTTTTTTCTACAAAACACAGCAGCAATTATACCTCAGATGGGAATTGGAAAGTTCTTTTTCCACTTCCCACTGCAGTTACATGCGTGCATACCCCATATCACAGGCATCTTGTGCCTTCACAACCCGACTGATAGCAGTAATTTAGAAAGTGTCAGCTGGGGCAGAAAGAAGGGCTTTCACTTTTGTTATTTCTTATTTTTTGTTATTTCTTTTTTGTATGTTCCCTCCTCAGCTGAGGCTGATTTTAGGATTAACTATTTGACTTTTTTGACTGCGACACACATATGAAGACCCAAGTTTGTGGGTTACTGGTCCTAATTAGCTCTTTGTGAGCATGAAGTTGCAGAAATAGTGAGAAAAGGAAGCCTGAACACATGGCACGTGTGTGTCAAGTGACATGGTGGCTGGTAGCCTGCACACTTTTGTTACTAAAAGTGTTTCAACAGTTTAAGTGATAACTGTGACCACTTAGAGCAAGTCTTTTTAGTCTGATCTCGTTATTGCCTCTGATTATACAGAAATTGGGAGCAACCTTAACATTTCCATATGTCCTCTGAGTGTTTTATCTGTGGAGCTACTTTTGAGCATCTTTATATGTCGCTTGCTTTGGGTTTTGTTGGTAGTGCTGTAGGTCCTTTGGAAAACCTGTTAATAGTCCCTTCTGCCCAGTACAATACTTTTGAAAAGTGTCAAGTAGCCGTTTCAAAGAGTCCTTCCTCTGGAGGGACCCATCAGGCTGGGGTTTGAAAAGATCTCAGAGGGTTTTGTGCCGTGCTCATTTGAAAGCTTGGCCATACGTGGGAGCTGTGGGTGCTCGGCTAATCTTTGCTAATCTGGCTTTCAATTCAGTGCCTAAGTGAGAGCTCAGGGCTGGTTGCCTGGGTGGGTTTTTGGTAAGGTAGGCCAGCTTTTGGAGATTTGGCTCTTCTCAAGCCTGGCCCCGGGTGACTGTAATCAGTCACAACTTGTATTTGGTGTGGAAATAGGAAGTGCCTAGAGCCTGAGAATCAGAGGAAGAAGCCTCTGTTTGTTCAGGTGTAAAATGTGTCTGCAGTCTCCTTGTCCTGATTTGTCACATTATCACTCACAGCTTCCAGGGAAGCTAGTGGCAGTTATCCAAAAATCAGGTCATGCTAGCTCTGAATGATATTTTGGATCCCCTGTTATTTGCAGAATATTCTGATGCAGTGTGTGCCCAGAGACATGGTTTCCTGAAAGAAGACATAGGAGAACACTGAAAAAAATTGCTTTTTTTTTAATAAGCACGAAAGACTGAAACTCAGCCCAAAGCAGAAGGCCAGTACAAAGCATTTGGATCACTTTAATTCCATAACAGTTTGGTGATCTGAAAACCACAAAGCACTTAAATATTTTTGCTTTTTTTCTATGGTCCTGGGAGGTAGAGAAATGCTGGAGGACTTGCAGAATAGAGCAAGCAGTGCAGGCTCAAGTCTTTAAATTGACCAGTAATTCTGAATAATCAACTTCATGGTTGTCGGCTTCGTTTTCCAAAACCTGTTCTCCAGAAGTGGTTGGCGGGAAGCCTGCAGAAAATGGAAACACCTTGTGCTTTAGCACCTCTGGGTAGAAAATGCATCCGAAAATGTAAATGAGCACATCAGAACAAGGGCCACTGAGGAATGTGTGTGCAAGTGCAGTGTCCGAGGTGCCTGGCCAGCAAAGTAGTCTCTGGGAAGGGTGTACACTTGCTCTGGTTCAGTTTCCAACCTGAGCAGCAAAGACTCTTTCTTCTACAAGTTGTTTTGGAGTTACCCTCTTGTCCATTAATTTGTCTGACTTTCCAAGGGCTAGAGCAAATCCACGTATTTTCTCCTCAGGAGAAATTTGGCTTAACGTGAGTGTGCAAAATATGCACATGCAACGTGCACGCCCGCACGCAAGCACCCGCGTATGTGCCCTGCGTGTAAGTAGAACCCAGTGCAGCGCATCAAGCCCTTCACTGCCATCCCTTCCTTTTTCTTTCACACAGCCTGTCCATAAAATTGTACGGTCGGAACAGGACGGCGCTGCAGGCGGGTGGGTCTCCTTCCCTCACACCCCACCGACAAAACCTCTTTATGAGCGAAATAGATGCCTTGTGTGTGCAGGACTCCTGGCATTTTACAGGGTGTATCTGGAGCCAGGCTAGGCAAACGTTAGGAGCTGTTTGCTGAGTGCATTTATTGCCTTTGCATAATTTATGAGCTGGAGGGGTTTGACCATCATTCGTCTCTGCCAGAGGCTGGCACTGAGGGCTCTGGAGGATGGAGCTGTAAATTGGATGGTGCGCTCCTGCTGAGCTCCCAGCAAAGTCCTCGGGTCAGTGTGGGAATTTAATACCAGGAATGGAACTGTTTTCTCAGAGTGCCATGTGGGCCTCCGTGCAGCAGAGGCTTTTTTGGCAGCCACAGTGACTGGCCAAATCACGAAGCTGTCAGTCACCGGGCATGTTGTGAAGGGAGCCTGAGCATTTTTAATGGCTTGGCACCCGTGCTGCTTCCATAATGGACACCAGTAGGTCTCAGTCCTTCGCCATATGCTTAACTCTGGAGACAAGGTGCTTCTGGGTATAGCAGTAATTATTTGATGTGGAATTAAGCGGACCTTGAAATTAGAACTGGACCGTCGGAAAGCAGGAGGCTTAACACTTTGATGGAAATAACTTCCCACCGACATCACTCCGTGCACTTCCTCTGCAGATTCACTTGGATGCGGGTGACTGTTTTGCTGGCAAATTCAGATGCCACTGCTGGCAAGTACTTTCTCCCCAAGTACCTCCACACTGCAGAAAACACAAAACCCTGAGCCTTTTCCAAGCTTATGAGTCGCAGAAAGCTTAATCCATAGCAGAGGAGAGATTCCTTAAACCAGGCAAAAACTGGTGGGGGAACGAGAGGCTGCTTGGTGCTGTGACCGCAGCTGGGCCACAGGACATGTGCTCTTGTGCCCCAGCAGCAGGACCGGATGTCGTGTTAAAACCCTCCAAACCCTGCTGTTAAAAAGGAAAAAGTGTTGCTTGCTTATATATCCACTTCTTACCCCCTTTCTTTCTCATTTCGGATTCAGGGATTTCAATCAGGACTTGCACTGGAGTTTGTCTGGAGGGTGGACAGGGACCACAAACCCACGGAGCAATTGAAATATATAGAAATCGTTTCAGTTATTAAATCAAATTCACTTTAATTTCTGTTTGGAATTACCTGAAAGCAGATTGTAATTTTATCTAAACTTTGCTTCATTTAAAATTATTTGGAAAATACTAGAAATAGTTCTGAGCTTTAATTTGTTAGTATGTAGCTCGTTGTGAGGAAGGTACCTTTTTGCCTCTGTACCGATGAAGACAAGGAAAAAAACAATGAAGTGGAAAAGGTATTTGAAGAATACATAGAAGATGGATTGTGCAAATCGGATCCATACATTTGTGGATATAGTTGTCTGTTGCTATTCACGTCCCACCATATCTTTGAAATTCGTGAAGTACAATTAATTTGAAAGCAATTCAGTTGTCTTATGAAAAGACTCAAAACCACAAACAAATGCATAAAGGGCTTAACTGACTGCTGTAACAACATTGCACAGTCAGCTGGTCCTTGATTTCAGAAAGCCTGATTCTTCTCTCTGGTGATCTTATGGTTTCCTTCAAAATATCTGTCATTAGATCTGCAGAGGTACGAGTTCATCATTGGACGATACGGACAATTCAGTCCTCTGGGATCTAAAATTGACCACCCTGTAGCTACGCAGAATCGAATCTGTGTCTGAAAGGAGCCGCTAGGTGCAGGAGGGTTGCGTGATCCTCACAGTCCTGTGTCCAGCACGGCTGTTGTACGTCCAGCAAAAGGAAATGTGTTTTGGCTTTCTGATGCTTGTTGGTACTGAAGCTTGATTCATCTAGTCCTGCTGTATTTCTAGAACTGTAGAAGTTAATAAAAAATTGAGCAATGACACTTAATAAATATCAAGAGCTACTAGTTTTACTGTTCAGTATTTTACAGTATTGTGTTTGCTATGGTACCTGGGCTCCTTTTGAATTACAGAGAACTTCAATGAATCGGTTAGTTTGGAATGTTCTTGCTTCTGCTGTGGTCTCTTAAATTCTGTAGTTCGCCAGCACCGTCAGTTCCTGTGCATGTGAATCGAAATAACAGAGGGCATTGCAAATGGCTTTTGTTGTTTTCAGTGCATTTTTTTTTCATAATTCATACATATGAATGGATCAAATTCACTGTGTGAGGAAAATTCCCTTCTGTACAGTAATTGAGTTTTTTCCTAAAGGTACCAGATTTGATGCCATAGGGTTTACAAGTGTTTCAGCCATCTTATTCATAGAAATCTTTCATTTTTTGCTGTAGCAAATTTCTCTTACCTGTTCTTTTTTTTTTTCTTTTTGTGTTTCAGTGTGACAGTGACAGTGATCAAGAAGAAAAGGTAAGAAAGGAAATCACTATGGGAGCAAAAATAATTTGTTGGATTCACTTATTCCTCTTACTCTGTGATGCATTCAGAGTTTCTTTTTGGATTGATCTGAAGTATCTCTGTACAAAGAAAAGACTTTGTTTCCTTTAATTTAGTTTTGGAATAGACCTCCAGGAAAAGAGAACTCTAATGAATATTTTGGAGGCTACATAATTCATCTTCAAGCATATCGATGCCACGGTGTGTGGGGGTTGTTCATGAACACCAGTCTCCTACCAACCCGTTCTTTGGCTACATTTTCCCTTGGGAAGTTCTAACAGCAACCGAGTGTGTTTGTAACCCTCCCATTTGCACTTTTTAACAGTTATTTAACCACTGTTACTGCCTGTTTTGCTTCTCTGCAGGCGAGGGTCTTCAAACTCGAATTGAAGTGTTACAGTTGAGATATATACATATATATTTAGAAACAGCATTTGGAAACTGTACATTAAGCCAAGTGACAACTCGCTGATAATCATACCAATAAGTTTGCATTTCTAAGCAGAAAAAGTAAAGAATGTCGTGCTGAAAAAGGATCAGGTGCTGATCTCTAATGCTGTTTATTGTTTAGAAGACTAATAGTAATGAAGAACTAGTAGTCACGCCGATGCACATTTTTGTGTCTTTTTTATGTTGTGCACAGACTAATGTCTATCTTCCCTCTTTGGCAAAAATGAAATAATCATTGCAGCAAAACTGGTCTAATTTCTTTATTTCCAGGTTGGATTTTGTGATTTTCATTTGTATGTTGAGCCTTAAGGGATGTTTTGATAATGTAATCACTTTTGCCTCCTCTTTCACTGGATAAATTGTGGGATGGAAGTTGGGGGAGGGTAAAGTAATATCAGAAAATATAATTCATATAATAATGTTGAATTGTTTAGAGTTTCATGCGGGGTTCTGTTAACTAGCTCCAAGTCAAGCTGCGAAGAAGAGAGATGACCATGCAGGTATGGGGTTTATACAATAGGAAAGAACAGAAATGTAGTAAAATTTGCAAGAAAACAACAAATGCAGAAATCACCTTTCAGGAATGTAATCCATTTTCTATAGAATTTCTGTAGCAGGAAGCAAAGGAAATTTTCAGACTATTCTGTTTATGGCTGCCAAAGCTTTGCCCTTTAGCTCTTTCGGTAATTTCCCAAGTAGAGATTTTTTTGCTCATGTTTCTTAATAATTTGCTAACTGTGTTAAAGAACCACTGTTTACTTTGAACTGCGGTGATTTCCCTTTCATAAGGGAACTAATCACTGGAGTTAATCAGTGTGACAACAGAAAGGGGAGGTTTTGTGAGGTTTTTGCACAGAATATTAACCTGCACTTTTAGATATGAATTTTTAATGCATTACCATTACATTCCATCCTGTGAAGTGATTATTCATTTTCAGGATGTTCCTTATGCAGTGGAAGATGATAAACTGAATTTCAGCCCCTATGTTTATGGCACGCAGATCTAGAAATGTAATTTCCTGCCACTGCTGCGTTCACGGAGCTAAACCTCTGCCACTTTGACAGTATTTTTCTCTAAGAGCACGCAGAGAGGCAGCTTTTGGGGATGGTTGTGGTGTGCTGGTTCAGGATAGTTTCTGCAACACAATACGAGAGGGACTCGGGATTGTCCCTCCGCGGTACTCGTGCAGGAAGGATTTAAAATCCAGATGTGTATTTCCTCTCTGTGATCTATACTTTCTTTTCCCCCCCAATGAAATGAGATGAAGTGCAGATCCAAATATCCCTAATAATTTAGTGCTCTTCAAATCCCAGTACCAGGCCCAGCGTTGGATTTTATAGGTCAGGCCCGATTCTAAAAGACGAGGGATAACCCTGGCGTATTTATTCAGCCTGTGCTGGCAGCCTAGGCAAAGATCTAAAGGCCTTGTTCTGCTGTTAATTTGAATTCAGCATATGTAGCCTGTTATAAAATGCGAGACATCATCATTTGAGCAGGTCAAGCATATTCAGATGAAGACAAATGGTGCTTATTTGATTTTTTTAAAATCAGGAAATGAAAAAAGTGCTCTCTGGAGAAATCATGTTCTGCCTGACTTAGATGATAGACCAAGGCATGTACCCCAGATAAGAACAGGCGCTCGTCTTGCGGTTTTTATCTCTGAAGGACGGTCGGGACTGTCAGCTCGCTGACATGTGCATTATCCATGTCATTTTAAACAAAGTGACCTGTAGAAAAGTGCACTCTGCCGTGACATGATAATGGGCTGTTGGATGACAGGTAAAGTACACACTATAGAGGAGGCTGTGCGTTATTCCTTTGTTTAACTGACAAGTAGAAACTTCTTTTCTTCAGACAGGCAGGATCTTTTAGATCTCTTTCAATAGGACCCAGAAGAGTTTTGAATTCCTGCTTTAAATAAAATAACATTTCTAGGACCAAAAATTCCTATGAGCAAAATGCCTGGGGAGAAGTGAGGGTGCCAGACCTCTGTGGAAGAGGTTGCTTGTTTCATAAATAGTGCTCAGCATCCTCGGTTTTCATTAATAACTGTAGGAGCTAAGGGTACTCATCAGGATTAGAAGTTTTAAGATCCTTGACCCAGATGTCTTATATCATGATGAGGGTATTAGCCTCCAGCTGCAGAGCTGTTCTAGTAGCCAAATTGCTCTTAGTCAGTCCGTTAGAGTCAGTGTACTCTGAGGATTGTGGAGTTACTCTGCTCCCTCCAGAAACATCTTGGCCTGAAATATTTCTGAGAAGAAATAGTCTACCTTTCTTTAGGACTGTATCTTGCAGATTTTGGTGTCCCGGAGTATAGAGAATATATGGTATATTGCTGTGGGTGAGTTCTGTACTTGCTGTTCAGAAAATGGAAACAATTTTGCTTCACTTAGGATTTTTGAGGGCAAACCCACACTGATTCTTCATTGTGCCTGGGCACTAAGAGATCCGTGAGAGGTAGAATTTATGCAAGACAGGTACATATTTCTACTAGTATAAAGAAGACCTGGAATCCAGAAAGATAGGGCAGTGCCTTTGAATAAAATGTGGCAGATCATGGTGGCTCATGATGAGAGGTGTGTGACAGATCGTGGTGGCTGAAAGACGAGTCGGTTCAAGCGTGACTAGATGGGCCACAGTGAAGCAGGAGGGAGCAGGACCTGGGAAGCTGAGGAGCACATGAGTAGTGAGTGGTGACAGAGTAGTGAAAATAATGTCTCCGAGGCTCTTAGTATTATTTTTTCCCCACTTGAATATGTATCTCTCTGGCTGCGTAAATCACCGTTGATACCTGCTCTCTGTTAGGTGATGGCTGCGCCTCCAATCCATCTTCCCCAGCCTTTAATTGGGAGCCGACAGACAGAGTCACTTTCTGTCTGTGTCTGCCCTCAAATGAGACATTTCTCCAGAGGTTTCTCTGGAAGAAGAAACAAGGATATTTAATTGAAAAATGATGCAGCCCCTGCTTAGCAGTACTGTAGCTAAGGCTGTGTCAGCATCTCAATTTTAAATGACATGTTTTGGGTGGATAATTTATCTATTTATATAGATTCATGCTCCTTCATTCCAATTTGGCACACAGTACTGGACTGGAGCATTCAAAGCAGGCATCTCACTCTCTTCTTGCCATAAAACCTGAAGAGGTAGCAAATATGTCTGTGGAGGGAGAGTATATTTGGAAGACTTGGAAGCATTAATTCTTATCTCTCTGTCATTTTCTGGCCTGGGATCCTTTCAGCAAATGCCACTGGGATTTCTTATGAATCAGAAAAAAGTATGGGTCTCAGGGGAACTCCGATTTTCTCCATTATAAAGTCTGTCAGTCTTATCTTTGAGCAGGTCTCCAGCGCTGATAATCTAAAATTAGGGCAAGCTATTGCACAGCCGACAAATTTAAGTGCGACTGTATTATCTTCTGGTACCTAGGTATAGTTTTTAAAATTATACCTGTAGTAATTAATACAATATTAAAAACATAAGTTCAAACACGTAGTTCATCTTCTGAAAATAAAAGCCCTGTTCTGAAAAGACGTGAAGTCAAGTGCTAAAGATGAGGTAAGGAGTAAGGTCCTTTTTTATTCGCCATATCTACCATTTCTGTTTAATTAGACTGAGTTTAAAATTGAGGCTCAATCTGAGGCAATTTAGTGATTTTTCACTTCTTAGGAAAATATTTCATTGATGAAAGGGTACTGCTTTACAACAGTGTTGTTACTTACGCCTGATTAAAGAGGAGAAGAGGCCTGCTTCTTGCTTGAATTTTATCCAACTTTGATAGGATGTGCAACTTTAAAAAATTGCTGCAATTGATGACTCTTGATGAGGCTCTTGAATCCCATTAAAATGTGTTCCTCCAGGGCCCAGCAGCTGGTTACGGCTGCAGGGCAAGCGCTGCCGGGTGTTCCTACTGAAACGGGCTTTGCTTTGGGTGGACTTTGTGTAGGATGCAAAGGGAGGAAAGAGTTTGATCAAACTAGTGCCTAAATTTGCAAGGTCGTATGGTCAGAGGGGAAGAATAACACAGCTTCCCCTGGTTTGGGGGGGCGTTTGGGCTGGTGGGTGTTGTGCTGGTGGGAGCGTGTTACTTGCAAGAGAACAATAATGTACTGTTGAAAACACTGTGAGAGCTGGAAGATGGTTTTCTTTGCATCACGCTATTTTTAATGATAATGCTAATACATTTGATTGCATACAGAACAGCCACGAACCAGAGAAAATACCATAAATCACTCTGGTATGCTCAGATAAAAGGACTGATTTTACGTATCCATACGCACACAAAAGCATTTCCACCGGCACCCTGTGCATGTTTCTGAAGTGCTTTTGGACAATTATTTTGTGCATGGCCTTTGGAGACAGGTTTTGGAGTAGGATTTTTGGCAGGTATTTGTTGCCCAGGTTAGTATGTAGACTGTATTTCAGTGTTTGGTAGCTAAATATCCCCACATACAGATGTTTGTGTATTTTTGTGGGCGTGCGCTTTTGTATAGTTTGCTTTCCAATGTGCTTCTGGTGCTATTTAAAAACCCCACGGTTTTTAGCCCGGCATTACAAGCTCAACTAATTTAGGTAATTATAAATACTCTGATATATTTGTTATAAGAGGAACTTGGAATGGGCCTACTTAAAACCACGCCTTTCCATACCACTGAATAAATGCGAAGTTCATTGGTTGTGAGCTTAAGATGCCATTTTCTCCCTGCCCTCCAGATCTGTCCTGTTCAGTTGTATTTCTGCCAAATAAACAGAGTATCATTTCCAGCTGTCCTGCTGCGTCAGTGCTGCTCTGTTGTTCCCTTGCCTCTGAAACATGCGTAGGGTGCTGCAAATCATCCTTTCTTTGCAAACAGAAAGAACCCAAAGCAACCCCACCATAAACTATGATGGAAGACATAAGGCCAAGAAGGTAAATAGCTGCTTTGCACTGAGCTGCATTCTGTATGGTCTGTTGCTGGAAGTACAAGCTCTATCATAGTTGAACTAAATGGTGGTTAAATGCTTTATGCCGTCCTGCTTATTACAGAGGACTACACTGACAGATGCAATTCACTCCCATATGGGCAGTTGTGTCAGTTTGGGATTTTTCAGTAGGAAACCATATTGGGGACAGTTTTTCCCTCACTCCTGGGAGGCAGGAGGGAAGGAAGAGTTTGGGTAGCGCTTGAAAGCAAAATATCCAACTGGATGGTTCCAGGGCTGTAGTAGGTAGCTGTGAGCCAGTAGCCAGTAGCGGCCACCACTGCGGCCATGCAGTAATATCTGTAGTCTTCTGTCTAAAAATTCAACCAGGGCTTCAGTTTGGTGTTTATGCACTGCTAGAGTATAAATAATAAATTATAATTTTCCTCGTCTGAAAAATTTCGGTCATAGAGGGAACTCTCAGCATTCAGTGAGTTATTGAAAGACAGAATATCATCAGAGTTCACTTTCTCATCCCGCTCTCTATACTCTTCAGCTTTAGGTGCAGAGGTACTGGGGTGATTTCTAGTGGAAAACCTCAAAATATAAAATGTGTCATCTTCAGTCTAGTAAGAGAGCCTAAGAAATAAGTGAGTAGCCATAGGTTGTGTGAGACATTTACCAGCACTCCCAGCCAAGGAGTGGAAGGTTTATTGCCAGGGGAAACTACTGGAAAGGAAGTTCTGCGGAGTTGCAAGGTCCTGAGGTTCAGCGTGGCAGGGGTGACTGCAGTACGAGAGCGGACTCTTATTTGGGAGCTCCAGGAGCGGTTGGTGGTGGGAGCCTTCTCTCCCGAGACTGGACCTCCCTGGGGTTTTGTGTTGCAGGTTACGGCTGGTAGAAAAAGGCTGAGCAGCTGTCAGGCCCGTTCAGCTGTCTGTCCTGAGCAGCAGCAACACTGCTCCTGGAAGGGAAAATGGATGAATTATGAGAATAAGAGGGAGCCGAATGCTTGAAAAAGCTCCTTGGATGGTAGGTAGCAACATGTTTAGTGAAGAAGCTCTGTGAGGAAACAGTGACTGAGAACCCAATTCTAAACAGTTACTTCAGGTCACGGGTTACTGATGTGTACCTGTTTGGTATATCTTTATTTTGGCTAAGGATGGGATTAGAGAAATAATTTCTCAGTATTATTCCTCAAACTGTTTCTGCAAAGCCAGGATGTTTCCCATCAGTGCGAGTTATACTGCGTATTTGTACAGGTGTTACCTTTTTAACTTTGGAAAATGCAGCACCTTAAACTTGCCCCGAGGGCGAAAGATCAGCCAGACTTTACATGCTAGCAAAGCTCAGGCAATCGTGAAGTATTTCTTACTGTTTAACACCCATTAGGAGGAAAGATAAGGATCCTTTTTATTCATTTGATGTGCCACATAGAGGGTCCCCACAGCTGGAGTGGTAATAAGATCGGAGCCAAGCATGTTCGTTGTAAAAGATTATGCATTTGCCACTAAGGGGAGCGAACACGTTGTTCCCAGGCGTGGGGCTGTGCTCTCCGGGCTGGCTGTGCCACGGCGCCTTCAGCCCGTGATTTGTCCTGTCCTTTATCATCTTTGTCACTCGGCAGCATGTTGTCGTAGGTAGCGTATCACTCCTCGCTCCCCCCCCGCCCTCTCCCCCTTCCTCCGCCCGGCTCCCCTTTCCTTTTTTTTTTGTACCCATTTCGTGTAGAAAATTTGTATTTACTTTGGGAGTGTAATTTGTTCCTCATGGATAATGTGACCCTTAGCGGAGCTGGATCATGGGTTAGTTGAAGTGATATTTTCCGCTAATGGTAGTCGTACATCATTGCTGTCAGCTCGGGTTAGGAGGCAAGCACATTACAGCTCCATTTTACCTCTGCAGGCATCTGGGATTATTTGCCATAACTGAGTATGACATGACCACACTACAGAGTGCATTAAAATTTTACTAGCTTCTCAGGCAAGTTCCTTGGCTCCAGCCTGCCTTCAGGCGGGCGTAATGATGGATACCTCTAAGGTCCTGACTTCCTGCACCAAGGATACTCAATGTCAATGGCCCAAACAGGTTTTGCTCTCCCCGGGGCTTTAGACCATCTTCTGGCAGTTGAGTAAACAATCAAGGATTGAAGCGTGGGGAGGCTGGCGCAGAACCCCCTGAGCGCTCCTCCTGGGGCGCGCGGTGCTTGGGAAAGCTCGGACACTGTCACATCAGTGTCTTAAAATACTGCTCAGACGTCACGTTTTAAAAAGTGTTGTTTGTGAGCTGTCTTATGTGGATGAAAATACAATCATTGTATGAAAATTAAAATTAATAGCAAAATTTATCCCGGATTGTGGAATGATACGTATTAAATGTGTGTGCGCGTAACAGGCGCGTACTGTCATGTGTAACCAATATGTAATGTGCAAATATACCAAATGTAGTTGTTGTATTTGCATGTTCATGTTGCACTCTATTTTATGCTTTTTGCATACATGCAGAGTGCAGGTTCATATATACAACTGTAGAGGTACCTACATGTATTAATTATGCTACTTTTTAGTTTGGTTTCGGCTTTTTTTATTTCATGTATCAATTGCTGTTTCATGTAGGAACTTAAAATATGATCTATGGCATATATACATTCTTAGCGTTTTGCACCATGTGTTTTTTCTGTAGACTATGAAAATAATATATATTATTTTCATTGAACATATCTGTTTATATAGATGTACGTTATTTGCAACAAGTCTGTTTATATATATTGACATTCAGAGTTAGAGGTGTAGCTATACAGAGAAATGTGTATTAAGGAAACTTAGGGGAGAGATTAAATTGAATATAATAGTGGTTTTAAATGCATCTTGGAAAAGCATAATATATACCCCAAGATAATTTTATTGCAGCCTCCTAGTGGTTTTATAAATATCTACAATACACGTACACACTGCCCACAAGCTCTCCTCCCCACAGCAGCACTAATATCTAATATTTCCAGGCAAAAGGTACATAATTATATAGAGTTTTTCTGTAAGGTAAGCAGGTGTTGTATGTGTTTGAAGTCCTAGAAGCTGTTCTTTTCTGTCCTCATTCTTATTTTGTGTGAATTAGTAGATGGAGGAGGAAGGAAAAACCTTGGGTTTGTTTGTTTAGCTTTTTTGTTTTGTCTTTAGGAATTAATTGCATTTATATTTGCAGTGAAGGTGGGAAAGTGGTGGGGCTTGTTGACTGATACACTTCTCAGCAAAGATCCTCTGGCCTCAGAGTGTCACCGACTGCCCGAGTCTCCATGTTGAGTGGTGCCGTCCGCGGGGCACGCTGCTTTTGCTCTTAGTTCATCTAGGGCAGAGTTTTGGGACATGATACTGATTTAGACCGCTTGATATTTTGTTTTGATGTAATGCATTCCCAGCAATAAATCTTCCTATCTTTATTGCAGAACTTAGAGCCAAACTTTACTATGCCCAAGAGTTTTATCTGTGTATAGATTGTAGGATTAGATTCTCTGTAGGGGAGGAGAGAGGAAGAAGAGATTAAAGAATAAAGCTGATGATGTGCTCAGGCTGTACAAGAAACAGAAGAGACAGTTTCAGACATCTCTAAGGATAACATGCAAATTCCTAAAGCTTTCCCAGCAGCTTAGATCACAATCAGAAAGACATTCCAAGTGATAGATAGTTTGGCTTGTTCACGTTTTAGTGTTACATCTTTTTGTTGCATGTAGCAAAACTTCTATCAAAGTAGTTCCGTGAAGGTCGTTAGAATACATGGGAACACTAGGCAAGATTTCATTTTCAGGATGCCACGGGTGCAGAAATAAGCAAAATCACAGTATGGTTTTCCAATCTCACCTGTACCAAGAGTTGTAACTTCAAGGCAGTAAAGAAGTAAGTGCGTGTCTGTGTGTGCACACAGTGTACGTGAGCACATATGTTCTCTCTGTCTCTGAAGTCCAGCCTTTGAAAAAAGTTACCCTGGGTAATGTGGATTTTAAACTTAATTTAGAGCGTTTCAACTGAGATTCTTTCTTAAGAAATTTACGAAGTATGCCTTTCATTTTGGACAAGTGTCTGTAAACCCCCTCAAAAACTATGTTAGATATCCTGAAAGGAAACCTGTCGGCTGAAACATGTTGGCACATTTGTCATGATTGACATGCTTTTATATAGCTATGTGCTGATGAGCTATATTATACTTTATGTGTGTGTTGGGGAGCAGGTATTAATGAGTGTGCGTGTATGGTATGTGTGTATGGAGACAGGCAGAAATTCAGTCTGCAATTCTTGGAGTTTGGCCATGTCCAAACATACCTAGAAAATAAAGTGTTTCTTTATGGACTATATGTTACTGTATGTTATTCAAGTATAATACCCATGTACACTTCATGTGATCGAATAACATCTGGATTTCATAACAGATCAGATTTTATAATCATGTATGAGACATGCTCGCCATTCCTCAATGTCTGTTCTCACTTTCCCTTTGAAAGAAAAAGTCTTAGGCTTGAGAACTGAGAAGGTGAGACATTTCTTTGGAGGTTTCTTTAGAAAGAGAAAAAAAAAATATATATCGAAGTTATGGTAATTATTTTGTGTTTTTAAGAGTCTTGGAGGCCACAACACATGTAACCGTCTCGGGTTTCTCACAAACATATCCAGGGACAGGCTGAAAACAAGGAGACAGGAAATTAAATGCATGCACCAATGAATTGAGAAAGATTCCAGCAAGTACCGCTTTGGTTTTCTGCATATTTCTTTGCACCTGGCTCAGCACTTATAAGGGTATTGTGGACTTGGAAGTGGTAAAATCTGGCTACTGTGTTTCTTGGATTCCAGAAATTCCCCAAACAGGTTAGAAGTGACGAGCATAACACATGGTTTGAATTAGGGTTGGGCCTGCAGGTAAGGATCTTTGTGGACTTTCAGCTTTCTGTTAATCCAGAGCAGGTTTTGCATAACCTCTTCCTCCCTCTTCCCTCGTGGTACCTACAGACAAGGTAACACCTTCTCTGAAAGTCTCTTTGCCTGCGCCTTGCTGAGTTGCCCACGAGTGAACTCCGGGTTTATTTGTTGGAAGGATAAGCCAACAGACTGTAGTGAAAGACCTCAGGGTATCTACTTCACCTAGAGATGTCTTGTGAGTCAAGGAGTTACAGCTTTTAGAAAAGTAGACATGCAAGCAATGAGTGGGTTATATATGCTTAACAGTATGGGAGTGCCTTACTGGTTGGTGGGTGACTCCACGTACGTGCTGTAAGCACCTCTGAAGGACATCACACATGAAAATAGGAAAAGGTCAAAAGCATGTTTAACTTTCAACTGGCTGGGTTCTCGCAGGCTCTCAGTGCATGCACACCATGAGCTGCCTACTGGTCTCTACACGGAGAGCTACTGAAAGAGAGCTGAGAAATGCGGAAGAAATAGCTTAAGATGAACCTGAAGTGCTTTGCTTTGAAAATGAGAGTCAAATTGTGTGCATTGACTCTTGCAAGCCTTTCTCCGAACTCTGCTGAAAGTCTGAATTCACTTCCAGGCATTACAGAGATGCCTGCTTTGTAATTCTCATGTAGTAGGAAGCACCAAGATGACCTTTGTGTCTTTAAAAATTGCCTGGGCTCTCTGATTCATGCTGGTATCTCCTCTTAAAATGCATCACTGAATTTCTGGACTTTACAGGCCGTCTCAACATCACATTTAAGCTGACTCTGGACAATCAGACAATATTAAACAAGGTTGTTCATTCATAACAAAAGCATCCTAATTGAGTTATGTTATTACATTAACTGTAGCAATCAGATTGAACCAAATCACTGAGCGATAATGTCATTTTCCGGAGTATCATTTGTAGAAACCAGTTGTGCTGTAAGATGCAATAACTTAACTTAATCCTGTAGAGTTTATGGTGACTTATGTGTCATATCGGATTCCTTACTTTCAGAGAAAACCAGGCGGTTAATGCGTGGCTGTGGATGGGCACTGAGTGATGAATTTATAGAGAAACACTTGGCAGATACTAGACAAACTCAAGAATGAGTGATAGCCTCTGATAATCTCAGATAAAGGAGCTGTTCTAGGAATGGGTACGACGGGCAATGTTTTTGAATTTTAACTTCTGGCAACACTTTGGTGGTACTTTTTGCTCTAGGGGGTTGTTAGATGCTTTTTTTATTTAGCTGCTTTATTGGCTTCTAGTTGCCCAATGAGTACAAATTCTCAGCCAGAGACCAGGAAGGAGTATGGAGATGTTAATTTTGAGCTGTGTGTGCCAAATGTTTACAAGTAACCTCATTTGGAAGACTTAGTTTCTGCCGTCGGTTTTATGTGCCACCAGGACTTTGGGAGAGGAATCTCATTCTTAATGCATTTACAGTTTTTTGTCTTGTTTTGCTATGTGAAATCTTGATGACTACAGGGAGGAAAGGAGAAATGTCTGCTCATTTAGAGCAGAGGAATAAGATTTGGGACAGCCCCAACCAGCTGTGACCGGGGAGGCACGTATCCCTTCGCCGTGGGAAGGGCAGCACTGAAAACCACTCAGCCTCCTCAGTTGCTGTGTTCCTGTCTTCTGTCCTGTGCCCTGCATCGTTGCTGGCAAGCACAAATGATTTAAACTCTCAGTAACTCGGTTTCTCTCTTAGACATTTATATGACCTCAGTACAGCAGCATGTGAGCACGTGGTCCTCCTCAGTTTTGCAGTGATCTCTGGTACAAAATACCCTGCAGCTGCAGTCGCCAAGGACGTGCGTCACAGAGCGAGGGGTGTTATATCATCTCAGACTTGTGCCCTGTCGAGGCCATCCTGCTTTTGAGTTCACCTATTCACAGGAACTAAGAGGCTTGGCTAATTTTCTGTAAAACACTTACAGTTCCTCCACTTCAAGGAGCTGAAGAGGTAGGAAGTATTACCATCACTGCCTGAATGGAGCCACTTCTCTTTGTTATGTTACCAGGGTCGCTTTGATGGATGGTGTCAGCGCACCATGATAAAGCAGACGGGCTGCAGGCTGAATAAGATCAGTTTTAGAGGGCATTGCAAGGATGTTAAGTCAAGGCTGTTGTTTTCAATATGGTAGAAATCCACAGTATCTTTTACTCCCAGCGAAATGCAAATACGCTGGAAGATCGATGTTTATACTTGTCATATGTCATCAAAAATGCAATGAAAGAGAGACTCCACCACAACTTCTGTACAACTGTTGTGGCACTTTTGTTTCTCTTTCCTGGTCCAAGAATAACAGCAGCTCTGAACCTTCTCGTTACGTGGTCTTTGTTTGGAGCTCCATATCAATATAAACATAAGGTTGGAGAGGGAAGAGTTTCTGCAGTTGAAACCTGAAATCCAAATGATGTGGGGGTTTTATTTGTATTGTTGTTTCTGTACGGCAGCACTTAGAAATCCCTTCCACACTGGATTTTTATTGACCTGTCCACAGGACAGGCGGAGAGAAACCATCCTTGTCTCCAGAGTGGTGTATTATAAATAAATCAGATTGTGTAGATTGGAGGGGAAATTAAATACGGGGAAATTAAATACAGAGTAATTAAATAAATAGTTGATGGCAGTAGCAGATCTTGGAAACACAGATCTCCCGGTTCCCATGCCTCCCATTCAAATTTTGTTTTGTCTTAATTTAGTGGCCTCTAATGGTGATTTGGCATTGCGTAGGAACGGGGGGACCTTGGAGCAGCCTGTGGACAGTTTGTGGGCTGCTCTTGAGTGACAGACAGACAGACTGTGTAAGAAGCACAGTGTTCCCCAGGACGTTTTGAAGACCAATACTGATCCATTGTTCCAGAGATTTTTAGGATCCTCCAGTGCCACTTTGTTGTCATCCCCAACAAGTGTTGTCTGAAGCTGATGTTGAGGAATGTGGAGTACAGGGCAGCTGTCAGGGAGTGCAGGGAGGCAATCAGAAAAGCTAAGGCCTCCTTGGAGTTAAAACTTGCAAGGGAGGTCAAAGACAACAGAAAGGGCTTCTTCAAATACATTGCTGACAAAACTAATACTAGAGGCAATGTAGGCCCTCTGTTGAATGAGATGGGTGCCCTGGAGACAGAGGACAGAAAGAAGGCAGAGTTGCTGAATGCCTTCTTTGCCTCTGTCTACACTGTTGGAGACCGTCCTCAGGAACCTCAGTCCCCTGAGGCCCCAGAGGAAGTCATGACAAAGGAGGAGTCTGCCCTGATTGATGAGGAGTGGGTTAAGGATCAGTTTGAACACTTTAACATTCATAAATCCATGGGCCCTGATGGGATGCACCCACGGGTGCTGAGGGAGTTGGCGGGAGTCATTGCTAGGCCACTCTCCATCATCTTTGGTAAGTCATGGGTAACAGGTGAGGTGCCTGAAGACTGGAGGAAAGCAAATGTCACTCCAGTCTATAAGAAGGGCAGGAAGGATGACCCGAGTAACTACAGACCGGTCAGCCTCACCTCCATCCCTGGAAAGGTGATGGAACATCTTATCCTTGACACCGCCTCTAGGCATATCAAGGATAAGAAGGTTACTAGGAGCAGTCAGCATGGCTTTGCCAAGGGGAAGTCATGTTTGACCAACCTGAGAGCCTTTTATGAAGACATAACCAGGTGGATGGATGGTGACCATGCAGTGGACGTGGTCTACCTGGACATCAGCAAGGCCTTTGACACCGTCTCCCACAGCATCCTCATAGGTAAACTGAGGAAGTGTGGTCTGGATGACCAGGTAGTGAGGTGGGTCGAGAACTGGTTGAAGGGAAGAAGCCAGAGGGTTGTGGTCAATGGGGCTGAGTCTGGCTGGATGCCTGTGTCTAGTGGGGTCCCTCAGGGGTCAGTGCTCGGGCCGGTGCTGTTTAATATATTTATCAATGATCTGGATGAGGGATTAGAGAATGTTGTCAGCAAGTTTGCTGATGATACGAAATTGGGAGGAGTGGTTGACACACCAGAAGGCTGTGCAGCCATTCAGAGAGACCTAGACAGGCTGGAGGGCTGGGCGGGGAGAAATCTTATGAAGTTTAATAAGGGCAAGTGTAGAGTTTTGCACTTGGGAAAAAATAACCCCATGTGCCAATATAGGTTGGGGACTGCCCTGCTGGAGAGCAGTGCAGGGGAAAGGGACCTGGGGGTTCTAGTGGGCAGCAGGATGACCATGAGCCAGCAGTGTGCCCTCGTGGCCAAGAAGGCCAATGGCATCCTGGGGTGTATTAGAAGGGGAGTAGCAAGTAGGTCAAGAGAGGTCCTCCTGCCCCTCTGCTCTGCCCTGGTGAGGCCACATCTGGAATATTGTGTCCAGTTCTGGGCCCCTCAATTCAAGAAGGACAGGGAGCTGCTTGAGAGAGTCCAGCGTAGAGCCACAAAGATGGTGAAGGGAGTGGAGCATCTCCCTTATGAGGAAAGGCTGAAGGAGCTGGGTCTCTTTAGCTTGGATAAGAGGAGGCTGAGGGGTGACCTCATTAATGTTTATAAATATGTCAAGGGGGAATGTCAGGAAGATGGAGCCAGGCTCTTTTCAGCGGCGTCCACTGACAAGACAAGGGGCAATGGGTGGAAGCTGGAACACAGGAGGTTCCAGAAAAATATGACGAAAAACTTTTTTACTGTGAGGGTGACCGAGCACTGGAACAGGCTGCCCAGGGAGGTTGTGGAATCTCCTTCTCTTGAGACATTCAAAACCTGCCTGGACGCGTTCCTGTGCGCTCTAGTGTAGGTGATCCTGCTCTGGCAGGGGGGTTGGACTAGACGATCTTTAAGGTCCTTTCCAACCTCTAACATTCTGTGATTCTGTGAATGCACTGGGGGGTCCTGTCAGGTTTGCTGCCTCAAACATCTTTCAGGACGACTCAGCTGGCAGCATGGGATTCCTTGTCCTGCACAGGAATCTGACAGATCTCAGCAAGATTAGTGCCGTTTCGGATTTACTCCATTAAAACCTATGACGTTTTTTCACATTTCATCTGCTGCGAGAGCTGCCTGAATCTGCAGTTCCCCGTCACGTCCTGCCCCAGTGTGTGATTCCTGGGGAACCTGAACCGTCAAAATGAGAGGTGACCACTTCCACACTGTGCATCTCTGGGTTTTTATATCGTGTGACAACGGTGACTCTTTGCAAGTTTCTCTTCTGTGCATGATTTATATGTATGGTAACAAAATACTTATTTAAATTAATGGTTGTCTTTAAGTAATACAATGCTTGTTTTGTTAATGGGAAACCTGACTAAAGAGCTTTCAGTTAGCTGCTTTAGCAAATCATTACAAACTCCCTGCTACTTCTGTGATAACATTAATCAGAATGAACTCATTGGCTACTAATGCAGATGCCATACGTAATTTAGTATAAATTTGATTGTAATTTTCCCATTAATTCATGTCCACTTATTTTAAAGTGCCCAATGACGCCGAGCACCCTGATTTCAAAAGTGAGTTGGAAGTAGGTGTGACTCTGCCGTGAGGTGCTAGGGAAAATGTTTGAAACCAGTAAGAAGAGCTTGAATATCTCTCAGGGACAGCCACAAAAGCTTAGGAAAAGGCTTGGACAAGAAGGTTCGCTCAGCAGGTCTTAACATTTGGGAGCCCCATGCATTTCAAGAAGGACTTGTGCTTCCCAGTCCCTCAGAAGGGACCACAGTGCTACAGGGGACACACTTCCAGCAGTATTTCTTTCTGTATTTCTGTACAGAGGCATTATACAGACTGGTTTCCTTTCCAGAGTTTGGGCTGATGATTGTCTGTCATTCGGGCTGTGCCGTGGAGTGGACTGTGCTGTTCCAGAAAAGCAGAAAAGCTGATGCTTTGGGCTTCTGGAACAGGTAGAAGAAGCAGAGTGTGTTCCCTGAGTCCATGAAAAGCAGACTGAGGAGGCTTAACTGAGCAGTTTTTATGCTTTTTTTTTCCAATAGAAACAAAGGTCTGAAATTGAAAATGCTCTTTACTCTGCTTTTTTTTTTCATGGGGAATTGGCATATTTTTTCTGGAAGTTCATTCTTATTCATAAGAGTATTTTCTGTATATAAATTCGCTAAGGTTTAGTCAAAACTTCCCATAACCATATTGCTCAATATATAATCTGTTTACCGCAGTATTTGCCCTAGCAGGTAAATACATTAAAGAAAAATACACAGAATACATAAAAAATACCTAGAAAAATACATGGAAAATAAATAGAAAATTGAATAGATGAGCAAGAACCAAATCACACTTTAGGCATGTGTTAAGGATGTTTTTTTGAATAAACACCAAATCCTAGCACCAAAGCATTCCCTATATAACATCTGTTTTAAAATGAAGCTTTTTTGTTAAAAACATGAAGCTCTGGGAAGCAGAGAGAATAACAAGCTAAAACTGGAAGTGGACAAGAGTAAACGCTTCAATTCACATTGAAATGATGTCTCCTGCCTGGTATAATTTAACCTGCCCACACTGCTAAACTTCTATATTACACATTTCTGTCAGAATGTCAGGAGAAATGATAAGCCTTTTCGAAGCTGCAACCTCCATTACATACAGAGAGCATTCCAGCCAGGGTTTTCTTGCACATTTTTAAGACTTTTAGCTTGGTCTCTCAAGTATAAAGAATACCCTACTTCATGACCCCAGCCTCTTGTTAGTTGATAGATGAAATCTTTTCTTAAGCTGAGTCCCTTGTCTATTATGTTTTCAGAATTCAAGGTTTCTCTTTAAGCTTCCTGGCTCACTGCCAAAAGGACATGGCTTTGTTACCCAAAGAAATTGCCTTTTTATTAACAGGAAGTGGATCTCTGAAATGGCAAACGTGCTGATCTGCTTCCAGGTGAGGAAGAACAGTTTTATAGGTGTGATCTCATTCTTTTGCCATTGCCAATAACTACAAAAAGAAGAGCAAAATCTGTTACGGTTGTTGAGGCTCTTTGTTTCTCTGGGGTTTTTTTAATTTGGAAAGCTAGGATGTAGTATAAAAGCAAAATACCAGCTGTAGTCATTCCTGTGTTTTTAATGTTCTTTTAATCTCAAATGTCTATTATTACCTATAAACCGTAGTCTACATACCCAGGAAAAATGCACATCAAAGTAAGTGGGGATTTTGCTTCAGTATCGTGTGAAGAATTTGAATGTAATGTAGAACAAAGAAAGAGGACTCGTTTCGCAAGTACCCCTCTGTTATACTGTGTTCTCGAATGCTTAAGCAAAGATTGTTATATCGAATGGATACGTAGAAGGAATATTGTGTGTACAATCTGGGTTGGAATCTGCCCGTTGCAGTAGCTGAACTGATCAGGTAAGTTGTGGATCAGCACTAATTTCTCTGTGTCACACCAGAGAGTTATACCTCTGCCACCTGAGTGAAGTAAATCAACAAAATCAGGCTTCCTTGAGATTCTCATTTAAGAACTTCACTGCTTTCTCATGTAACTGCTTACTCGGGACTTACCAGCAGATAAAGATTCCAGAACACAGCTAATCAGACAAGTGATTTCATTTAACCGAAATACCAAGAACTAGTTTGGAATAGATTCTGTTAGTAGGAGCCATTCGTGCTTAGCTGTAGATATTGTTAAAGCCATTTTTCCTCTTTTAGATAATGACCAAGTACTGCAGTTTTCTAGATTTCAGTAAATGTGGTGAATAATTGGGGATCAGGGGGAATAATTAAATTCTGTCCCGACTGAGAACCAGTTGCAGTGGTAGATACTTTGTTTCACTTTCATGCAGAAATGTCTGTGTAATAAAACTAAGCACATTTCCACAAGTACAGAAATACCAGTTCACTTTTGTAAGAGACCTGAAAGAAAAAATGCCCTAGTAATATGCTAAGCAATAAACCATCATTGATTTATTTAAGTGATTGCTGCCTACGGAACTTGGTTAAATTTCTAAGGAGATGAAGAACAATGAAACAGAAGAGCAAGAAAAACAAAGTTCAAGAGAAAACCCATCTTAAAAAGCTCTTTAGTTAGTTACAAAGATTCATATTCTAGTGGATGTGATCTCCCCCCACCCCTGCCTTTGAAGAACAGAAATACTGCCAAATGCCAAATGTAAGCTTCCCATGTCAGACACTCCTTCCCCCACTGCGGAGTGCCCTTACTTACCAAATCCGCATTAAGAACCATCACATTCCCTCCTTTCTTTTGCTAATATTGACCTTGTAAGGGGCTAGATTTTCAGTTGTTATAAATCAGTCTAACACTGATTACAACTGAGCTTTCTTGATTTGCATCAACTAAGGCTCTAGCCTGAGTGCTATCCTCTGAGCGTGAAATGAAGACAGAAGTTAGTACTAAATGAAGCTGACTCTTTGCTTTAATTTGCAGTCGGTGGAGGAGCTCCTGCAACCTGAATTGCCAGGGCTGTGTCGTTTGTGTCCCTCAGACAATTGTAGTTCAGGTCTTAGTGCCAGACTTTGTGGCTAAAACTCAATTGAAAACATGGGCATGTTTGTTCTCACCCCAGTTTTATATCTGGGATAAAAAATTATCCCACTGCCCTTGCTCAGGTGTCATGACAGTTAACAGGGAAGAGTCTGCGATGGGCAGGAGAAGTAGAAACCTGCAATCCATCTCAGGAATTGCACTTCTCCCTGCCAGACTGAATCTCTCCTGATCTCGCTCCTAACAAATCCAGCATCTTACCTCATCTTGCACATTTTAATGTGAATCACTAGTGGTCTAAAAGTCAGTGGAAGGAAAGTATTTGGAGTGTAACTGCTGTAGTCTGTCATAAGAAGGATCATACCACAGTGAATTGATGTGCAGGTGTTTCTTGTGTGTCTGTCTTCTAATATTCAGTTGCAAGTCAAATCTCATCTGATGTCCTGTAAGAAACGTGAGGATCTTCTCTTAGTTTGTTACTTTAGTTTAAGCATTTCTTGGGAGGGCTGAAATGCTCGATCCTGAGATATCTTTGTGAGTTTTCGGATCAGTGCTCTGATGGTGAGGACAGGAAGGGAAAAGTGATTGGGAGGATTTGTCACCTGGTTTCATTTGGACAATTGCTTTTCCCCCTTGGTCAGATATAGAACATAACGGGAGTCACCTAAATGTAGATAGATTGCAGTAACACACATGACGGTTCTTGATTGGTTTCCATTACCCACGCTGCTCATTTCCCAAGAGGAAAGGGCAGCCAATACTGTGTATTTTTTTAACATAAACCAAAGGGAAGGCTAAGCCAGTGCGTATGAAATGATGTCTCTTTATTCTCCACGTGCACGGAATTGAATCGCAATTTCCTCCTTTCATTTCTCTTGGTGCTCTGTGTGGCAGAGCCAACCAGGTACGTTTGTAGCCCTTCCCCAGCATGTGATCACTGGAAGCGTGCCGGTGACGAGTGGACACACGTGGTGCAGTGACAGGGGCTTCAGGCACAGCTCTGCTAATGAATTGGCCGTGCTGGGTAAAGGCTCGGGGCAGCCAGCCTGCCTCTGGGGAGCAGAACCTCTGCACGCTCCCGTTTTAGCTTATTGCAAACCCTCTCGGTCTCTGTTTTAAGTATTTCACACCTCTGTTTAGATGTTTCATTAACTCTAGTCGTCGTGCTCACGTCTGCATATCTGAGCGGCTCGCAGGCAGTGCTGGGGGTGTTCCCCTGCCGTGGTGTGGCATTGCTCTTTCCTGGCGCGGAGACCGAATGTGATCCTCCCTTCTGCAATAATGCACATTTCTATCAGGTGGGGATAATGGAGCATTTGGGAAAGGTTTTAAAAATGTGCAAGAAAGTAGAAAAAGTCCCAGTGAGGAAGTGAGCCTTCTGTTGTCTGAGAAAAATCTTTCTCTGTCTTTCTCCTTTTCTCTCTCTCTTTTTCTCCTTTTCTCTCCTTTTTGCCCTCTGTCCTTTCCCACCACCACCTGATGGATTTTCTAGCTATTTCTTTGAATAAAAAATTAATAATGGGAAAAGCTTGTATCTGGTGCCTGGGGTAGGATAGTGGCTAAAGATGAAAAAGAATGATTTGAACAAACAGTCTCTGGAGGATAAATGAAGTCCTCTAAATATGACATCTATGAGTAAAGAAAAAATATATATAACTGAAAATATTTGCCTAGTCAGGCAACTTCTCTAGTAAAACCACAGTGTTAGCAGCTTGGAATAGGTTTTCAGACCCAGACAGACAATCTAGGAGACAATATTTAATTTTCTAAATAGACATAGGACGTGTAGATGTCCAGATCACCTGAATTCCTAAGGACAAGATCTGTACATGGCATTTGGATGCCAGAAAATGTAAATAGACTTTTTATGGGATTTTCAGAAGGACATAAGCAAATCAGGCAGCCAACTTGTTTTGTTTTTAATAGGAGTTGCATACCTGACTTTCTTTTTCTGGCTCCTCCTTTCTGCAAGCATTTCCCTTCTCTAGCATGAGACAGTTTGAAAATGATACTTCGAAGTAAAAGCCACTTTGCCTATAGAAAACGTACCCTTGATTTCCTAATAGCCATGCTGACAAAATGTAAACTGGAGAGCATGCTTCCGTTTCTCTGATATGGGTCATGTGTGGCTGTTTGAAATACTGGCCAAGCACTGGCCCTTTCTGCCAGCCTGCCGGTCGCTGTTCCAGGCGATCCATAAAGCTCAGCCAGTGAAGGCTGGGCTGACTTACATTTAAGAAGCGTTAAATAAGGAATTACTTCGATTTTCCTACACTAACGCTTGCTCCTATTCATAACGCATTGCTATAGAAAACTTCTAATTTAAATATAAAGAAATGAGAACGGGAGATATTATTGTGGCTGTCGCTTCTGTATCGTACGCTGCATTGTTGTGCACTCTGGGTGGATTCTGCCTGCACTTTATTCCAACGACCTTGCTGTCCTGTTCTGGAGACCTTATCAAAGAGCTTTGCCAAACTGCAATAAACCACAACCACGCTCCAAGCCCTGATGACTGATAACCTTGGAAGCGGCAGTTAATTGGTGAGAACAACCCTCCCCAAGCCCAGAGGCAGGCGCAGGACTCCTTGCCCAGCCCTCCTCTGCAGCACCTTGCCAGCAAACGCTGGGCACGTACGGAGTGAGCTTCCCTTCTCTTCGCTACCCCCACCTTCTGCTTTCTTTTGTTCCTCTGTTTGCTAAGTAATTAATCTCATTCTGCTGAGATGAAATTTTTCTATTAAAAGGAGAAAAAAACCACCTTCAGTCAAAACATTTGGGGGAGAGGAGTCCTCCTCACAGTTTGTTAATTGGTTCTTTCACCTGACAGTAGTTTGTGTCAATTAACTTGATACTCGGTGAAAGTGAAATTAATCCACCTGGGTCAAAAGGAGCTATTAATTTTTAATCAAAACAAAATGCTCACTCGACAGATTTGTAGCTCCACTTAGAATAAACAAGATACGCATGAGGTGGAATGTGCCACCAGGCTCCACTCCACGGAGATGCTCCTGGGGATAATTTCTTTTCCTTCTGCAAAGGGCAGAGGTGAGGCAAGTCAGCTGCTAATGACATTCTTCTTCCGAAGCAGCTCTTTCGCTGGTGTTATGTCACCCCTGGAAATCAAAACCTTTCCTGCAGCCGATGAGGGTGCCCTCTGTGCAGCAGGGCTGTCACAGCAACATCTGCGGAGGGGCGTAAGATACAGCAGCTGCCCTGCAGCACACCCAGACCTGCGCATCCCCTGCCCCATTAGGCACAGATCGTCTCTCCCTCTCGCTGCCTTCTGCAATGTCCCCAAACCCGGGCACGTCCCTGCCCTCCTCCCTGCGACACGCGGTGGTACAGGCGTGCTGAGCTTTATGGGCATCCCCCCGAGAGCCTTCGCTGTGTGGCCTCTGTTTGACACAGAGAAGATTACTCTTACTTTAAGAGATGACTAGCCTTCCCTCTGCCTCCTCTCTGTGAAAGGGGACAGGGAGCTGAAAGCTGTCCCAGGATTTCTTCTGTCCTGTGCACTAAAACAATAAGGGCCAACATTTCACAAGAAATTCTTTAGGTTTCAGAAATTGTGATGCTCCAGGTGGCTGACTAGCCATTATATTCAATTAGATTAGTCTAAAAAGTAGTCAGAAGCAAGAAGCTTGGATTTGTGGTTGCTTTTGTGTATGACGTGCATTGGCATTAGATGCTATTCATAAACAGCTATGTCAGACCCAACACAAGTCTCCTTTTATGCCAGTAAGGAGGAAGGAAGTCTGGGTAAAATAAGCTTTAGGTGTACAGAAACACCCACTTCAGAATCACTGAAGGTGGTTTAAAATTCCTTTTTACTCTTCTCCTTTCTGTTTGTCTATTTCAGTCTCTCTCTCCTGAAAGCTTCTTTCTTTGTTAGACTTTAAGGGAATGAAGTACGAAAAAAATCCACTTTGCTATGTACTGAGCATGTAGCAGCAGCTGTTGGACCATGGCCCCAGGAGCTCTCGTAGTGCTCTGCAGGATTTGAGTCCTGCAGAAGACAGCGTAGTAAATCCAACCTGGGGGGCAGAGGTCCAAGAAGGACTGCTGAGTGGAATAGTCCTACTGACACCCATATTTCATGTCTGTCACAGGTGCCAGCAGAGATGAAAGTTGTCTTTTATACCTGAGGTGCTAAGATATAGGTGCTAAGGCCAAAGGTTTAAAAAAACCCAAACCAATAAAATCTCTTGACATCTGATTTTGTCAAAGGAACGCTCTATTATGAGCCCCATCGCGCTGGAGGTGTCCATATCCACCAAATCATCTTGCAGGTGCAAATTGCTGGTTGATTTAAAATGGGACATAGTGGGACAGCTGAATCACCCGCCAGTTGCATTTCAAGAAGCTGATTCTTGTTCTCTGACCAGCACAGTACAACCCATCTCTTCTGGAGACAACTGGTCTCCTGATTCTTGATAAACTGTGAATAAAATGTTCCTCAGAGGGCACAGGAGGAAATTCCTATGAGAACTCTGCATCTGGTCCACTATGGCAAGAGCTGTGCATGTGATTTTTCTCTCTTCTGAAGCTCTGGATTTCGGCGCTGTGGTGTAACCAGCTCCCTGTCACAGCCTCCGCTTGTCCAGTGAAGGAGTTGGTGGTGGTTGGCGTGTGTGCTGCCATTGCAATTAGCAAGCACTGGGAGATCTTAAATGAGAAGTCAGTCATAGACTGCACCCTGCAATGTCTTACTCTAATTGTAAAGTGGCTCATCGAGACACCCACTCTCACAGTTCTCTCTTTCTCATTACTTTGTAGACAATAAAAGCAAAATATTACCTGTTGGTTGTCAAGGTATCAAGCCTTAGAGGGGATTTTTTCACCTTTTTTTTCTTTTCCCCAAGTAATATCATGTCTTGGGATTTTTAGACACTAATTGGATTTTTTTTTTTTTTTTACTATTGCAAATACTGTTTTATGAGGTGAATATGTCTACATACCTGAGTTCTGTGGGCAATTTATACTTGTGCAACTTATTACTTGCTCTCGCACTGATTTGGCCAAATGGATCAGAACAGTACATCTGCATAAAGTGGTGCGTTAATCAGCACTCCTTGGTGCAGGGGTAGTGTTATCTAATATGTGACACTGCTCTTTCATGTGTTTCTCTTTCCAGTATTATAATTAAAGTAAATTGCAACCTATGTGCTGTGGAGTTAATAGATATTTTTATTACGTGTGCTCAAAGTCATAAAATGGTGCTAGTTCTTCCTTCTCTTCCAGCTATGTCTGATCCACTTAGCTGCCAGGGCTGCCTGGAGAATGTCTAACCTGGATTATTGCTAGGATTTTAACAGGAAAGAATGTATTCTTCAGTGACAGGGGACAGCAAGTGAGTGAAAAAGGAGTGACAGGCTCCTCCAATGGGCAACGTCTCATACGCAAAGGATATTCATAGGCAACAGTGAGACAAGGATAGAGTTCGGAGCATGGAGGGGCTGTGTCTGTTATGCATTAGAAGTAATAGTAGTAGAACTAATAATAATAACTTTATATAGGCAAACCTATTAGCTGGAACTTACCACTACCCTTGATGTTCTTGTGGAAGGTGCCACAAACCTATAGTGAGCATAAACTGTCTGGTCCTAATTAACTCCTAATTCAAAAGAGATTTTCAGCGGCAAAGGAACCGTAAGGCTCAAGCTGGGATATTCCAAGTGTGCTTCTTCCAAAGCGAAACTGCCAGGTCGTGGGTTCTCAGCACCAGTTCCTGGAGCGTCCCAGAACTGGCTGCTCCTTCTTGTGCTTTCCAGATCGATTCTGCCTCACCAGCACTGAGAGAGAATGGTCTCAGCTGGTGTGGGTGTGTGGCACGTAAGGGAGCAAACCTTGAAAGGTACAATGAACCTTTGTCTGTGTTACTGGACTATGTTACTGTTCTCATCTTTTTTTGTCTTTTTTTTTCCCCCTTTTCAATGATTTCTGGAGGAAACTCTGAGGCTGGTAAACAGAGTGGTACTCTGACAAGCGGAAGCTTACATGTCTGATGATTTATTTGCATATCTTGTAAATAGGTAATCTTTCTTTCCCTTTCCAGGTGATGTGATTTAGTTGCAAAGAGATTAGGGAGCTTATCTGAACTCATAGAGGAAGTTTGGTGTTCCGAGGCTTAAAGCTTCATAATGAGAAACGTTGCTTCCTCCTGTCTCTCCCTCAGCTTATAAGCAAGAGCAAAGCCTTGCAACAACAACATCAAGCGCTCACACCAGTAATATGCATCTACAGAAGTCTGTGCCCCAATCTAATAATATCTGTAATGACTTAGATGCAGGGTATAGCTGGGGATTAATGACTAACTGGCATTAATGGGCCTCAGATCATCAGCTGCTTCTCTGTTGGTCATTAATCCCCAGGAAATAGTCTGTGCTGAAACTACTGTGGTTTAATTAGAGCATGGTTGCCCAGTTGCAGCACAGCACTGTCTGGCTTTGGGGGGAATAAAAGAGTACCCTGTCCTCACAAACCTGTTGAGTATGAGATGGCTCTTCTCCCCTTTACAGGACACATGCTTGTGTCTAGAGACGGAGCACATCCTCCGGGTTAGCCTTGATGGTGGGTTGGTGGACTCCATCTCTTCATCCTTGGACTCTGTTTTTCTGGCTCAGGGCAGCCTTTATTTCATTTCGAGGGAGATAATTCTGCATTCCTGTATAACTGCTGATAAGGACAAAACAACAGCAAACTGTATTTTCTCAAAGATGGTAAAAGTGTATTTTTTATAGTGGAAAATATCAGCTTGAAGTCACCTCATGTAGTGCAATAGCATGGACTCTCCCCTTATTCCACATTTCATGTTTATTCATTCCAATTTTTTTGCTAGTCTGGAGTCACAACAGAAACGCATTTCACCTGTTGTTTTCTGAAAAGAACAAAGGGGATTCGATCCTTTCCTAGCTCCGATTAATGTCTGTGTGATCCTCCTTACCTTAAGGTATGGAAAAGAGAACTCCTCCTTTACATTTCAGAAGTCTTTAACCACTGGTCAGGCTCCAGTTTCAAGAAGATACTGGGTCATTCCTTCCACTACACCAGGCAGATCAGTAGCAATATTAATCATTCATCGTGTCCCCAAACAGCATAAGCGTAGTTGTACATGCTAAAAATGTGATCCACAGCCCAGTGAAATCTTTCTGGGGTGTTCAGCAGTTTCGGATCAGGACCTAGAAGCACCCGGATGTCATGAACCAAGCTCCATAGTTTCTACCACTCTCTGCCGGGTATGAGAGTTGTCCTGTCCATGGCATCTATTGTAGTTAAGATTACTCTTCCCAACCTCAGGCCGATGTTTTGTTTTAATGCAGTTTGACAGCTGAGGTATGCAGGCCTGTGCTTCTCTGCTTTTCATTATCCATGAATAGCATTTAATGCCAAAATAGAGAGGGGAAGACAAGGTTTTTCCACAGCCTTATGTGAAATACTTAACATGTAGATGTCTTTAGAATATACTGCACACACATTCCACTTTTACAAGACCAATATAACACTTTCAAAAGTTTTATGTATTCCAGGATGTAACCAGAGTACTTGTTAGCCTGTTTTGAATAAACTGTGGTGGTTTGGCCCTGAAGCTGCATAGTTAGCAAATCCCTGCTCTGTTTATGAGCAGTAGTTTTGACCAGCTTGTTGAGAATGGAGTATGATCCATCTCCACACAGTCTCTCCACGGGTATGTCTGCCCGATTCAATGTAGTTAAAATTTTAGGAGCAGTAAATGGGGAGTTCATGAGTGTGCGGTGATATTTTAATCTATATTTCCAGGCTCCTTGAATCCTGCATCACCAGTTATTCTCTAAATGCTTTCTGTAAGAGTGCAACCACATAGCTGCCAGGACAGCAACCGGTTGGAGCCTGCATCGCATAGCTATGGCAGGAGGTTCTGGAAAGTGAGCACAGGACAGTCTAGTCCTGCCTTCCATGCAGGTGTCTCCAACTGCTGTGACACGGCTAGAAATTACAACGGGAGTTGAGAGCAGCGCATGGGATGGTGGTCATGTCCCTTGCGAGGCATAGAAATGTTTTGCAGTTTCAGTTAACGTTTTGTAAGCACCAAGGAAAAAAGAAATGTGTGGAAGTTGAGTGAAAAGTTGACCATTTACTGTGTAAAACACAAGTCAGGACAAGGTAACCAGGGGTTTTTCCTTTGTTTTGTGCATCCCACACTGTTGTTGGAGGAACTGTTTTATACAGATTTAGTTTGAAAGTTTGTCTGTTGCAGTAGAGTGAGGAGGTGTATTTATAAATCATAGACACTTTTCAGGAAATATTTAGCATTTTGTCAAAATCCTTAAACCCAAACTTCGTCTGTTGAAAGTTGCCTTGTGCTGTAACCTTCCCACTGAGAATTTGAGTCCATTACCTAATCAGAATATTAAGCAATTAGTAGGTATGAATTTAGTGTCTTTAATATAACTTCTAATTTTTAGTGAAAAGGACCAGAAGCAGATGCTGCAGTGCAGGATTTTGCAAAATGTTCACTACTATTGTGTAGCTTCTGCAGTTTGAGCATTTAATCCAAAGTATGGTGCTTGTGTCTTGTAGGAGCAAGTGTGTGATATAGTTGAAGCTTTTTCAGTGCAGAGAGCCAGCCAGGAATCTCAGCACCCCTCAAATGTTGTTTCCAGCATAGTTCAGAGGTTGGATCTGTATTTAAATAGGATGCAGGTGATATGCTGCTCCTGTGACACTGAGGAGAAATCCATCTAAATAGAGATAGTCCGTAAATGGCTTGTTGACAACTTGATTCCTTTCTGCCTCATGGCCTGTGGAACAATCTTTATTTCATTCCACTTTTTTCTTTCATGTCTCACCATCCATGTCTTCATTAGAGTTAAGAGGAAGAAATTCAATGATACTTTGCTTTGAAGTATTCAGATCTTTGGGCATTTTGTCTTCCCACTTGTGAATTATGGCACTAAGGGTGTTACACAGGGAATCTCAGTCCTCCCAGACACTTTTCTTGCTTAATACTGATATTGTTGGAGACTCTGCCTGTTTGGCAGTAGTTTCCTCCGGGTAAGGTAGGTATATCCTTTAGCAATTTGATCATTTCTGTAGAGCATCTTGAGACTCGCTGTCTGAGACTTTGATTGATTCCTGATATTTGGGGTGGGCTGCAATTATGAGACAAGAACCAACCTGATAAATGGTCAATCAGGTTATCATTGCATTGGCCACTCTCTGTAGCTCATGTTTAGGAGTAGTGAACTGTACTAATGTAGCCTGCAGATTGTAAGGCCTCCAGATCATTACAATCAGATCTATATTTGACCAGCTAGAGCACCGTGTCCTAGCTGGCAATAGAAAGCATTTTGTTTAATCCATTTATATTGATGTAGCCAGAAGAATAAAGCATCTACAAGTCTCCTGAGATTATTTGATATTCTAGAAGCAGCCCCTTTCACAAATTTATTTGTGTTTCAGTCACACAGAAGTGGATCGTAGCTGGGAGACAGAATTCTGTTACCCAGAATAATATTCCTAGTGAAGGAGATTCTGTTTTTTGCAAGCTCTTTGGGGGAAATTCTGTGATAACTTTGGATTGACTATAACAGTGTAGGACTAGAGATGCAAATGCTGCCAATAGCAATCACTCTGTAAGTGGTGTTTTCTTTTTTCTTTTTAAAGCTATATATAACCATCAGCCTATTGCATTGAGCTTTCTGAACTGCCGCAACATACATAGATTTTAAACAAGCCTCAACTTCAACATTGTTTTTACATTTTATTTACTAATATCCTACTTTTTTATCATCTCCTCAACAATGATATCAACCTATTACAAGAATGATAAGAAAAGCAGAAAAAAAAGCCCACAAAAAACAACTCTAAAACTGTCTTCTAATGAAATGAAAAGAATAGGTATTAACTATGGAAGATAATGTTTCCTTTTGGAATACGAGGTGTTTGGGATATATGTGATCTCTTTGTTCAGCTCGTGAAGCAACTGATGTAGTAAAGAGTCCTTATCCACAGCCAGGGTTCACAGGTCCAGTCACAGTAGAAAGAATAAAAAGCAGGAGTGATGTGTTGTGCTCCAACAGATCTCTCAACCTTCTTAGAGTGCCATTTGGATTAGGTTCAGTATAAATGAAGAGATGCAAGGTGAAATTTCTTGTAGTATTCAGAAGTCACATACTTCTGTTGTTATCCTTAAAAAGAAATAGATATTAAATTCTAAGTGTGAAAACAGTATTTCTTATTTGATTGAGATTTTATTTTAAATAACTGTATTTTGTTCTTGGACATAGCTTTGCCATAGTTCAGTAAAGGTAAGTAATTTACATCAAGGCCCCTAATCTCCAGTCCTCTAATTTTCCTACCTGAGTAAACCTCCAAACAAATACAAAATCAAAAACCTCAAACCCGTTACTCTGCAGCTCTTGGTGCCTAAAAAGGAACAACTGTAGCTTAAGGAATGAGATCCTAAAAAGAAAACAGTGCAATAGCTCTTCTCTAATTCAGTCCACTTCTTCAACCACTGTCAATTACTCATATGAAAACCAATTTTAAGTGTATTCTTCAAGGTTAAATTCCCCCGAAGCCTGTGGACTGCTGCCAGGGGCTGTGAACCCTTCATGCAGGTCACCCGGTATCTGAATCTTCTGTTGCAAATCACTGCTCTCCCCATTACTCCTTTGGCATGTACCTGATTTGGTTGACATTTCCATAATTAATTTATAACAGCAATAACCCTGAGATAAGCCTATTTATAGATTTGTGCAAGCTGTATAAGACTATAGATAAAATCTTGGTTCATTAACATATTTAAAGTACTTGGGAGACTTTTGCCTGATAGTGTAGTTGGTGTGATTATCAAATTATACGATGAAAAGCTCAAGTGTTTAATGTGCGTTCAGTGCCTGTAAGATGGTTTCCACTTGAGAACACAAGGGTAATTCAGGGTACAGAAATACTGTCCTATCTCTTGACCCAGGTAGATCTGTAAACTGCCATACATTGCATAGTTTGGGGAGGGAGTTTCTCCTTTTCAGAGATTTTTCTTTCAGTAAATTTATGATTCCTTTGCATCCAGTTCTCTGCAGTTGTTTTTCTCCTTCTGTCATTGATATCAATGCAAAGTCAAGGGTAAAATAGTGCCGAGTCAGAAATATATTCATCCAGCTCCCCCAGGTGTAAAAGTTATTTTATGGTTTGTATGCAAGAAAGAATTTCATTTTCTCTAAATCATCTACAGTATCTAATTTTTTTGGTAAAACAGAACGGGAATGTGTTTCAAAAGTCACAGACAATCTGCATACGAAGGAATGGTTTGTCTCTGTCTGTACTGTGCACGTAGGAACTTTCAAGGGTACCCGAGTCAGCTGAATTAGACAGAACGTGTAAAGGCTGTGGCAGCAGTACAGAAATTATGGGCAGTGAAGAAGTACTCAGTTTGTGAGTTCAGATGAAGAATAGAGAGGGCAAAATAAGTGAAGCGAGTGCTGCCTCTTTAAAGACATGATAGAATTTCTATCATGGTTCAATGCTGAAATATACCCTGATGGGTTCCTCCTGACAAAGACATTTCTAAAGTGTTTTACCACAAACAAAAGTCCTGCAAGAAGACTCCAGTTTCTCAAGAGGCTGTACTGAAATGGAGATAAGAGCGCCTTGCATCTTGCTGAGTGAAGGAACAGGCTGGTGCCTCTTGCCTGGTTGCACTCGGTGCTACTGATACTGTAAGATGTGATCTCGGTGATTGATGGAGAATCATCTTCTGTCCATCTGTACAGGTAATTGCAAATCTGCAGTTGGCTGTGCAGCAGAGTTGTGTTTGTTACAGACCTTAAGATATTTAATTTGTAAACACTTAATAAAGCATAGCCTACAGTAGCTTGGCTAGTCTTATCTGTCAACCAAATCAAAATCAATATGTCCCTGGGGTATAAGCTATGATTGTCTGGGCTGCGGAGTCTAATAGGATTAAGTGTTTGGGACCCTATCTAACATTACAGTCCAGAATCCTAGTTAGAGAAAGTTAAAGACCAGCTTGCCACTGTAGCAGGCATGATTGCTTAGGGGTCTGAAAAATCATTAAAGCTTGTCCTCTTAAACGTTGATTGTTCCCTAGTGATTTATTGACAAAACACAAAAAGTGCTCTATACTGCACTCTAATTATATGTATGAGGCTAGGAAATCTCATGGGAAATTAAATAAAATTTACAGCTTGATGGTTTTATGCTCTTGGGAGACATACCTTCTTAATAAGATCTTATAGCTGGGAATATTTATGAGGTTAAAATCTGTGGGCTTGAGCAAAGACCTAACCTTCTCAAAGGGAGGGGCTTTTGTTTTTTTCCTTCAGTAAATAATTTCAATGGAAAGCAAGGTGTGCAAAAATTGTAATGAGGGGATAGAGTGTGAATTACTAAGTCGTTATTTTCGATACTTGTCAATAGGTGATATTTGGAAGGTAGAGAATGCAACAGAGCAGCTGTGTGCCCTTTCTGACATTATGAAATTGCTGTGTGTCCGTTTGCAATTAGTTATCTGTGACATTCCTGAGGTGGCCATATGAGCCCGCTAGGAAGCTGTGAAGCTGGCTAGCGATGGGCAGTCTGAGGCTTTCTAGCTGGGCAAGTTGTAAAAATGATTTATAGATGTGTCCATGTATACGGCTATGTGTAGTCTTCCCTTGTAAGATAATGCAGAGAGACTCCAGGCTCATTACGCCCAAACCTGCAGATCTGCAGCCTGAGCCATTCTTAATGAAACTTGGGAACCCAAAGCCCTTGGACATGCATAGAAAATATCATCTTGATCTTGCGATCACTTACCTTTTTGGACATTTTATTTTGTTACTTTGAGTCTGAATGGGGCTAAGTGAGAGAAGGACATCAGTATGGCAATAATAGTCACCAGATTCCCTCGTATGTGGATACTAAATTTGTACAGATTGAGCTGTATGAACAAAGGGATCGTGTCCTTTTCTCACCTGCCAGAGCAACTATGGGATAACACGATTAGAATCGAAGGTGGTAACAAAATTGGTCAAAAATAAAAGTTTTGAACGTTTTATTAAGTGGGACCCTCTGGAAGTTGGCCTAGTAGTAAAAACAGGAACACTTTCCTAGTGACTCGCCAATGTAAAGGATAATTAATATAAAGGACAATTCTCTCTAGGCCCTGAAGCAGTTTTTGATTAAGGCACTTAACTGGGACTTTGGAGAATTAGGTGCACCGCTCGATTTTGATGTAGAGGAGCTATGTGGTATTGAGCAAAGAATCACATCTCTCTGTGCCTCAGTTTCCATTTATAGATAGGATCGTGACGTTTTCTTTATCTCCCTTTTCTGTTCGTACTGTGTTCTCTTTGAGACAAGGACGTTACACCAGGTCTCAGCAGGGGACTCTATCTGTTATTGTTGTCACAGTCACAACATGGGGGTTATCCTTTATCTCTGTAACTTCTGAATGTGTGTGGTGATAACTCTCACCAACTTTTCCCTGCCGTCATCCTCTTGTTCCACAATGGAAACAGAAACAGCTTAATTAAAATACGGTTGACAGGGATCCGTGAAGAAAAGATGCACACTCTCGCGGTTGCACCAGTCAGTTGTGACTCTGTTGCTAATTTTATATATATATATATATATATATATAAAAATCCTTCCTGATGCCCTTTTGTGCCTTATGTTTAAAAGGGCGACAGGGGCACGAGAGGCAGCTTGCCACCTCCCCTCCTGCCTGAGAGAGGGTGCGTAGTCATCTGGGCTCCGGTTTCTCACCTCACTTTGCTGGTGCAAATCAAAGGTAGCTCCATTAAAATGTATGAAAATACTTTGATGCAAAATACCTTGGCATTCAATGTAAGGAGAATAAGCCTCTGCATATTAGCTGCTCCTTCCCCCAAATCCTTCTAAATTCAGCACGGCATGTGAATCAGATTTGTGTTCCTAAAAGACTGCCTTTTCATGTAGGATCTCCAGCCAGTTATCTAGCAGACTTGCCTAATTTTTTATCCCCCTGCCCCACACTCCTCTTCGCCACATGCACACACCTTATTTTTGCTCTTCTGCATACAATGAAATGCCTGATCAGTTTGGAGGTAGCTTGGAAAGCCTGTGCCTGGGATGAAGGAGAAATTTATTAGTGAAAGACAAGACTCCCTGATAATCAGGGAGTATTGAAATCCCTGATTTAATTTGAATATGGTGCGGAGCATGCCTCTTCCTGCCTTCATTACTGGAAAGTCTGTGCCTGATGATGTATCTTTTTACTTAAGGATATTATGCTGGGGAAAAATGCTTGATGGGCTACTCTAGCTGAGGTGAAAAGGTTTGGGTATGTTTTAATAAAGATGGATATCACTAAGAATGTTTGAAATATGTGGAAGTAAGATTTGTTACAAGTTACAAATCAAAGCCTAAAAATGTCACTTATCTCCTAATGATACTTCTACACAGATTATTAATTTCATTTTAGGAGACCAATGAATGTTACATTTTTATGACATTGATTAAACGTCTCACTGCCGTCCCCCCATCCATCCTTTTCATTTTCAAAAATCCATATCCGACTTTAACAAAACCCAGCTCATAAATTTGTGTTTTACTGCTCACCAAAGCAGAGTTGGATAGCAATCCGCCTGCTAACTTTGTGTTTGCACTCCTCTTATCTCAAAATCACTGGTCTGGCTTTTTTTTTTTTTTCCCCCTATACGAACAGTATTTCAGATGTGAAACATGTTTTCCAATATTCACTCGCTATCTAACATCTAGAAGTGTGTTTCACCGTAGACAGCGCGGCTAGCTCCACCAGGACTTTCAGAAAGGGGCAAAGGAGGTGCTGCTCAGTGACTCGAAGAAAATGTCTTAAAGAGAAATGTTTATGGTGCTCCTGCATCTCCCTGAGGGAGCTGCACCTCGGGCTCTCTGGTTGCAGGCGGGGATGCACCCTCCAAAGAGACGAGATGTGTAAAGAACCCTCTTTGCCTCTTTTCCTGTATGTGTGTTGGCTGACATATAGGCAAATTCCATAAGGTGCTAGACCTATAAAGACATTTATTACATTTTTGTTCTCCCGCAGACTTACTCTTGTAATAATGTTTGAAGTTGTATGAGGGAGAGGGGCAGAAACCTCCTGTCCCTTCCCTGCACTCGTTTCCTGTCTGCTCTCCCACACTCATTACAGCTCTGCCGCTGGCCTTACCACTGCCCTGTCTGTAGTCTCATGATCTCCGATGGGTAAAAAGAAAATGACAAAAAAAACAGATCAAGCTCAGCTGCAGTGAGAAGGGAGAGCCTTGCTCTTAACTGTCCCTAACTTCCAGCGTGCAGTAGGATTTGATATCCCAGCTGTTGCGCCGCTGGGAACAAAGTCAAATTAGCAACAGTTCACATCCGATACGCAAAATCTAAAGCGAGCAGCAGTCTTCAAAGAGGGTCTAATTCACATTGATTTTAACCTGCTTGCCTTAAAGGTTGTTTTCTCTCTTTGAAATAAGTTAGCTGCCAGGCTCTGTGTCCATCAGGTGCAGCGGAGGGTGCAGTGCCGTGCCAGCCCCTCCATGCACGGGCTCTCGGGCTGCTGCAGCTTGAGGTGGGCAGAGGGTTGTCTCACAAGGTTTCATGTTGGGTTTTCATAGGAACACTCGTGGTTCTTTGGGTTTCTTAGGGTGCCGTCTTCATTAGGGCTGAAGCTTTGGGCATATTAGATATTATCTGGCCTCAGATGCTGTTGTGAAAGGAACAGTGCCACGTCCCAGAACTCGCAGTTGGACCCGGGCAGCCCAACCGTTTTACCTACCCAGTAGATACATCCCTTGGAGATGTTGCCTTTAGAGACAGCTCAAATAATCTCAAGCGGTCGGTGCTAAGCAGCCTCGGTGTGACTCCGCAGGCTGGAATGTAGGGCCAAGCATGTCGAGCCCTCTGTCAGCCCCGTGGCCAGCCGAGGTCGTCAGGGCTGTCCTCGCGTTCCCCCAGCTTGGCGTCCGCAGCGCCCGCGGGGAGAGGCCTTGCACGTGCCGGGAGTGCGTGGCAGCGCACGCCGTCACCGTGGTCCCTTTTCCCCTCCTCCTCTTCCCTCACGTCACACACTCAGACACATGGGATGTTTCATAAAGGAAAAATATGGCATGTTTACAGAGAGAAATTTCAAGAAGTGTTAATTTAATATGCTAAAGTGTTCCCTTCAGCATTTTACCTTTGTTGTTGTTTTCACAAAACAGCCAAGACTAAATAATGAGCCCAGAGCTGTGCCCTTTGGTAGCGTGATACCTCATTACCCACGAGCGGCCTCCATCTGCCCTCATGGCTGCACAGGGAGCCATTACGATTATGATGGAAATCTCAGAAGCCATTACCAAGATGCAACAGAGGGCCTACTGCAGACAGCCTAATGGACTAATTTGTAATTGGGAGAGGGAAATGACTTAGCGAGCTCAGGCTTGGTTTTGATGAGTGTGGAAGTGCGCATGCTAAATGTGATAAATGAACAGGAATGCTTGTTTGCGCAGTGGGTTTTACAAGGCCTTCAATCTCTCCTGGGGATTGGAGGCGTGCTGACAAGTCTTGAGAAGCGAGGAGGAAAGGGCTCAGGGGAGGCGAGGAAGATGCAAAGAGAGTAGCTAAGGATAAATCGGTGAGGAAAACTAATGGCAATAAAAACCCAAGGAAATGGCTGCGTCTGCCAGGAAAGCAGTAATTAGGATGCTTTTTGCGTGCATATCTTTAGCCATTAAAATCGAAAATGAGAGTGCGCCGTGGCATTTGCGAAGATAAAAAAGAGGAAGAGAAAATCCCACGTAGAATAAAAGGCAAGCGGTGTTTTAAAACTGCAGCTTCTATCAAAAAGTGCAGCCGGGCTTGTGATCAAGCGCATTTGTTTAGGACGAAGCAGTTGGATACCGCTGGTGTGACAGGTGAAGGGATTCCTCCACTGATGAACTTTCACAAAGCTGCACCTTAAGAGCGAGGTTCACTTGGTGGTGCCGCACGGTGTGAAAGTCCTGCGGTGCCTCTGTGGCAGCAGCGTTGCCCTTCCAACGCACAAAGTAAGAGAGAGATTCAAGAGTAACTGTCCCCAAGCAGATCGGAGGAGACCGCTGAGTATGTCCCTTTCAGCATTGTGGAACCTGGTACTGGGTTGTGATGGAGCTGTTTATGGACGTAGCTTGCATTGATGTGAGTTTTGCAATCTGTAGGAGCCGTCGTGCAAATACATCTCCCTGGGTCTCTCCTTAAAAGTGGGGTTTGTCTGGAAGAACCTTCAACCTGTTACATTGCAATCGTGCAGTAGTGCCTGCATTGCCTGGAGTTTCATGTAGGATCTCTAAATCAGAAAGATCGCCTCAGGTATCACGTGTACATGGATACTCGTGTGTGTGGCCCAGGTGTTTAGTTTCCTCCTCCTGTTTTCAGTTTGTACCAGGCCAGGATTCATGCCAGTCACTCTGGAGTTTGTTCTGCGGTGAATTTTCTAAGCCCCTTTTGCTGTGATTAGAGTTCATTTCTCTGTTTTAACATCTTCTGCCTATTTGAGGCGTATAGTAGGGGAAAGCGGTGTGAGACCTATGTGGCAGTGTGTTCAGAGGGTGGCACTCATTTTTCTTGTCAGTGGAAGGTCCTCAGCCATTTAAGACTTCACGGATAACCACCGCCATTTAAAAGTACACCTGGATATCCGTAGATAACCAAAGAACATGCAAAGAAACATCCAGTAAAGAAACATGTACGTAGTGGAATTGCCTTACATCAAGTCCAACAATATGATTTTATTTGTTGATGTCAGCCTCTGGAGAGAGATCCCAGACTCCCTCAGACTTGCTGGATGTTGCGATACATCTGATGAATACGTTACAATCTTTTACATTTTTAGTCAAATGGCACAAGGTTATTTTTTTCTCCTTCCCCTTCTCTTCCATTTTCTCCCTGAGAAAATGTAGTGTAACATTATTACTAGGCAAGGAATCATTTATGGCATAAAGTTGCCTTGCTTTAAGACACTAAAGGTACAAACTGTTATCTGTTTTGAGCTGTAGGCTCTTTCAGTTTACATACATTTATCATAGTGAAGGGCAGATAATAGGCTGCCATTGTTTCTGGCACAGAGAATATAAATAAAGCCAACTGCCATCCAGCGGGCCAAGTTTGTTTGTTTGTTTATTGTGGTGGGTTTTTTTATTGTTGTTCGCAGACTGAGTAGGATGCAATGAGGCAAAAGGAGCAGAGTTTTTGTTCTTCTAGCCCATAAATACCCTGGTTATCTGATGGAGTAAAGTCAGGGTTTATGAATATTTGCATTTGTGGCTCATCACTCCTAATGTGAATAGCGTGTTTTGACGAGGGTGGCAGTATGTGACTCCAGAGTGCTATTCGTGACTTTCTGACCCTTAGCAAATCATTTAATCTCTGAATATCTCTTGACAGAGTTTACAGTTCCATCTGTAAATAGCGTATGGTAACGTTGTCCTGCTTGGAAGTCTGTCATGAGGCTTTAATTCATTGATGTTTGTGAAACACTTTGAGCCACCACATAAATACAAGTCATTAATATACCTTATCTAAAAATCTACTTAGGTTCAATCTTAATACAGATGTGTTCTACATAACTTTGTTCTGTTGCAAACTATCTTAAAAAAATCATTACAATAAGAGTTTATGAAAGGGTCTACTGGAGTTGAGTGCATCTTAGAAAGAAAATTTAAATCTCCTTAATGTTTTGACTGCGCTCATAAATGAGGAATGTTGTTCTGCAACAATTCATACCAGATCTGTGGACGCAATCACATGTTTTTGTATTAACCAGAGCACACAATGTGAAATGTACGCCGGCTTCATGGTTATTTGCTGGCCTTATGCAAGCTGCGAGAAGACAAATAATATAATTTGGTTCTGAAGTCACAAGAGAAAGAAACTACTTTCTTCACAACTGCACTCTGCTTTATACAGTGGGATGTTGTACTTGAATGAGCCCCGTGTAATTGGGGCCCTTATCTATAAAGTCTTCAGTGCCTAAAGCCTCTTCTTTAATGCTCCTGCCATGCTGTGCCTAACACAATAGACCTCTGATGAGTATTAAAAAATTGTGTTAAGAAAAATGGAAAATAGTTGATTGATCAAAATATGTACATGGAAGCCTCAAAGTTAGATGTCACCAACACTGTTTGACCTCGTAATTAAATTACTTGTAAATACATACGGATATATTAATGCCTTTATTATCTGATTTCAAAAGATTCAGACTGTTTAATTGGTAACAGTTATGTGAGTAACGTTTTTGTCGTTGGGTGGATATGTTCAACTAGAACTGCCAGACAAAGGGCTGTCGTAAGAGAGCTCTGAGGAGACATGAGAGTGCAGATGGGAAAACCCCTCAGAGTCTGCATGACATTCTTTCACTCACAGTTACCCCTTTCCACAACTTTGTCTTTCCATTTTTTCTGCTTTCCTTCTCTCCTGTCCTCTACAACAGGCTTGCAGACTCCAGTGGACTAGAACTGTTGTGTTACTGATGCATGACCAACTATTTCCATCTCTCTCTTCTATCAAGTGGAAACTGAGAACAATGCCAGACGGATCTTCTTCTGTGTATATCTGCAAAATCCTAATGAGGCTAATGATACTATATTGATTTACACCAAAGAAGAAATTAGTCTCTCATTGTTGCAGACTACACAAAAGCATGAAAACAATCTTTTTACCGGTCTTTTTTGTATATGTGTTTATTAGCACTTTCCTCTTTCCTTTTAGTTCTACATTTTACTATGAGTGTCACTCCAAGAGACCCTTGTCATTAGTAACATGGAGATTTATCTTGGCTGGTTTCCACGGTGACACCTAAGGAAAAGTAATTTTGAGGTGCTGACCTTGTCCTGTGTTACTTGGTATGTGTGAAACATCAACATTTTTACTCCTTCGGTGCTTCCTCAGGACACAGGGGTACATAAATGGTTGGAGTCTTTAAGAAATAGACGCGTGCGGGTGCTGTTTTTATTGGTATGGTGCCGCTGTGGTAACAAAAGCATCACAGTCATACAAGGCACCTGGGACCAAATAAGGGAGAAGGAAAAGAACTGTGCAGTGTAAAGCGGTCTTTTCTCATAAATAGCTGGCTGAAAAATAACTTGGTGAAATATAGAAGTACGACAATGTAAATGTATATGCCTGTGAGTGACGGTAGGCCCAGCAGAAAACTGGGTTTGAGACCTAAATGCTAAACTACCTGAAGTGGAGAGGTTATAGTTTATTCCCAGCTCTGCTTACTGGGTCACAGAGAGCAGCTGGAGCAGAAAATCGTATGCGGGAAGGAGGGAGAGGCTGCGAGGGTGAGGCCGAGGGATAGAGAGAAATAACTGGTGGGTGACCTGCAGCCCAAGTGTGCTGGAGGAGAGCTTGGCCGGAGGAAAGGACTTGCAGCAGCGTTGAAGTGGCTGTCAGAGAGAGAACGAGCAGGATGTCTGTGTATAGGTCGTAAACTGGAAGGTAACACAGAGAGGAAGGCTCTTCTGCAGGTATTTCGTATGCAGGCTGGAGGGAGAATGCTCCAAGGGAAGGACTGCACATTTTTCATGACTGCAAATGGGACAGATCTCAACTTTACCTTTCTTTTGTAAGACAGCGGCTCAGTCCCTGGTGTTGGGGCATTTCTTTCACACAGAAATAAATGAAGGAAAACTTGGGTCGTCGCTCCACTTGCTTGAATCTGCGTGTTCTGAATTTGTTTTCCATGTTGTGAACTGTTCTGGTTGCAGTTAATAGCTTCATATTTGGATTACAAACCTCAGAGTTTTGTGGTATATACTGAATATAGGTGATATGCATATATTTTCCTTTTTTACTCATTTAGACATTTTGGACGTGTAGGAATCGAAATAGCAGCCAGTTCCTTTAAATGAGAAGGGGAAATGTGAGGTGTGTAGGAGAGGGAGGGCCTAATTTTAAGTGCTAGTCAACTGCAACCACTGATAATCTGGAGCCTGTTCAAACCCATTTAGAGAACCGTTGAATTTTTAAGTGCCTTTTGATTCTCTCTTTCATTTATTTTAACTGATCTGCAGGGATTAGGAGCTTGGTAGGGGAACACCATAATGCTTGCCAAAATGTGTGAATAATTAGAACGCCAACGATGTGTGCCAGATAGGAGGGGAGTATTCACACTTCTGATTAGATTCACTGAAACACTGTTGTAAATCATGGCTGCCAAGGTAACTTAGAGCTGTGTTGAGTTTCTGCTGCCACCAGAGCCAGCTGTGGTGCAGAGAAGGTGTCTGCCTCCAGCCCTAGGTGGGGACATTTTGAGTAGATGATTTATTTTGCTGCGAAGCAGGAAGGGCAGAGATTGGGAGGTGTGGTGTCACACAGGTGGTGCAAACAAGCTTTCGATGCCAACACCTCTGTGCTTACTACTGAAAATCAGGTGAATAGGGGACAGGTCGCTTTTCAAAATCTGCAGATTCACCAGTACTGTGAGAACCTTTGCATTTCCCAGGCCAGACTTTTGACAAATGTCCGTAGTAGATACAATGGCCTAAAAAAAAAGAAAAAAAAAGTGGCATAGGGTTTATCTGGCATTCCTTTTCCTAATCCATAATCCTCAGGGAGCTGCAAGGAAGAACAACCCCTCCCTGGTGCTCTGCATACAGACAAAGTGCGCTCTTGCCCTGCTGGTCCTGCCTCTCTGGTGCCCTGAGTTCACCCAAAGGCCACCTGGAGAGGGCTGGTGGCCACCAGCTTGTGATGCCCAGCAGGTGTTTTACAGACAGATGATATCGATGAAGAAGGTTGATTAAACTCCCAGATACCATCTTCCAAAAGAATCAACCTTGTTCATAATTTTGTGCCTTTCCTTTCATATGATTGCTTTTCCACACACTTTGTCCCAAAGGCAACATGCATCAGCGTCAAAAGGAGAAAACGGGAGTCTCTGCTCTCAAATGAGGGTCTGAATGAGTGCTAGAGCTCACCGGAGCGTTAAATCACACCTACACACAATTCAGCTCGCCCCTGTGATGTTAACAAGTGCTGTGCTTGCCAAGGAGAGAAAGCACACCTCAGAGCTAACGGATGGAAATTCCATGTGAAGGAAGGAAGCCCAGGACGGTTGCTCCTATTATCCTGAGGAGCTCCAGCTGTCACATTGCACTGGGACTTTCGGTTTTCGGAGATGGCGCAGGACGTGTCTGTGCTGGAAGGGCTGTATCCGCTGACCCTTCAGTAAGCCTCCAGCAGTGCTGGCTCCTGAGCACCCCACTCCAGGCCCAAACAAACGCTGTCTGCACATACCTCCCGCGTCTCCCTTCTTGCTCTTCCTCTGGAGCATAGGGGCAGGAGGAGATGTAAAGCTCAACAGCAGCAGAAGCGCAGTCAGGTTTCCCAGTGTCTCATGTCTCCACTCTGCTTCCTCCAGCGGCTCTGTGAGGCAAGGCAGCCCACAGGCAGAGCCACGGAGTCCACAGGGCTTTTTCTAAAACTGCAGGGTCCAGTACAGATGAGTTGGGTGCAGACTGAAGGGGGTGGAATAGATGGTGATAGAGGTTTTTTTAAGTGGCAACATTAGCAGGGATTCACATGATATTTTCTTCTTTTATGTAAAATACTCTGTTCTTACAGCCAGCATAACTCTCTCCAGAAGTGTAGTAGTGGAAGGTACTGCAGAGTAAGGACAGTAAAGGAAAGTGAAGGAAAGTGCAAAAATCTGGTGAATAGCACGAATCAGGGCCTTACATCGAACTATTTGCAAGATTTGATTGAAAGGAGGGGAACTGTGTTGCTGTTTCAATGATTCAGGATTTGTATTAATCTTGCCTCCCTTTAATATGAAGCTTTGGCTTCTTTTGCTTTCAAATTGTCATTCTTTTAAAACAGTCAGTTATAGTCATGCAGTTTTTCTATTTTTTATGATTTCCCTTTTTATAAGCATATCGTTTCAAACCCAAAAAATTTTAAACAAATAAAATGAATACTAATGTACATCCATCTTTCAAGAAGTCTAGAAAGATAGCAAGGGAAAAAACCTTTCAAAATAGGAAATGTTTGTTATTCCTGTGTTTGCAGAAGCTAATGTGGCACGTGTGAATAGGGCAACGTTTCTTCTGCTGTAGCAACAGCTTTGTAGATCAGTGCAGTGTTATCTGGAGATGCCCTTGTTTCGCTCCTCTGTGAGATGGAAAACCCTTTTGAAGAGAAGCAGCATTATGGAGTACAAGGGTAAAAGATCATGAAACAGGACATGACAGAGGATGGCTTGTAACCCAAATGGAATGGAGAAAACGAGCAACACACAAGGAATGTAAAGAGAGGGGAGAGACACATCAAAATCACCTAACCATCTCTGATGTCTTTAGAAATGGAGAGAGAAAGGAGAAATAATACGTATGACTCCCTTTATATCATAAAAACTGTTTTTCACAATTCAGTTGAGGTATGAAGGAGATTTCTGTGGAAGGCTGTGATCCTTGTAAAGTCCCTGTGAATGGCTCAGTGCAAATTAACATTTGGCAAGGGGAAGGAAAAACTACCTTCAGCATTGCTTGGCCTTTTAACTACACTGGCAACTTGTTCGCACAATGAAAGTGTTCCCGTGTAAAAGGTCACAATCAATATTTGGCATCTGTGGTGCGACGTCCTCTCTCCTTTGTGTCTTATGTACCCAGTTTCACCTGTCAAAACCAGTTTAACAAATCGCAATTCATCTTGGTGTCAGAAGTCGAGAGAGCCTTTGTCATTCCTACCCTTCCACCCCTGCTCTGAGCATCGGGTTATTTTTCGTGACAGTGCGCGAATGGCTTGAAGTGGCACGCAGGAATGCTTGGCTCAGTGCAGATTTTGTATCCGTACATCCGACTTCTGGTGGCGATAAATTGGTGAGAGGTTTTCGTGTTTGACTTCTTGCCTTGATGTTGTCCATCAAAAGAAACTTTTCTTGGTAGCAGTCTGTTTAAAGGCACTTCTCCTTTGCAAATCTAACAAACCGAGTGTTATCAGAGTAGTGAGGCTAAGAAGAAACTCTTCGGATGAAGACCTCAGTGGTAGGTGCCTTTGGGTGGATGCCTCCTTCCAGCAGTGATTGACTGGATGCTGGGCTAGAGGGACCCTTGGTCGCACCTCCGGCAGCTCCTGTGGTGCATCTTCCTCGTTCTCCACGTTGATCCACCCGGAAGGGTGGCTGGGAATTCTGACGTACTGCAGCTTCTTGGAAGATAATTCAAAAATGGTGCTTTTAAATACTTTTTAAAAAACTGAATACGTTTATACACTGCAAGAATGGGCCTTACGTATTTCAAAAGATTTACGGGTATGAGTGTTTTCTGCCAGCAGTATGAATTAGGGATTGCGCTGCAGTTGCGCTGGTGTGAGTTAATCCTAACCGAAGGACTCTGTGCCCGAAGTGTGTAGCGTTGTTAAAGAAAGGCATGAGGGTGACAATTCTAACAAAATCACTTGTAACAACTGGATTTTATGACTGCCACATTTTGAAGCCGCTGAAATCCTGTTTCAGACAGAAAAAGGTACTTGCTGGCCTGTCCACTCACATTGGCAGCAGCCTGCGAGTTGCTAAGGATGGTAGAGCCTAGGGCTTTACTGGTGGGGAATATTTTCCACATCCCATCTGCATCCCTGTAGAACTTGACCATTAGTCAGGCTACTTCTAAATGATGCATCTCTTTTAGAGATTTCTACTGATAACAAATGAAAGAGCTTTTTTTTTTTCCCCCGTACCTCATTATGCAGGCAGCTGTGTGACAGCGTTCTGACAAACTGTGTTATCTCGGGCTTCCAGCTGCAAGCTGTTCTCATCAATACTGCTGCGAACTGTTTCCTACTAACCCTTTCGCCTTTATGCCCGTTTTTATCAGAATTTAATTTTAATGTGAGGACAGCCACATCTAATGCCAGATGTGGGAAGCAGATAGTTTCCTTTGTATAAGAACATAGCAGGGGAGGTCTTCTAAAGGACCAGCCACACGGAGTGCAGAGGGACTGTGCTGCAATCATTATGTTTGATTCCTGTGGCTTATTATTTTTTTTATCGTTATTATTATTATTGTTATTATCTGAAGTTGCCATTTCAACCTTTCTTCACATTTGCCTTGGCACTGAACTGGAAAGAGAAATTAAACAACAAGAAAAGAGCTATAATTTAAACTAAAAAAGGAAACGTGCATCCCTTGGTTCAAGTTCACAGTGTGCTGGAAGGTGCTCGGTCGGCTTTTCTGTTGCCTCCTTGCAGCTGTTCTGATGTACCAAAGAGAACTGCGGAACAGCTGCTGGAAAACCTTGTTTGCCATCTACTGAAATTGCTATTTCTGAAAAAGGTGAGCTCATTCCCTCAGGTAGAGCACCCCAATCTCCGTTAGGGAAGGTACAAGCAACTCTATGTACGCTCAGGATACAGAAGGGTAAAAGGCATTTCCCTGTAGCTCTGGGTTGGTTTTGCTTAGTTCACAGCCCAAGCAGAGCTGTGCTTTGACAGATGGGCTGAGTAGCGTTGAAGTATCAGTCCAATCTCGCTCAATTGCAAGTGAAAAGAGCCAAGCCGAAACCAAGCTGCCCTTCACAATTTTTATTCGGATAAGCAATGAAAAATCAGTTTGAGAGAGGAATGCCCCTTTAGCCTCATATTTTAGTCATCGTTGTCATTGTGATAAATAACAGCTTCATGCTGTGGACTCAAACCTTATTTTGTCTTTACTGTTACCTGCAGGAATTTCCCTGGTCAGGCCAATTTAGGTGCATCAGCCTCCTCTTCCCCCCCCCAAGCCACAGCCCAAATCAGCCTAACAGAGCTTGTGTACACGTTTTATTTTGGGCTATTACTTCCCAGGGGAGTATTCTACAATTAGCAGGAACCTCACTAAATGAGTGGCGTGTAGGATCATGTTTGACTTCTTGTGACCCTGTAGCTTTTAGAATTATTTTAACTCATTTATGACATTGAGCAAGTATTCGCTGCACTTTAACAAATGAAGTTACAGTCCCAGAAGAATTAGTTTCGTGCTCCTTAGTGGTACAGTAATTTATTAGTCCAAGAAGTCTAGTAATTTAGTGCTCTATTTTAAGTAGTTCAAGCCTAATTAATAGGCTAGTTTTCTTGTCGGAGTAATGTCATCTATACCTATATATAGAAAAGTTATCATGTTAATTAGGTTTATGTTATTTTAAAATAGACACAGAGATATGCACACATTTGTGTTGGTTTAGGTACTTATTGCAGGCCCCACTGGCCCAAATTACTGCTTTGCTCTTGCAGTTTTACCCTGTCACAGCCACGTGCACACGTGCTTTTAACCAAGACAAAGAAAATTCAGTTGTATCTAATAAGGAGAATGGAATAAGATGTGAGTTCATTGAATAAGGGGGGAAAAAAATCACATTAACCCCATAAAATACGCAAGGTACACACTTGGAAGACCTTCTTTAAAGCTATTGTGGAAAAATATCTGTTCCTGTCAAAAGCTGTCCTGCATTGCTAGTGAAAAGGTATTAGGTGCAGGTGTCAAACATGCCTAATGAGGCATGAGGAGTCGACAGCAAAATAACAGAGATTATAGGTACAGAGGATTGTGAATGAAGTGTGAATAGCAGCCTGCATGTATGACTGACACAGAAAAGAGGAGAAGACAGGCGAGAAGAAAGAAGATCCATCACTCCCTTAAGGAGAATGGACATTTTGAATCACTTGATTGATATCTTCCCATCCAGTAATCCTACAACTTTTAAGATCTGCCTTTAAAAATAACCTAAATTGTTCCTCCAAGAAATCATGAGTTTATTACAGGTCTTCGGGGTATTTTGCCTAACTCTGAGAGCAGGGGAGAAACATAATAAATGGCTCTCTGTGTGCGTATTAGCACGTAGAAGGTTTGGGCACAGCAACCTACTTTGTCAAATTAACAGCCTGTTTATGAAGTTAAAAAAGATCCCAAGTAGCAGTATTTAAAACCAGAACCCTTACTCATTCCACTCATCATCTAGAAGTAATTTATAGTTAAATTGTACATAACAGCATCTCCGTTTCATCTGGAGGCGAATATGAAGGCCAATTTTTAAGGAGTTGTTTTGGGGAAAGTTGATGTTCCTCATTTTTTTTTATTGCCCAGCCCTCCTCTCCATCTGTTGCTTTCTTCTGTCGGATGGAGTCAAAAAGTCTCTTTATGTCTAAACCGTAAATCTAAAATGCTTAAGATATGAGTAATTTCATAGATGAAATTCCAAATGTTATTGGTGTTATGAAAATGTCTGGACAGCTAATGTCAGAGTTAAAGCCTTATCCCTGATATATTTCCATCTGAACGTAAAACTCCATGGTAATAAGCTGTTGTGCCTTTCTTTGGTCTCCATCTAACTGGAACAGCAGGGTAATATTTAAAACGTGTATCAGTGAGACAGAATACCTTGCCTCTTGGCTAAGAAAAATAATTATCCTGCTCGGATAATTCATGCTATTGGCACATTCAGAAACAGCCTGAGGGCTCAGTCTTGCTTCCTTTGAACTCGGTGGGAGTTTGGGGATTGACTTGAAGGGGAGGAGGTCCGTGGTCTCTGGGTATGTACTGTACCATCCAGGTCTTTTTTTGGTCTGTATATTACCACTCCGAGTAGCCACGGCCAAATGCAGAGCAGCCTCAGTTACGAGGCCCGTTGTGTTGCCTTTGCTGGGTAAAACAAGCAGAATCTAAACGTTGGACTAGATGATCTTTCGAGGTCCCTTCCAACCTCTAACATTCTATGATTCTATGATGTGGATCAAGGGGGGAAAGGCAGAGAAACCCAATTTGTCCCCAACTAAGCAACACAAAAGGATTGCTGTGACCGCTGCTAAAATCAGGGACTTCTGGCTTGTTTTGCCAGACCTCTGGGAGGGATTCCTTGTTTTCGCCGTTCCGGCGAGGGCGGTTTGGGGTGACCTGGGCCGGTGCCGGCGTGGCGCGGGCGCTCGCCGCGGGTCTGGGCGCACATCCTGCGCTCGAGCGCGGCCCCGAGTAATTGCCTCATTGAATGTGACAGCAGATGGTTGCTTTTTTTTTTTCCCCCCACCTCCTTTTCCCTTCAGGTTTTCAGTACATGAATAACAAAAAGTTATTTAAAAACAACAACAATAACAATAACAAAACCCCCAAACCCACACCTACAGGGAATTGTTTCCCCTCCGGGTAGATGGATATATAAATGAAGTAATAGGTAGACCGCCTCTATTTTGGGGGGGGCTGGGGGGAGTGTTGACTGCTGTTTGCTTATACCCCAGCGGTGTTAACAAGCCGTAGATTGTTAGTGACAATCACACACTCTCTGGCACTTAAAGCAGAAGGCTTGATTTAATCGCAGAGCTGTCATTTATTATTCTGTTGTGCTGTTCCACAGGGGAAAACGACTGATCAAGCGCCTGCTCCCCAGAGCAGAGGGCTCTTTTTTTTTTTTTTCCTTTTTTATTTTTTTGTTATGTCTAAATCCTCAATACAAATTGCAGTATTTCTGGACTCCCAGCGGGACCCATTAGTGCCTGTGGGGCATTAAAGATCATTAATAGTGCTGTCAGATGGGGAGAGAGGGGGAGGGAAGGGAGAGACAGAGGAAGCCAGCAAGCCAGCCAGTTGCTTAGCTTTCTCAGAAATCGGAAATTAATACATCTGCTTCATTAATACTGGCCTGTGTTTGATGTTTGTTAGCTGGCAACTTTAATGATGTAGGTTAGCACCAGTCGGGCGCTTACATGAATTGGATTCTTTCAATTACCTAAAGTTCCTTTTCCCCATCCTCCACCCCCCTCTTTCACTGCCCAAAAAGTCAACCCTTAATTAGCAACTCTAAAAGAAGAGGAAGAAGCAGGAAAAAAGGCTGGGTTTTTTCCTTCCCCTCCCCAAGTGTGACAGCCACAATTTGCAACCTTGCCTGTATCCCATTAACTGTAGCTCTCTTCCAAGCATTTAACTGTACGGTAATGGAGAAGAAATGTTTTAATCACTGTGAACAACATGTTAATCAGTGCTGTGACTGAACACTAGGTATTAATTGGGTTAGGGTAAAGTGCTAATGTTTGCATCCAAGAATGCTGCTATCGAGTGCAAGGAAGATACAGATTGGGTGCTTTTGCCAGCTATTAAACCTAAGATGGCTTTGACTGGCAGGGAGTAAGGAATGGATTCAGCCCAAACGGAGCATGGATGGAACTGCCTTGTCTCCCCAGCCTTCGTCTCCCTTCCCTTGACCAGCTCTTTTAAGGAGAAAAGTTTATCCAGGACTTGTCCTACTCTTCTCTTCTTCTAACAGACTCGGTAGCTCCCCTGTCTTTGCACAGATTGATCCTAGCACAGGGGCTGAGGTCCTCCTTGTGTGCTTTGTGGATCTTTTCTAGACTATGAAAGAGCAGTCTTCTCTAGATTTGCTCTGTGCATTGATCTTACCTCACTGATGCCTGTTTGTCACGTATCATCCATTGCTTCAGGCGTTTCAGGATGGAGGTCCGTGGGCTGTATCCAGCCTGCACAGAGGTGCTGAGATTGTCTCGTGTCTGGATTATGCCTCAAGACTATCACTCCTTTCCTGTCATCTTCCCACTTCTGGAGGGTATTAGCTAGTAACCACACTCCTCTAGACCTGAGAAGCCATTATGTTCAAGGAATTTCCATTGAAAGTATTTTCATAGCAAGAGAGGTGCTCTTCCACCAGCAAGCTGTCAATGCAGGCAGTGTCGTCAGCAGCAGGATGAAGTTGGCTTTGATGGGACCGTGGCGGTATAGAAGCAGCAGTAAAAGTAGGAATGAATTTTGAAGGCAGGGTAGATTGTCTCTGGAGTGGATTTTGTTTTGCTTGTTCTCCTCAGTGCAGTTTTGAAGTGCAGATGCAACGACTCAGTACGAAAAATTAGCTGTTTTACATGAAGAATCCTCTACTAGTGGAAGGCATTCTGTAAAATGGTGCAGAAGTAGCCATTTATACCAGCGACTGATTTATGCTGTTTAAGATACCTCTCTTAGAATCATAGAGTCATAGAACAGTGTCAGCTGGAAGAGACCTTCAAGATCAACTTTTGTCCTAGCCCTATCAACGCCACTAAACCATGAAAAGACAGATTACTTTGGTTTTGGCAATTGCCTTTAAGGCTTAAACTAGACTAGATTAGACTAAAATCCAGAAAATAGTTTATATTTTCCTCATGACCACACTATCTTTGCTTGTGGCAACTCGTCCAGTCAAATCTTCAAGAACAAACCCCAACCAAAGAGACGATCAATGAAGAGAATAAGAGCCAGTTTCTGGCAGAGCTCATCATTAAGTGACTCCCGTAGTCTTAAGTTTCAAAACCTTTTCAAGGTTTACCTTCGTTTGTGTCACTCTTTCTGTCAGGTCAAGAAGAACTAAGACAGTGGTTCCATGGAAGGTAAATCTTAGTTTAGGCACTTAATTTTGGATTTTAAAAAGTCCATGGTCATAAGACACAAAGTGCTAATGTACTAGAGACCCTGCAGACTCAAAGGGAGTAAAAAATTTAAAAGCGATAACTTTGTCCTGGAGGACTGCATGCTGGATCAAGTATTACCACCCTGATTTTGCCATGGATTAGGCATCAACCTTCCCCCCACGGCCAAGATAGGAACATAATTATTTCTTGACAGTTTGTTCCTGCCCAATTCAAATAAAATATGTATTGCTAGAGGATAACGGCGGAGTGTTCGTCCTATAAGAATGAACCTGAAATTTTGGCCTGATACTTCCAGTATTTAAAAACATACTTTGTGGCATGATACCGGTATGTGTTTTGTTTGTAGATACGAGATTATATCTCTAAAATACACTGATACTGTCATTCTTCTGTTACAAGCAGCGGAACTGAGATATACTATGATGTCCCCGGTGTCCTATGACAAACGGGGGCAAAGCTGAGTTTAAAATCTACAAAGCCATTCTGTGCTCTGCCTGTGAAGCAGTTATGCTCTCTCCTCTGGTTTAGAGCTGCACACTTTTCCCCCCAAATCTGCTATATCGCAGACTTCCAGTTGCAACATGGAGTCTCTGAGTGTCTGAAACCAAGTTGATGGGTTTTCTGGGAATACTTATAGGTAGGAGAAGCTCCACCTGGATGAACGGTGACTAATGGAAAGACAGGGGAAAATACCTGTAGGTACCTTGAAGAGAATCACCTAAACAAAGAGAAATGTCTTTCCAGGGAGGATAGTAGGACTGTAACAACCTGTCTTGCTGGGGAGGCCGGTCAACACTCAGTGATGCTCGTTGTGAGCTGATTTAGTAGGTTCAAGTAAAACTTTATTGCAGTGTCTGTGCCTTTTCCCTTCCCACCGGTAGGAAAACATTCATGGCTTTTGCTGTGAGTGCAAGCCCAGCCTGGCGCCGCCGGTGTCGTGTTGGTAGCCTTGTGACTTAATATTCACTGCGTAACTGAACTACCGAGTAGGTTAAGATCCTTGTAAGTGAGACTTTTATTATATGCAATGTTGCTCCGCCATTGACTGTAATTGGATTTTTTTTTATTGATTATGTGGTTAACTTTCCTTTTCACAGCAATAAATCTCAGACAGCATTTAACTTTATAAAGTGAGGAGGAGAGGAAAGTATCAGGCGAGGATTGACCCTTCCTGCATTCCTCCACCCCTCCCTCTTCTTTTTTTTTCTTTTTCCTCCTATTTTTTTCCTAGTTTTACACTGTCTTTCCTTAGGACTTCTGTCAGGTGAGCTGCTGGTGAGGCGGTGGCATCTCTGACAGCTGAGCGCTGCAGGAATCTCTCGGGCATGCTTGACAGTGCAAGCCCCGTTCAGAGAGGTTTCAGAATTTGGCTTTTGCTGGTGCCAGCAATTATGAAAGAGGCATGCTCAGCTTTAAGCACTCAAGTGCTGATGGACAAAGTGCTGGTTTAACAGATCTGCCTAATGGGGAGCAGGTGAATAAATACACAATTAGAGAGTCCTTCACAATAACAGCCTTATTATCACATATTATGTAGAGTTTGAATTCCTTGAGGTTTGGGGTTTTTTTTCTTATTTTCAATTGGTGATCTCAGTTGTATTTAAAATGACATATATGATCCCCAAGATTTCAACTGATATAAAAATCAGAGTGTATGGAAACACACAGGATTGTTCTTTAGCCTTTCCAGGTCATCTGAGGTTACTACAGGCAGATTTTGTGTGGTAGGAAGCACTGGCTCTTCTCATCAGCTTCAACAAGCACTAGCAAAATTCAGGCTTTCAGTGCTGAGTTTACTAAGGAAGGTTGGGGGGGACACTTTCATGGCAAGATTTACAGATAACTTCTTTCTTTATTTTTCTAATTGAGTACAAGGAAAGCCTGTGTGCAATCAGAGAACAGATTATATTCCTTTTACCAGTGATGCCCTGACAAGAGGAAGCTGTGTTTAGCAGAACAAAGGGGTATATAGATCACTCGGAGTAAAAAAGGTCAATGGTCTCTATCCCTAATGCTGCATTTGCTACACATTTAGCTGTTAATAGCCCTCCTTTGTTGGCCTAATTAGGAGGTAAAAGATAAATTTATGGATAGCACAGGTAATGAGGGTCCATTCCAAGGGTGGGGTTTTGAATCCAGGTCTGATCCGGAGATGAATCACTTGAAAGAGAAGCTGGAAGTGGTTGGATCATTTGGTGCCCTTAATATTTTCTGTAGAAACCTCTAATGAACAACTCAGTGCCCTTCAGAGTCATGGCCTTATTTTACAGCTGGGGAGGGTATCTTTCTTTATTCTTTGGCAACACTTTAATATCAGTCACACCAGTATAGTCTTAGGAGCTAGAAGTGAATTGAACAGTCTCTGTTTTCAGCCTCCAGCTTACAACGTATTGGCTTCCTTTTCAGAGGGAATGAATGCTCCTAGCCCCAGCAAAAGAAAAAGGGAAACAGAGCTGTAGATCATGAACACCAGCTGTGCAAACTCAGCTCAGCCTGTTGCAAATGAATCTGGCTCTGTCTGCTGAAGTCAGCTGGTGTCAGAACCAAGAGTTTTAGCTTAGGAATGAGGGGTACACCTTTATGATTACCTTGGCATGGTTTAACCATTTTGCTTTCCTACTTCGAGGGCAAATAGCTGCGATATCAGCCATGAGCTTTTAGTAGGAAAGAACTCATTAAAATGGCAACATGTCATTAAAATTACAGTAGCAAAGGTTCATGCTTTTTGTAAAATGAATGAGTGGAACCAAATGGCAAGATGACTTTGTTCGGGGGTAGCATCTGTGTTACCATCTAAAAAGTCCCCTTCTTCTGCTATACATCTTTTCATGCTGAAGAGAAAGCCATCTGCCACCATATGGACTGATGTTGAATTGAGGGTCTAGGTTACCTGACAGGCCATTGTCCAAGACGGATGGGTTGGTGTGGACAAGAGCTACTGGTGTTCAGCGCTGGGGAAGCTGCATACAGGGAGCAATCAGAGCTCCCCAACACCAGGCACAGCACATCCCCATCCACACGGAGCAGTCTGCTGTTGTCTGTGGTGCGGCAGCCACCCCAACACCTCCCATGGCGTTTGCGTGCAGCTGTATTTTGCAGTGGTGACCGACCAGGCATGGAAATGCTTTGACCATGAACCTGTGTGCAATTACAGAGACGGGCACTTTAGAGAAGAGCTTGACAATGTAGGAGTCGCTTGCTCTCAGAGGAATATCTCTTAAGTGAAAGCAGAGAGGAGATGGCTTTGCTGCTGCTGCTTTTCCTCCCTCAGGCTCTCTGACTTGACTCTCGAGAAGTCAGCTGGGAAGCTGTATGACTCTACCCACTTGTCAGAAAAACACCTGCAGAGAGAGACAAGTCATGCCTTGTACCTTGGAGCCTGCAAAGCTCCAATCGATCTTGATCCCCACAGACTTACAAGGTACTGAGCACATGGTGAGGTGCTGTGGGCCCCCAGCTCTCTTTGCTTTCAGCTCCCAGTGGCCTCAGTCAGCGCCAGCGGGGAGCGGTGGAAGCCACTCCAGGCAAATACATCTGTGCTTTGTTTTGACAAACCATCGCTTTGTTCCCGCAAGGTTGCCTGCGTTACGCCTCCCTGTCCTAATCCAGGGTGGGAACAGCACCTTTTTGTATTATGCAGAGATGTAAAAAACATTGCATCCCTTCTGCGGCAATTCTTTCACTCCACTTTGTCTTTCTTTTTTCTTTTTCTTTTTTTTTTTGAATTTTATTTCCCATTTTAAATCATGCACGGTATAATACAATAAAGCAGTAAATCATGCAAATTGGTCTAGGTTACATTTTGAAAAATGTTAAGAGGAAACTGTTAAGAGACCCGTTTCTGACAGGCAATGCATTTTAAAGTTGAGGGATTTGAAATATTTCAGCAGTGGACCTAAAACAGCATTATAAATTAGTTCAACTTATCAGCCCAAAACAGAATTATTCATCTTCCAAAAGGGTATTTCATGCCCGCTAGGCCCAAACGATCGTTCACCTTCATTCTTGCCCTGCTCTAAGGGTAGGTCTCACTTTACTGAATTCTCCTGATTCATTACTGTGTGTTACTTTATGAATTTTTTATCAGCATTTTAATAGCTCTTTCAGATGATTGAATGTAACTGATTCTTGTAGCAGAACACTGATTGAACAGAAAGACAGTAATGTATGTCGTAGGGGTTAGCTCCAAGCTAAGCAACACAATTTTTACTTACAAGATGCGCTTTCTTTCTTATCCCTTCTCACCCCCATTTTTTCCCCCTTTTTATCTGCAGACAAGAGGCAGTGCAGCTTTTTTTTTTTTTGGAAATGGGAATGTCTAAAAACCCCAGTGTCGGCTTCAACGGTATTGCTTTAGCAAATCGTGGATTTTGGGTGTCAGAAGAGCAGGTTACATCAATTTCTGAAACATTCGGATCTGTCATGTTTCTTACCAAACTGCCTCCCGCTCGCTGCTGTTACATCAAGCCATGGGTACACACTATGTTGGCTTTGACAGCAAAGCTGCTGTAAAGACTTCGCACCCTCGGTGTCTCATCTGTGACTCAATGCCAGTGTTTGCCACCCTTCCCGTTGTGTTGATTCCGTGGTCTGTGGTGCAGTCTGAAAACCAGATCACTGAATTATGCAAAGGAAAATATCCTCAGGTCAAAAAAAAAAAAAAAAAGTTCTTTAATGATCTGTTCTCTGTGCTGCCCTACTGGGTAGTATGGATATAATTGAGGAGACTGTGATGTGAAGGTCCCAGGGTGGGGATGGGGAGGGGGATTATGCTCCCTCCATCGCTGTGTTGGCCCTACAGAGCCCTTTCTGAGCCCTTTCCAGCAGAGGAAAACTATCCTGTTTTTCTGTGGGCAGATTCTGCCAGCTTTGTGCACTGTGGCCCGGCTGAAGTTCATGTAAACATCCAAGCTCGTACAACGTGTGGGGCTCGGAGCTCCGCGATGTCGGGAGCCGTTTCACTCAGGCTGCCTCGGCCCAGGCTTGGGAAGACGTGGTTCAGCTGGAGTCCTGGGCGAGGTGAAATTGTTGTCTGCCAGGTCGATGTTTGCTTATGCCTTTAACTAAACTGCTCTGGCTGTGAAGAGCTGAGGGTGGGACACTCCTGCTTAGGCAGGGTGGGAGAGCTGTGGCAGGAGACACATAGCAGCTGCTCTCCACTGTGAGCTTTGTGCAAATAAGGTCTGGAAGGGACCTCTTGCTGCACCGAGTCCGGCCTCTCACTACTTCACAGCCGTATGTAATCCCATCCAGATTACATGCTCCAGTTTAAAGTTGATTAGATTTTTTTTTCTTCTTCTCTGTCCACTCTCCTGAAGGTAACGTTGTCCTCGTTGATGCACAGATGATGTATTTGCCTCTATCTGCAGTTGGCCCATTCTACCCAGTAATGTTAAAATTAATTTATCATTTCAATGAGATTTAAAATCGTCAAGGGTGTTTCAAAGAATTACCAGTAAGGGGAGGTGCAGAGAGTCCCACCACTGGTAGTCGGTGGAAGCAGCGTGTGTTTTGTTAGGAAGGTGAAATCGGCACCTCTCTGTTGGACATATTTTCTCTCTGAAAAGCTGGCAAAATACTTGACTTGCCAATTCCCTTGTTTTCTTTGTGGTTCACAACACCATCATAATGTGAAATGTGATGACAACAGAGCTCAGCAAAGAGAGCTGGCTAAGGCCAGAACAAATGTAGCTGAGCGGCTCTTACTGTTTTTCCTAAGACCTTGGAAATTTCCAAATGTTAGTTTTGGGTCCTGTTTTTGAAAAGACTTCCTAAGTCTCTTTTTTTTTTCCCCCTTCTAGTTTTCTCTGCTTAGTTCACAATCACATTAAAATACTTTCCCACTCTGGACATGAATGGCATGAGGTTGAAGGGTTTTGCTTAGCTGTAGACCGATGCTGGCAAAGGACTTCAACCTACATACAATAGTTCCTATTCATAAAGACGTTGCGCCAGGAGAAGCGGGTGTGCATGCTGATGCAGACCTGGGCAAAACCAAAGTTATTTTAGCCAGAACATTGAGCAGGTTTCAATTGTGAAGAAGTCCAGTCGGTGACAATTGCCCCCTAGTAGAAGTCCACAGGACTGGTTGAAGCTGGAGCTTCAGTGATGCTGACGTGATGCCCGACATGATGCGCTTGGGGGATTTTCGCCTGGGAAGAGACAAGTCTGAAGAGAAAGATACCAGTTTAAATGCCACTTTCCAGAACAAAGCTGCTGCATGTTCTCTGGCCAGAATTTGCTATAAGCATTACAATAATACATGTAGTGAGTGAGAAGTGTTGTAGGATTCCTTGAACCTCAAAAGAGCTTCCTTTGGTCCATGGTGGCTTTACCGATTTGCTGCAAACTGTGGCTGGCAGCAAGACGTACTGGCAGATCATTGAGTTGTGGGAGTGTAACTGCTTTTAGGTAAACATTTATGGGTATCTGTTAATGCTGCACTTTATGCATGACTCTGAATGTGCAGCATAGTTCGGAGAACTGTTATAGTTCCCATTCCTTAATTTTTTATAAGTATTTGATATGCTTGTATGGAAGGAAATAGAAGGAGATTGTGAAACTGCAGCTGACACAGAGAGAGTTCCTAGAACAAGCATTATAGACGTATTTTCTGTATGGTTTTCTGTCTTGTGCTGCTTTATGAAGACAGTTACATTGTGAGCAGAATCGCACCAAGACATTCTGATGTACAGAGAAGGTCTTTGCCTGTCATTTCAGCTTTTTCCAGTCGTCCACTCCTCCTTTGTGAATTGTGCTTCTAGGGTGGCCCTTGGTGTGTTTGTCCTCTTTTGGTGACCTCCTTGACCCACTCTGTTGGCAGCCCTGCTGAAGATTGGTTTCCATGCGACTGTCACAGAAAAAGAGGCATCTTCATTAATGAGTCTAGTTAACAAAATTTATTTCTTGTTCCTATTTTGATGCAAATTACACTTCTCAGACTGCTTTATAGACCATGTTGCTTGGTCTGGTTACCTAAAATCATTTCTAAAACATTCCCCACACTGCAGTGTAGCAAGGCAAGGGATTAAAGGCAATTGCTCCAGCACGTCCGTCGGAGTGCAGTGCCAGATAAAGTGAAACAGAGAGGAGGGTGATCCAGCCTGCCAGCGTGACTCTGTCTGAAGCTTCCAGTGCAGGTTTGGCAACTGAGGGCTTTATTCTTTTTCACCTCACTTAATAAGGTTGCTCCACATACTATAACATCTCCTGATGGCCTCCTGCATCCAGTGATTTCTACACATTGTCCCTTCCTGCTCTGTTCCTGTGCCTGTCAGCTCATGCACTGGGATAAATTACTGTGATGCAAGCTCTGCTTTGCAATTTGTGGCATGCCTTGGCTGACACCGGTGCCAGATGGTTTTCAGGGACAATCCTTGAGCAGATCCAAGAGCATGTGACCAGCATACAGAGCTGTTCTTGAACAGCACCGTACGTATTGGCAGAGAGAAAAACTCACTTGGAGCTTATGGAGCGTATTGGCAGGCGCATCGGAGCTCATCTTGCTCCTTGCTGTCCGACAAGGCGGCCAGGAAATGGAGGTTGGCTCACATCTGTGGGACTGCTGCAGGGAAGGACAGAAGGACGTGCCAACAGGGTCCTGCTGACAGAAGATTAGCGGTCTGGCTTGGCTGGCAAGGGGCTGCTGAGTGAACCTCAGCAGGTAGGGCTATTGCTTATGAATTATATGGTTCTCAGGTGAAAGTTTGGTGTGTTGTGCAGCCACGAGAGAGGGTGCTGCCGTTTCTACCCACTAGAATCAAACAGTGCTCCAGCCGTGGCATGTTAGCGCGGGAGATGGAGGGACGGGAGAGACTAGTGGCCTTTCCAGCTGCCCTTCGATTGCCCTTGCAGCCCAGAGCCTGCCAAGGGAGATGGCTGCACCGTGCTGGTCGTCTCCTTTCCTGGCTCTATCCCTCTCACCTCAGGGGCCGGGCAGCAATCAGGGATGGCCGTGTCGGCTCTGCGTGATTCCAAGGTGTGCTTAGGGTGGAATCGCTTTGGTTATGACTGCTGTGGTTTTAGATGAATTAGGGGTCGTGAGGGCACGTGGTGCGGTGGGCCCAGCCTGGAAGTCCCTGTGTCATCTTCGCTTGGTTCTCCTTAGAAGCAGTGAGACTTGGGTAAAATCTGAGCAAGAATTTTAGGAAAGGAGGACACAGACCTGCATTCCTCGGAAGCAGAGCCTCCCACAGATACCGCTTTTGCCTCCTCCTTCGCCGTTTTTGTCATTCTGGTCTGCCTGGCAATGATATTTTACGTCTGGCATTACTTTAATAATAAAAATTAAAAAGGGGAAAAGATTTCTTGATAGCCGTGTATATATTTGATGCAATCTCCTTTTACCAAGTGTAAGGCCATTGGAGGAACGGGTTATCTCGGGGCTGCAAACCGCCATTCTATTAGTCTGTTTGAAGTTATCTAGAAAGTCTGTTTGAAATATAGCCTCCTTCTCCCCCTCTCTCTCAACCTTCCTTCCCTTTAAATATATTTTCAGGCCCAGATCAGAACAAAACTGTGCTGCAACACAAATACACAGATTAAAAGGTCTTTACTCCAAGGTTTTATTTTCAGCCCATTCTGGCAAATGGGGCTGGTCCAGCTTGATTCTAACCTTTATGCAAATGTAACTATAATTCAGCACAATATTTATAAGATTCAGAGTTAATTAAATCCCAGTGGAGATCAGACCCTGTATGACCTCATTACAGTTATACACAACCGCCTAATTTCCCAGAACAACCGCCGAGTGGAGGGTGCACTAATTCAGGGAATGTATGGACATATGTACTGGCTGGATGTCTGTCTGCTACAGATGAAATGGCAGGATTACTGCTCCTCACTTTAACGAACTCTTACTAAAAACCACATTAGCTTTTGTTAATAGACTTTTTTTTTTGTTCCGCTGGATCTTTAATCGATAGGAATAAAATTAAAGAGATGTTAATTGTCAAGCCTTGAGTTCCTGAGCTAGAAGGCATTTTAGAAATGCAATGTATTTTTATTGCTATTAATTTTATTAGATGGGCCTCAGTTTTCCCCCTACATAATGAAGAATTTAGGTGGATTTCACCTGTGTGCAAAGGGGCTGGCTCGAGGCCCCCTGTATCACTTAAGTCTTATTTGGGAAGCTTCAGAGAAAGGCTCAAATGATTCATGGGAGCACTGATGGCAAGTTACCATCTGTGAGCAGCTGAAAATTAAATCAATCTTTGTGTCCTTTAGTACATATGATCTGGTGTGTACAAAACCACACATGTACATGCAAACGTGGGGGGTTTTAATTTCATTTTCAACGTGCATGCTTCTGATCTTGTATGTTTGGTCTTTTAGGGTTTTGCCTGCTATTGCCATAGACACATGAAGGGTATGAGTGGGTGTTTCTTAAGACACTGTTCATAGAAAAAAACTCAATTCAGTGGATTAGGAAGGAAAGATTGTGTGTGAATATATTGTAGTCCAAAGTTGACTAAGAAAAGCATGACTTGATTGTTAATAGATTTCCCTGTGTTAGGTTTAATTTCATTCGGGACAAAAGTACACAACTTCTTTTTCCTGTGAAAATGAAACACTATTATCTAGTAAAAAAAATGGAATTACAATGCCTGTAGTTCTGTTGCACACAGAAAAAATAATTTTTCATGGGTTGGGTTTTTTTTGGTGTAGTGGGGCTTTTGGCAAAAAAAACCCAAAAAAAACACAGCAGGAGTGATTACAAGTAAGTGTCTTCCGATCTGCAAAAAACCTTTATTTTCATAGTCACATTCAGAAATGAAACCTTTGTTTTGATGTATAAAAACAAATTTCCCTTGAGGGTCTTTGTTTTTGTTAGTTGGTTTAGTTTTCCTTTAGTTTTCTTTCAATTTCTTTTGCTCTCCGAACGGATGAAAGGTAGGAATCCTCTGCTTTGTCAACACGGATTTGCACTTTCAGCACGTAAATATTTTCACCAGTTTATCCACAACACATATATGTGTGTTCCCAGCAGCAGTCCCTCTGGCCACGAGAAGTCAGCAGCCTGCAGTGTTTGCATCTGATCTGCTTTGCCCTGCTCCATTATGCGTTTTGATCAATAGGTGCAAGGGCGCGTGTGCGAAGTTCTGACAGAGTTTACAAAACAAAGCACAGAGTTGAGTTTGCAAAACAACGACTCCATTCCTTTGTGTAACATTAGAGACAAGAAGATGAAATTGCCGTAATCTCTGTTTGCACCAGGGAATGGACAGCATTCATAATCATTTCTTTGTTATTACTGGGTATGGGTACGCTCAAGGCAGATGAAAGGGTAAGTAAAATGAACATGTTTTTTGATGATCGGGAATGACACAGGCTAAGATACAGCAAACAGAGTGACGGGGGCTTTACGGAGCAATGAATGACGGGACCTCTGATCTCCGTGCCCACAACTTTGTGTGATAGAAAAGGCAGCTGCAATCTGTTCCATTTAATGTGAGCTAAGCACAGCCCTCAGGCTATTTGTAAGCTGCCAGGGAGCTTTGCATTGCACAAAGTTTGGGCACCTTGCTGAATTTTGTGGCTGTAGCTGTGCGGCAGGATTTGATAGTTTAAAGGATAGAAACAGGTGGGAAGTTTCTTAAATAGCTTTCTGCCAAATTAAGGATAGTACCCATATGCAGGTCAGGACTGCTCGGTGAATGGGGATTTCAGACTGTGGCATCTTTGTTCCCTCCCTCCAGGAATGAACTAAAAAATGATTCTATGCCTGGGATGTAAAATGCCAGGCAAAGACCAGTGGATGAAGAATACCACTGACACTGGTAGACACATGGAAAACAAAAGCAAAAAGCTCAGCAGGCCAGAGAGGACAAAGTATCTTTAACACAGAAGCACCCTTTAAGAGCTTTCTGAGGGCCTGTGGGGATTTTGTGGTGGTTGGGGTTTTTTGGGGGGGGGATTAACTTTGCACTGTCTTCAGAGTTGCTCTAGTTCATTAATTTTTAACAGTTTATCAGTATGGGAAGATAAATCCCCTGGAGTCCCTTTTAATATATTTTCTTCTTTTCAAGTAAATGATTGATGAGTATCAATATAATTGTTCAATACAGAGTGGTTGCTAATGTAGGGACCCTGTTGCCTCAGGGTTCCTACCATAGTTTATAACCCTGCGCAGATTGTCTGGTTAAGATCTTAAGTAGCCAAAGCTGTAAAATTTTATGTATATGTGTGGGTGGGGGAGTAGAGAGAGCTTATGAGTAAGCAAGGCACATTTCCATTAATCATGTCGCTTTCCTTTTGGCTGCTGGATTGGGCAATACCTTCTTAGCTATGCAAGCTGGGTGGGGAAGAGCGTCTCTGTGTTAATATTTGCCTCTGGAAAACAGGGCCCAAAGCTCTGGTGTTATGTGGAAGGAGTCTCATTGAGAAGAAAGCGTGGTCTGCTGGTTGAGACACAGAGCAGTTGTCTGGCTGATCTGAGTCCTGTTTTCATCCTAGCGATGAATTTCCTGCATTACACCATCCACGCAGTTTGGTCAACGCCATGAATTATTGAGCTCCCGTGCGACAAGGTGAGCTGTTGCTGCAGCTATCGGCTGTGCGGTGCAGCCCCGGGGGCTGGAGCTCACGGCCAGCCCCGTCTTCCAGTGGGCTTCACACCATTAAGACTCCTTTCACTTTGCATATCGTCATCGATATTGAATGAGTGTAGTTCCTTGAGTCTCCAGGGACAGACAAGAGCCCCTTTTGGTAGATGCTGAGCAATCGCAAAACACGGATAGTCCCTGCCATGATCTCACCGTTTCAGGAGATGGGAAACAGATGGAGGCAACAGAGACAGGTCTGGCCAGCACACCGGTGGGCGGCCTCAACATACCAACCACTGAACTGCTGCCATGTATTTTTTAGTTACATTTAGTATCTTGGGTCTGGAAGGAAGATGAACTGCAAGAGCTGCGTGGGAGTGTGAAGGGGCTCAGCACCGTGGCAGGGGAGCATAAGATGAGGATTAGGTGTGCAAGTCCCACACACACATTGTGGGAGTTGTAAGGCTAGGTCCTACAGCCGATGTGGTACTAAATTAAACAAGATATAATCTACTGTCTTTGCTAGCCTTTGACAGAGAAGCTGCGATAAAAGAGGCTTGGACATCTTCCTGAACAGTTAGTGCTATGGAGATGCCAGTGGGGATTCTTACACTTCAGATTTGCAACATGTGAGACAAAGTAAATAGAAATATTGTCTGGTGTTTCTTTACATTTGGAAATTTTCAGTACTTATGTTTTTAAATTGCTTTTAAGGATAGATCTGTGGTAGGTTTTAAAAATAGATAAAGAAAAAAACAAAGCTCCACAACAGAAAGAAGTGAGTCCTGCATTCCAAAATCTGCATCAAATTCTTACAGTAACCTGTATTTTTAGTATATAGAGGAAGTTTTTGTGGTAATAAGATAACTCCTATGGAAATTGTGTATTTTATGCAATTTTTCTACGAAGAATCATTTTCCTCTCTAATACAATTGCTGAGATACATATCCATAATACTATCTGGCACTTCTGCATTATGGCATTTTAAATTTTCAGAGCTGTATATTGAGTGATTCCTCCACATATCGCACATCTTTTAGTTCTTCGGTATTTTCGTTTCACTTCTCTGAGTGGGGTACTAAAACCTTGTCCCATTTTCCCCTGCTTAAGGTCACCAAGTGAAGCCATGACTTTCTAGTTTCTGTGATCTGTACTGAGACCTCTAAACCAGGCTACCTCATACTGCACAGAGGTGGGAAGTGATCTCATACGGGTAAGGGACAGAGGCAGAAACAACTTTATAGGTGGCAAAGGAAACATAAAAAAAAAATAAATCCATTTGTGGGTACATACTCTCTCCAAACAGATGAGGCAATTAAAGGAGAAAAAATGACAACAAAGGAGAAGCAGAGTCTACTAACATTTGCTCTGTGTGAATCCCAGATTTCTCTGTGGGAGTTATTTAAATTTACACCAGTGAAAGAGGCAGCGAAAGTGGCTTTCCACAGCCCGATGCCCCACATCTCCTTCTGCCGTAAATTAACCTGCTTTCCCAATGACTTCACTGCAGTAACTCCCTGGAGCAATTGCTGAGATGACAGAACTAAACGGTGGTGTCTGGTGCTGGTTCCCCAGACCTGGCTCTGGACGGAGTTTGAGAGGTGATTAATTCCTAAATTTACACTCGGAGCTTTGCACGGACAAGCAGCCCTGTTCGCTCACGTGAGATGAATTGCAGAATCACGACCCCAGAGTTTGCCTGGTAGAGAAGGGCAAGGTTGCTTTGCTGTTCAGAGATTCTTTTCCGAGAGGTCTAAATTACAGAAAACCATTAATTTTGTTTAAAGAAAGATTATGATCTCTGGAAGAAGTACGGTACTGGAAGCAACAACTCACACAGCGCTCGGAAGCATTTGGCATATTGGACCTAGCTGATAAAAAAACCCTCCCAAACGAAACACTATCTGTTAAATAAAAGTATTCACTTAGCCTGGAGCGGCAGAATTATTTGGAAAATTTCTAGCAAATATAAACAATTGGCTTAGTGGAACCATCCTAATATTTGTTACCAGCCGCTGCTGCTCTCTTGGTTGTGCCAGGGAGGGCCACGATGGATCGCTGTCGGCCCAGGCAGCGGCGTGGGGTTGGCGCTGACGGCAGCCCTGGGCTCCGCGGCTGCGGTCACAGCGTGTGGGGGGCGCCGGTGGCACAGCGGGCTCGGACGGTCGCGTTGAGCCTCCTTCCAGCCTGGTGAGGAGTTTGTGATATGCAGAACCCAACCGTGTACCGACGCAGGGAAATGTTATAGGTTTATGAGGAGAGTGATTAAAAATGTATCAAAGAGGCTTGTAAAGCTTATGGTTCAAGTTAACTGTATGAAGTAAACAGCCTTTAAGTGTCTCCTGGGACTGTGACAGATAGTCTGTGGGTGTTACTGCAACATGGTACTAGTGATTGTTCTGGCCATCCCAAACTAATCACCATCTGTGTGTATGAGCCTCTTGGGAGCTCCTGGTTGTTGGACAATCATGGTTGTTAGCATTTTTAATCAGTTTCTGTGCAGCACAGATAGAAACCGTATGCTCCAGCCTTTATTTTCCCTACTCGTGGAGAATTACTTATTGCGGCACTAAATAGGGGACGCGGGAGTTCCTGCTAATTTTAGAGGGTCACATTCACCTCAGGCACCCGGTCGTGGTGACATTTCCCTCGATGTTCCTTGCCCTTGCTCTCGAGCGCTAGAGGAAGGATCACGCTCTTGTTGTGCTGCTGGCAAGGTGGATTGAGATGCGAGTCCTTCGCTCTGCCTGGCCATCGCCCCTCCTGCTCGGGGCCGTGCTGCCCTTGCGACTCAAAAACGCGTGACAGGATCACGGTTGGGGAGATGGAGTTGGGGGTTTTATTGTCCTTCTTGGTAGTGAGAAATAGCTGCTGAAGTAGGAAGAACCAGAGCAGATCATTGCCTGAAGCAGGAGACTATGTGCGGTTGAAGTTATAGGCCCTGGGAGAGTTCCCAGCTGTACTTGCCTGGCTGTCGATGCAAGAGGCACTGCAGGCGAAGATGGCTTCGAGAAGTGGAGGGGCGAAACGGAGAGGGAAAAGGATGGCTTAGATCCAGGCTCTGAGGAGCAGAGTCGGTGCTAAAAAAGAAAAAGCTCTTCTCTCATTCTGTACTGAAGTGCAGCTCATGTCAACAATTAATCCTTTAAGAATTAAAATCTGGGGGCCTGGATCCGCACTCCACAGTCGTTTGACATCTGTGCAGAGTGGCTGGAGAAGCGCTGCCGGGTCTGCTGGAGCTTTGCACAAGTGGAACCGACTCCTCACACACAAGGCTCCAGGCAGCCCGGCTTGGAAAGTGCTGAATTGTCAAACCTGGCATCAACTCTAGTGCCCCCTTGTCCCCATCTCCCTTCCCCAGCCTCAGATTTAGCTATTAAGTACCAAACAAAGGGCTGTGAATGTGCGGAAGAGAAGGCAGTTATTGTACGCTGGAGGTAAAGCGGGGAGGAGAGAGGAATAGCGAGCAGGCTAAATTCCTTCCTGTTACAAACAAACTGGAGTTCTTGCCTTAAATGAAATGTCTTCTTTGTGTTCATTATCAACATTGCCATTGGTTTTCTTGAGCTCGGCTCTCCTTTTCTTCTTTAAAGGACTTGTATCAGGCTTATTAATTTTCCTTTAGCTGTGAGGGTGTGAAGCCGAGGGGTGGTGCGCTGCTGGTGGGTTTATTATTAGTTGTTGTTGCTGCGTCTGTGCATCTGTGTGAGCAGGAGCAGGTTTTGAAGAACGAATTCGAATGAATAGAGCAATTTTCTGGTGCACAGACAGGTGGCCTGTTTGAGTGGAGGGTAAGCCGTTCTCTACATCGTTTGGGTGATGGGTCTGATAGATTTATTCATGTTGATGTGACCAAACAGTTCATTCTCTCCAGTCCTGTCTCTGAATTGTGTAAAGTCTAACACAAAAGGGTTTCGCAGCCAGTACCATGCCGGCAGCGTTGAAAGGCGGTCTGTGGCTTCCCGTTCTTCTTTCTGATACTTGAAAGAGACATCTCACTGGAAGCTGTATTCTGGTGCTTGCAGACTCAATTGACAAGTAATTTCTGTTTAGCTGTCGTCGAAAGGGACAGTTTTATGTGATTAGGTGTGTATTGATTATCTGATTTAAAACACAAATGTTTCCACGTAAACAGTGCTGCGCCCCCAGTCTTTTCAAAGCACTGATAGGCTCCTCAGCTTCGTGCGGCAGGGTTGGTTTTGCCCCATTTTGGGTATGAGTTGCTGTTTCTGTCCTCCAGCCTGGCTACTTAATGTCGTAGGGTTTGTAGAGTACTGTGGAGTCCATTTGGAACTGCTGTCAGTCAGGTACTGTCATGGAAATCACACTGCAGTCGCATTTACCCCAACCTATGAGTTCCTTCCGGAGTGGGCAGAATATGGAGAATTCAGAGAGTTAATGGCCCAAGTGGGTTATAAGCTCCATAATCACCAGCGCTGTCTCTCTTAAATGCATGTGTCTTAATCTGTCAGCCTTGAAGATCATCATGGGCCTGTGCAAAATGAAAAAATACTGTTTAACTGCTTCATATTAACTAACAGAGTCCTCATGACATTATCATTGTGTCTGCACTTGAGAATGCTTTTGTTGATTATAACAAAACATGCTCCTGGCTGTTGGTATCCCAAGTGTGTTTCCAAATTCGTCGCTGCTCAGAAAGCGAGAGGAGGTCACTCTGGGTGGAATCTGGACTTCGAAGCGTGCTTCCCCTGGAAACCACCAGGGTCCGGGCTTGGTGACTCTCCCAGTGCAAAGCATGGTGCATCTTTTTATAAAATTAAAACTAGCTTTTTATTTTTAGTAAAGTGACTAAATCTGGCAACTGTTTCCTTAATTTTTTCCTTCCAGTCAGAGAAGGTTTGCCTCCACCCAGAGGGGCAGCAGAAGGGTCAGACTGTGAGAGGAACAGCCGTCAGTGAGGAGCTGCCGCTTTTAAAGACGCAAATATCTCCTTGGCATGACTGGGTGAATCAATAAATGCACGGTGCTGGTTTGCATTAATGTCAGATCTAAACTGTTACAGAGGAGCCACTCCCTGCCTTGTACGGGCCCCTGCAAAAGTTTAGACAGTGAGGATTTGTCTATACAAATAAATAAAAGAAAGCCAAAGGCATTCCCAGGTGCTGGAATAAGGTTGTACATGGTGTCAGAATGGTCTTTCCAATGTGTCCTGCACGTTCCTTGCACAACTCTGGAGAGGCAGACGGTTCCGGGGATGTCCTTGGCTGCTCCGCGCCTGCCGAGAGCGTTCGCAGGTACCTTTCATTGACTTGTGTAGGGGGAAATGCTGCTGCTGCCTCACCCCTCCTGTGCTTCTACCCTGTACTCCCTCACGTGCTGGGCACATCTGTCCTTGCACGGGACTTTCTGCAGAGACCTGGGCAGGTACCTGGCACTCCAGAATAGTGTTTGAGTTGGCATAGGGAAGTGTAGGGAAGCGGTACCTGACCTGTCAGCTGTTTGGTCCTCAGGGTAAATTCCACTTTACCATGTGCAAGTGGTGACAAAACGTGAAAACAGCCTGCTCTAGCTGCTTGTGGAGAGCCATTTGACCTAAATAAAACTTTGTTATGGTATTTTTACCTCTTTGCCTCTTTTCCTAGGATTTTGTTTTCAGAGTATCAGGCCTGATTCTTCTGTCAATAATCAGGCAAAATCAAAAGGACTGTTCTCTGAATTAGGATCCGCATAGTAGACCCAAATGCAACCAGCCGTATCCCGATTGTCTGTAGCTGCACGTAGAGCCCCATGGAAGTCTCTATTTGTAGTATTGGGTGTCAGAGCTGTATCACTGCAAGAAGGAATTTATTCTATCCTGTACTGCTTCCAATTAAGCACTGGTGGTTGCTGCTGCTGCGACATGTACTGATAAATGGATGTGGCAGGATCAACTGTGAATGTTTTGGCAGCAGCCCTCCTTCAGGTAGCTATTAACTTTATTTTTTAATATGAAATTCAGGCACTAAATCCAAGGAAAAAAAAAAGCATACATAATGTAGGTTAATTAAAATGCCTGTAAATGAACAGGTGACAGGTGTCGAGCCCCATGACAACCACAACTGGAGAAATGAAAGCGCAACAGACTATTAGGATTCCTGTGTTAATCAGGTAATAGTAACTTGGGTAATTACAAAATCATATGAAATCTTTTTTAAATCCCAAACCTCATTTATAGCCTTTTGGAGATAAAATATAAAATGTAGAGTTTTAATCCAAAAGGACTCTCTCTTCTCTGGAGCCCTCAATCTCCGATTTCTTCTATGGCTGACACAATTAAGGGTTGGGTTTTTTTCTTTTCCCTCTCTTCAATTTTATTTTAATTAAGAAATATTAAGTTAAAAGCCACCGAAGAGTTTTGAGTTTCTATCTCTTTGGCAGGTAGTTGGTAGTCACTTACGTGTCCCGAGGCCTTTTTCTGTATAACAGGTAGAACCTGTCGTGTGCATCTGTTGGGTCTAAGAGGTGGAATTCATTTTCTCACTGAGTAGCAGCACAGGGCATGTGTGAGATGAACCTGGACTAGGCTGGAGGCTGCTCTGTCTTCCCAGGAGCAAACTACATGGCAAATGACTAAGAAGACTTATGATTAAAATCTTTTTCCTATGAATATGGGCAAAGGTGGTGATACTGTTCCATAGCCGATACGCAACCTACGGCACGTTCCACTCCCAAGACAATACAGCGTTCTTGCAGCGTTTCCCACACTGAAAAGTCCTTCCAGATGTTGTTTCCCAAGAAAAGAGATTGAACCCTCTCTGCTTGTTGAGTTTACTGTATAACCAGGGTCTTGATCCCAAGTAGAAAGTGTATCAGAGGTGTTAAGTGACTTGCCCAAGGTTATTAATACAAATCAGTAGGAAAATGAAAAATGAAACCCTCCAGACTTCTGCTGTAATTACCAAGGCACATGTCTCTCTCTGGATCTGTCGAAGAATTAAAAAAAAAAGTTGGCTGTAATTAGGGCTTGGAGCTAGTGTGTCTGCTGAGAACCTGCACTAGGGCTTACTCTGTGAATCACGGAGTCATAGAAACATCAAGGTTGGAAAGGACCTTAAGATCATCAGGTCCAACCTGCAACCCTACAGCACCGTAACTCTAAACCATCTCCTGAAGTGCCACATCCAGCCGTTTTTTAAACAAGTCCAGGGATGGTGACCCCACCACCTCCCTCGGCAACCCATTCCAATGCTTCACCACCCTTTCAGTGAAGTTTTTTCCTGATTCAGCAATATATATCCAGATAGCATATAAGGATTTTTTCTTGGTGGGTGTTTTTTTGTTGTTGTTTGTTTTTGTAAAATCCAGATATCAAAAATGAAAAGCATTATTTTTCGTCATTATTCCTGAAGCAGAATTTATTGCCCCTGGGCTATAGACAGCCAAACAAATACAAAAAAAAAATTCTTTCTTTCTTTGACTTGGAGGGTGAGACCATGTTTTGTACATTCTTAAGCTGCAGCCAACATAAAGGTCTTTATCTTCAAGGAAATCAGTGATTTGGTTCTTGGTAATACCTAACAGTGAGTTCACAGACAGTGACAAATTTCCCAGCTTTGCCCTCCATACCAGGAAGATGATGGCATTCACCTCCCATCAAGAGGAACAAGGGGAGCTTCCCTCCCTTTCCCCTTTCTGATCAACACTGTTTATAAATTAAACAAAGAAGAGGATGGAGCTTTATTTTAGGAAGCTTTTCGACCACAAGTTGCGTTCTAGATTAAAGGTCAGAATGGGAAACCTGCCAAGGTTTCCCCTCCCTACTGCTACTGATTGTCACTGCTCCAGTGGGAAAAAAAAAAAGAAAACTGGATTAGAGGGAAAAAAAAATAAACCCACTAGTCAGAATAACAAGGAGAAAATGGAAATCAGGCTTCATCTAGTGCTTGAGATGTGCCCTACATGGATGCTATTGAATTCTACCCACCTCTGTGCCAGCCTCCCCTAGGCATGGTGGACAGTACTTATTTTGTTTGGGTTTTTTTTTTCCCCTCCCTCCCTCACTTTGCCTCCTTTCGTGTTTTTATTCAGGCACAGCAGGCACCAAAGTGGATGCTGACAAGCATTGGCACACTCAAAAAAAAAAAAAGAAAAAAAAATTGCTGCCACTCTCCCAGAGACGTCCATTATGTCTCCAGAGCCCTACGTTTTGCAACATAAAAGCATAATCAAAAGAAATCATGCTTCGTCTCAGTCAGGGACAGGGCAGAATAGTCCATTTAGCTTTATCCTAAAAAAGAAAATAATTGGACAAAAATTCATTTGAAATAGGAGCAGGAAACAGTTTGTTTGCAATCTATTTCCTCTGGAAAACAGCAAACGCTATTAAATCCTCTTTGGGAGCTATTTATTTTGGAAACAAGTTGAACATTCTGCAAGCCGCACACGCACGCAGAAAAAGTTGTGGTGGAGTGTAATCTTTGGAGGAAATGTCCGTGTTTATATACGTTGTAGTTCCAGCCAGCTCCCAGAAAAACAAGCTTTCCACATCTTTAGCGATAGGCTTGGCTGCTCTTAGCACGCTGCGTCTCGTCCGCAGACCCAAAGTGATCAACCCATCGGCAAGAGTCACAGGTGTGAGGTAGGAAAACCAGCAAAGCTAAAGTGTTCTTCCTTGGCCTCCCTCCTGCTCTTCCCCCAAGGAACATTTCCTGTGTGTTAGCTCTCCTGCTCTTCTACCTTCACCCATCTTGCAAAAAAAAACCCCTGCAAAACCCATTATACCACGGTCCTTTTTCTTGGTGGTTTTTTTCCCCTGTGCTGTGCGGCATCCACGCAAGTGGGTGAGCCGGGGAGATGGCACAATAGCACACGGGCACGGCACAGCCCAGCCTTCTGTCGCTGCCGTGTGTCTTGACACCAAGTCTTCTCCACCTGCCAAAAATTCCTCCCACTCGCAGCTGTGCTCCGGGAGCGGTGCTCCCCTCACCTGCTTCGTTCCCCTTCCCCCGAACAGAAAGAAAACGCACAAACCCAGAAGGGAGTCTCAAGACGAAACCAAAACAGAGATGCTCTTAGCTTTCATCACGTGTTTCTGAACACTCCCAGGCTGTGGAGACTGCTCACCGTAGCTTTTACCTCTTCTTTCAATGGTCAAAACACAGTAGGATCCTTGAGTGCGTACTTAGGATGAATAATTTTCAGCTTGCATGTTGCATTTGAGGAATTTGGGAGTGTTTGATGGCTGAGATGCAGCAGTTCAAGCTTCGCTGCTGACTTGGAACAGGACAGGACCTGATTGTGATCCTGCTTCTCTCCTAAGGCTGGTGTTAGTGCCAGACACAGATATTCCTCACTGGAAAACTTGTGTTTACTCATGTTAGGAGGGCTTAATCAGTACTATTCAGTGTTGGCCTCAAATTCATCCTCCTTTTGGTGATCCCAGGTAATCCACTTTACATGTCGGTTTGGCTCGATGCCTTGTGCTAGTCAGGTTGTTTTTCCGCTGACGCGTGGGTGCCGAGACCTTTCCACACATTTGGCATCCCCTAGCCCAGGAGGCTGTGACGGACCCCGGCATCACACAGCTGCACGTCCCCTTCACATCTGCCCACCTGGGAAGTGGAGAGACTTTTGTCGCTGTGTCTGTTGAGGTGCTGGGTGCCGTGGGTGTGTGCCCTTCATCTAAGACTGCTCGAAGGCATCTGCCAGGCCTTGCCATTTCCCAAGAGTTTTCTTTCTCTTCAATCCATAACCACATCCTCCCCAGTTTTGTCATACCTGTTGGCATCAGATTAACCCACCTATTTAGATATTTGCATTCCTCTCAGCCGCCTACTCCTGTCCCTGCTTGTCCTGATCTTCCTCCTTCTCTACGTTAATTTCTCTTTATATTTAACCTTTAGATTTTGGAGAAAGGAGTATAATGTGTCTCAGCAGGATATAATTTGATTTCTGTTCACAAGAGAGGGTCTTGTACTTCCCCACAAAGTGCTTGTGATTTATGAGCTATTTCTCACTTAAGGGTTAAGTATGTTATCTCCTAGCCCAAATATCCTGTATTAGCAATAGAGCTGATTACCACTGTTTGTATCAGTCATTGGGATCCTTAAATATAATGGAGAGCAGCTTGTTGGAAATCCTCATTTCATTGAAAAGCATGGTTTAACTTTAATAGGGTTTGCATATATATCGTAAATCAGCTCTGAAAAAGGAGGGCATATTTTTTTTCTCCATCTGATTGTTTTAAACATTTCAGCAGTGTGTAAAAACACAGCCTGTCATTGTTAATTTTAACCAAAGGGAATTACTTCTTGAAAGGCTGCAGTCGTGATTAAATGGGAAAGGTGATCAGTGGTGTAAATTTGGAGCTGATTAAATGCTGTCAGCTCAGATTCCTTATGCAAAAGAGATACAGGGATTAGGCTGGCTGCTTTTGCCACAGAGACAGCATGAGCTCTTAAGCACACCTAGTGCAGAAAACTTCTGTAACAGCCGTTTTGTGTTTTAGCACAAGGACAAGCCTGAAACCTGCAGGTCATGGATCGACCTGGTTTTCCTTTCCAGTCATACAGAAACCGATTCACTTGGTCTTTCCTACTCCCATGAGACTGGTGTGGCACTACAGTCTAGGCTTTACTACTTCAGGAAACAGGGGTCTTCCCAAATCGTCAGTCAGGTTTTGTGCTCCTGAGGAGCTTTGGAGAGACTGTTCTTCACAGTAGGGAATGTTTCTTATGTTAACAAGAGTTCTGGTGGTGCTAATGGAAGTTAACAGGAAGGACCATTCCTGATGTCGTTTTTACCTGCAAGGTTGCCACAGCTTTCAGTCTTTTGATGGATAAGCACTTTCACGTCCACTGAAAGCACAGAACGGACAGCTGCAACATTTCAGACCAGAGGAGAGGGACCTAGTTGCTGCATTTGTAAGCAGCTGGGTTTGCATGCTTGCTGGGTGATGGGTAGGTAGCGTTCAAGCGAGACCTTCACACACTTATTCCCTCACTGCCAGGTCTGACATCTTCACTGTCACTTGTTAGCACCGTATGTCCAGTTATCACCTGTCTCTCTAGTCTGGACATGGTGAAGTAGGCAGAGATTTAGTCAAGTGGAAATGGCAGGCAGTTATATTTAAAGGGTGTATTTAACATCGTATCCAAAGAAGATTTGGGGTGCTACTCCAGACTTGTAACACTTGCTTGTTCTTAGTATCCATCACAGTTCTAGGAGACACACAGGTAGGTCAGTGCTTGCTGCAAGGAACGTTGATGTTACGGGTAGGGAAGAGAACTGAGTTGCATTGGGATCGTACAATTCTGGATGTGAACTGAAAAATTACCCTGCAAATCTGATCTCAGGAAGCACACAGTGAGGTTCAGAGCGAGCTCTGTCTTGCTCCCAAGAAGCTACAGTGAGAAGGTGGTGGTGAGGGAACAGCGTAGGAGGTCTGAGTTAGAATGACCAGAGGAGGAAGGTGCCCTATGTTTTTGAGTGTTACAATATGTGTACATAAAGTATTTCTCAGACTTACTGCAAGTTATTGATAATTTAGATTTTAAGGAATACGATATTCTTGCAGCACTATGGACCCTAGACTCCACATTATCACGTGTGATCAGACCAAGAGAGTGATGAGGGAATATGGGCAGAGGTCTAGTTACTGAGATCCAAATCCCTCCTGATTAAAAGTCTTCTGTGGTTACTCTGGTGGTTTTCTCACAGCACTGAGCAGTTAACCAAAGCCAAGAACTTCACCCTTTTTTTTTTTTTCCTAGTTACATATTGTCAGGTACTGGCAAACTGATAGGTTTTTATTTCATGCATAGCTAAAGAAGTGGCAGCATTATAAAGGAAGTTGGTGAACAGCTGATATGTAGAGTAGAACTTACTTTAATTGAAAAGCAGTTCCAGTCATTTTTTTTCCTTCTCTTCTTTTAAGGAGGGGGGAGAATTGTTTTCAAGCATTATTAAGCTTTTTTTTTTTCCTCCCAGAAGCTAAGAAAGCCATCTGTGAAAACCTGTTTGCATGTTTGTTTTCTACAATAAAATGCAAAATACTTTTTCCTGTTAGCGGATTATGCCATATGTCACTCCCTGTAACAAAACCAGCATGTTTATTAATGAACCCAATCAGAGGCAAGGATTTAGAAACATTTAAAGGAACTGAATTTTTGGTTCAATATTTTAGTGTAGAAAAACTTCTGGTCTGTTGTTAATGTTGTACTTGGAAAACTCAGGCTTTGTTTTTTGTATGCATTTGCTAAATTGGCAATAGAGAAGAGAGCAGAAGGAAACTCTCTGGGAAAAGAAATCACACTGCGATCCCTACGTTCTGCATGCGTGAACCCCCAGCTGATTGTGATCAGCAGTTTATATGTGATTAATATTTAATTTGATTGGTGTAGTTTTTTCTCCATATAAGCTAATTAAGGAACTTGATGGAAAGGACACCCTTGTGCATTACTGTAGAAGCTTTTGGGTTTCTGTAGGGCAGACTAAACCTTCCTGAGTTACAGATGAGATGAATTCAGCTTTCTCAACTGTGTCGCGAAGAGACCTGAATTCCGTGGCTTTGGTTTTTTGTCCTTGGAGTGCCTGAAATTTGGGCTTGGATGATGGCTGCTATGCTGAGACCTATTTCATACATGATGAGGATGATTGTGATAGATGAAAAGATAACCAGGGTGCTTCTATTTGCCTCTTCAGATGTCAGTAGACCACGCATACTGAGAATCTGGTTGCATTCCTAGGGGTTTCTGACTTCTCAAATAGACAAGATTCCTTATCAAAAGGGTTCAAAGCTTACTTTTTGCACGTGGACTTCAGCTCACCAATCAATACTTATTTTATCTTTCAACTCTATTACAGCCCTCGCTGATTTAGATCTTGTTATTGCAGAGATCAGCTCCAGCACTTGGTCTGATAAGTGCTGATGGAAGGGAGACGGAGTGTTTAACCTCAGGCTGGGATTTCTGGTGTTGTTCCACCCTGGACCTTGGAGCATTTGCAGAAGGGGGTTTTAGGTTTCTGTGTGAGGATGTTTTGTTCCTTCTTCTAAGTTTACAGTGAATCTGTGATGGGTTTTGTATGTGTTTTTTGGAATATTCCAACACCGTGCAAAAAACTAAAAGAAGCAATAACGATCTGATTTTTCACATGTGCTTCCAGGGTAATCATTGGCAAAGGGTGAATGCCAGGTCTGTGCTCCAGCAGCGGGCCACTGCTGCAAATGGATCCGTTGCTTCAAATGTAGAAATACATTTCTCAATGCTGAGGTTCTTGCGCTGTGACCGGGCTTACGGTGGGGATAATTACATTGCCATCTTCAGAATTCATGTCTTAGGGCAGGAAAGGGTGTTCACTAGCTTGTTGTATTTACTAATCCAAATCGTGAAACAGCTTCCTATGTGTACTTCGTGAAGACCAGAGGAATGAAATGCCTCTTAACACTCCTCTTTTTTAAGTCTATTGAAAGGCTCGATAATTTAGTGACTTTCTTAAAGGCATAATTATTCATGGAAGAAAACACAGAAATATAAAAGTGACCTTTTTGAAAGGTCAGTTCATGTTTATGCTTCAGAAACAGGCATGAGTACAGGTTTGGAGCAAGATGAGGCTGTCCTAGAATAGCATTCCATTAATTGTTTAATCAGCCCATGCTTGTTATAGATTTGGCATATTCTGTAGACAAATCAGGTCAGAGGTAACAAGTAATTCAAAGAAGCAGAAAAAAACCTCCCTACTGAGCTTTGGAAAAGATGCTTCTTACGATAAAAAACCTGAAACAGAAGCAAATTCCTTGAATCTGGAAAACTACTAACCTAACGGGGTTTCACAGGCAACCTAAAAGCCCAAGATTCCTGGTTTCCCACCCATTTGCTTTGGATACCCTGACAAATACCTGCCAGCCCAGCGCCTGCCTTTATGTTTCTCCCTTTTGTTAGCCTGCGGCTGTTGTGGGAGCGATCTTTGTTATCTCTTTGACTGCAGGACTTCAGTTGGGGCCTGTATCCCACCCCAAAAACGCTACCTCAAGCAAGGGCGCTTGGGACTGTGGTAGCCTCCCTATCATAAATATGTTAAAATATTGCGTCACAGCCTTCCGTCTCCAGAGGACTCCTTATTAGGAGCTTGAATAAAATGCATCTGAGTTTATGTAGGCAAAGCTGACCAGTGTCGTAGAGGCTGGCTGTGCTTTTGAACACACTATGTTGGCATCATGATTTTAGCGGACGTGCCCCGGAGGAGAATGTCTGGATTGTGTGAGATCTGAGAAAAGGAATGGCTGTGAAAAACTGTGTTCATATATTGTTCTCAGCACTAGGGAAGCATCCACTTCTGCTCTCTGCTTAAATGCCCACCAGCTTATTTTTCTCCCGAGTGCACCAGCTCTGACCGAGCTCTCTCCTCCCAGCATGTGCTGGAGCTTTGCCTCCAAATGCTTCTGCTGCACCGGCATGATTTCTGTTCCAGGCACCTGAACTTTGTCAACTCTCCAGTTTAGTTTCCCAAATGAGAAATGAGCTGGCAGCCTGAGGTGCAGCTAAGGAAGTAGCTAATTCCTAAGGGCTGCTGTTGAAAACGGGGAACGTGCACAGTCATTTCTCTTGACCATCAGTGCTGAGCGATGGTGGCATAAAGCAGGAAGCCTTTTGCATCTCGTGCATGGCAAAGCAGTGTTGTTATTCTGGCTGCATAGCTTGGCTTGTTATTGAGCACATGCTTTGCAGATTAGCCTGTTTGTATAGCCAATCGAACATGTGCTCCATTAAAAATTAAAACATCCTGTTTTAAGGATGGAGCAGGAGACATCAGCTGCCACTGTGTAGCAGACATGGAAAGCCCCCAGAGCCCATTACCATAGGTTACAGCAAATGTTAATCAGTGCCAATGCAGTTAAATAATGCAGTTCGTGCAGATGGCAGCTACTACATCTACTCACAGATGTGTCCTCAAGTCCCTGAGGTTGCTGTATCACAGGAGTTGTCGGGAACAGTCAGATCTGATGCTGACTGTAGGTATCACCTTTGTGTTTATGCCATATACACCAGCCAGAGGAAACACAGCGATTGACAGGACTGAGGAAGGAGTTCAGAAACACACCGGAGGGTAGCATGGGGCAGTACCTGAATTTAAATAAAACAGTAAGGAAATCTGTGTCCTTCACAAGTTGTTTGGGGTTTTTTGCCAGGCGTGTTTACCTTCTGCACAAACAAATCCGTGATCAGTGTCTTAACATCATTGAAGACCTGAATTTTGAACTTGTGCATATCTGTGGTGTTTGCATATCATCATTGTCACTTGATGTGTACAAGAGGGCAGAGAAGAGGTTATTAGCCCACACGTGGCAGTCGAACTTCATTTGGGATATTTATATTCTTCCTCATCTCTGCAGAACTGACTGCAGTTGTAATTACAACCCTATTCACATCAGTCTCTGGGTCATGATATAGTTTCTGCCAGCTTGCCATATTGTCCTACCTCAGATTAAGTAATTTATATACCTTTTCAGCTGTTTATACTCAGTATGTGTGTTTGTGAGCAAATCTATATGGCGTGCAAGGGTTTGCAGATACAAGTTGTGCTACAAGTATAAATGTTGTTTCTGAGATGTGTCGTGCCCTTCAGCACGTAGTAAGAGGAAAAAAACATGGCAAGTCAGGAAGCTAAAAAACATTTCTTTATTCACATCTTAGGACATCCTTCATCTATTTGTATTTCAGGTCTATGTCACTGGTAAATCCTCTTTATCCCAAATCTGTGGATTTCTTAGCTTGTAATGTCTCCTTTTTTAAAAAAGATTCTGTGTGTTATGTCGTGTTCTAGTGGAATAGCTTGAAAAATGAAAACATTTAATCAGGTAAACCCATGGCTTTTCCTCAGCTTTTGTTTAATTCATGGAGGACATGATCATTAAATATCAGTGTTCTAAAATACATAGATTCAGGATATTCCCATTTCCTTGGACTTCACCATTACTTTGGGTACAAGTGGCTTGTCTACAACGTTCGGTGTTTAACCCTCTTTGCTACCGTGTCTGTGTTTTATGTAGAAGACCGACTTAAAACCAACCATCTGCAGTGAGCCTCAGTTGAGACATTTGGTTGTTACAACTGTTTGATTTCTTGAACCTGCCATGAGACCGTCATACTTCACCCTCCCGTGCTGTTTCCCAGCCCCGCCGCGACTGTAGAGCTTGTCTTTTGTAAAGAGCTATGGGCGGGCTTGGAAGTAGTACAAGTGCAAGGAGGTTGGTATAGAGATCTAAGAGCATAATACATTTTGGTTGTTTAAATTTAGCTCTCAAGGCTATAAAATGGGAATTGAGACATGCGGGACTCGTGTTTTCCTCAGTAGTTTCATCTTTTAACCATTAATTGTCAGATATGCGGTGTGGGATGAGCGTTCTGCTGTGACCGTGCTTCTGTCAATTAATAATGGAACGTATCCAAAGTTTATCTGTAGCAATCATTCATACCATCTGGCAATACAAATTAGATGAATTTGAAAGCAGTCTACAAACAGGCATGTTGTTCTGGGGACTGCCATAATTATATCTATCAAATATATAGAGAAAAAATGTGTTTAATGCATTTTTAAATAGTTTGTTGAGATCAATATCCCCTTGAGAGTGAGCTCCGTTCCCAGAGAACAAGGGTAGCAGCACGGTCACGTAGCCTTCCCGTGTGCTTGTATCAGCAATGCTCCCAATGTGAGCATGCCATTTTTGGGAATGAGCAGGGGATTATTTTTCTTGCCCATTCCGGTCCTGGCCTTGTTCCCAAGCCTGACAACGGTGGAGCCAATTAGTAACAGACTGGGGACTGGCAAGAGATGACAACGAACCAGTCACGGGACAGAGAGAAATATTTTAAATGAGCCAATGGATCAAAGCAAAGTCAAGAAGTTGTTTGTGTATGCAGAAGATGGCAGGCTGACTATATTTTACAGTATTTGAAGAATGCTTGATACTGTCTCAGTCTGTGGCCTGGACCCACCCCCCAACACGTGCACGGATACCCCGGTAATAGAGCCGCTTCTGGTTTGCACAGGGGTTGTACAGACCGGAGCGGTATCGGGTGCCCCCAGCACCGTCTGGGCACTCTCAGGGCTCTGACTGGTGTTACTGGACCACGGGTAGGTGTTGCACTGACAGTGTTGAGGATGCACAGCCCTCCAGCAGCATCTCTGGGATCGTTCCTCGACTAGGGTGGTCCAGGCACCCCGAACCTACTCCGTGGGGTTGAGTTTCCCATGTGAGGGTGACTTTTATGGCTCCTTTACCGTAACTGCCTCAACGTGGAGAAATCATGCTGAGATGTCTTTACAGCTTCTGGTTTAGGTCGCTTCTTTCCCTAAGGAGACTTCTCTACCTTGAAGAGGGATGGAAGTCTCTTCTCCTGAGCTTGCTTTGTGGCTCGTTGGCTGACTAAGCTGAGTTACCCGAAGTGTTCATCTCCACACACAACCTGTGCCCGTCTCTCTGAGAAGTCCATCTTGTTGCCACCGTATCATGTGTAAAATCAAAGAAAAAACCTGGAGATGGAGGAAATGTGAGATATAGTTTATTCTCATAATTATAAATGAGGAATTGTACTGCATATGTGTATTCCCTCAGTAAAGCAGCTGTTCTGCCCTTAGAAGGATATTTATAGACTATTGAAGGTAAATAGTCTTGGCTTATATCATATTGCTGCTACATTTTCGCCGAGTTAACTACAGTTCGATCAGGAAAGCTGCTTGCTTGTCTACTTTGCTGATATATGAGGTACTTTTTCCTTTCTATTTCTGCTAAATAATCTCTGCCTCATTTTCAGATAAACTGTTTATACATTAGTAAGTTCTTTTGAGTTTGATCAGAGGGGAGTGAGTTGTAATATGCAAAACCATTGGCAATCTCTGAGTCATTAGCTTAGCAGCCTCCGTGATGCACTTTGAGGTTACTATTTGATATTGCGGTGGTTGGAGTTTTTTTCCCTTCCTTGGTCTTTATTAGCTGCCAGTTTTTCAATGCTATGTAAATGGTTCAACAACAGGATTTTGATGTTCAGTGTTTTAAAGCTCATAGGCCATTTGCAGAAGTTTGTTCAATAGTTTATGAGTTATCCCACTCCTTCACTGCTGTTTTGCCACCAATTTTCCAAGTTTCTGATTGATTGTGGTGGCATTTATATTTATTTACCTGGTAGACTAGCCTGTATCACAGTTACTACTGTGTGTATAAAACAAATGTTTAGGTGCTCTTTAAAATGAATTTTACTGCTGCTTCTTTGATGTGAACTGAAAGCAATGTTTCTGAAGCAGTTATTTTTAGCTGATGAAAACCTATGACAATGGGAAAATTATTTCTGATTTAATATACAGTGGCTAAAGAAATATTGCACACAAAAGATCTTGAGACATCCAATCTGTAGTGTGCATGCACAGAAATCAGTCAAACTGCTAAAGAACTGCTCTTGCTGACCAGATGATCCTGTGATCGGTGAGATGTGATTAACTGTTGCTGTAACCCTTCCCCGAGGAGCCTGCTGAGCCTGGTTCTGACCCAGCGCACCCTCTCTCTGGTGAGAAAGCTGCAGTATCCATGGCAAAGGTATTTTAGAAAAACCTGGGAACAAAGCAGCTGAACAGATTTAACTTCTCTCCCTCTACAACGTGCAGGTGTCTGTTCTATTTAGGTCCCTGATCCAGTATCACTGAAGTCAATTAGAGCCTTTTTACTGATTTCTGTCGGCAGCGAATCAAGCTCTAAAATCTTATTAAAAGTTCATTGTTATGTTATCTGTCTGATTTGTGAAGGCATGGAGTTGTTTTGTGGTTCTGCGTGTGAGCGCTGAACACCTCCTGTCTCCATTGGTGTCATACTTCATGTTTTGCCGTGTGTTTTACAACTGGTAACAGAAGCAGGATTGGAAATAGGCCCCATTAAGCTTGTTTGCACTTATCACATGGATTTTGGGAGGGGTTATCACTGCTTTTTTTAGCTCGGGATTTGAAGGAAAACCAAAATTGTGTTGTGAAAAATATTCCCTTCCCTTGATTCCCCTTAAACAGCGTAGTTAGTCTCCATCTGTTTCTGCTTCCTATTTACACAAAAAAAAAATCAGTATTTTTTATTAGGTCAGGCCTAGTGTGACCTAACTTACTGTTAAGGCACTAGTGATAGTTCAGAGATGTCACTGCAAGGCTAAGTTTCTTTCTTTAAAACTTTTAATTTCCGTCTATCAGCTTAAAAGAAGAAACATTTTATTTTCCTATTTGCCAGTCAGTGAACACGTAACTGGTAATTTAGAAATTTTAAGTCCTGTAGAATATATACGCATACGCGCACACGTAAACACGTAACACAGCACGTAGGTACATACATCTGTGGGTACACAGTTGCGTGTTTTGTACACAACCTTGTATTTATTTATTTCAAATAACTTTTTAATATTTGTGGGTTTATATATGTATGTAAATACGATCTTTACATGGTTGGACACTTGAACATGCAGGTCCAGGAGGCTGGAAATGTACTCCTCTGTGCCTGAAATTCACATCTTAAAACAAAATTGCTGTATACGTCATGGACCCTGCCAGGTACGTGTGTTAGTCCTGAGGGAACTCAGTGAAAATGCTTGTTTGGCCAGTGTTCACCAGCAGAAGAGCTTCCCGAGTGATACTTGTCTGTGAAGAACGCAGAATGCTCTCCTGCACATGTACATACTAGCACCATTCACAAGCTTTAAGGTGCAATCAAATTACATATAGTCTCTTTTTCCTAGTAGGAAGCCCGGTTCTCAGGTAACCTGTATTAAAGAGTTTCAACATTTAATTCAGAACAGATCAAACTTGGGCGTAAATCTCAGGATTTTGCTCTTCATTTGTATGTACATAGCAAAAGCATACATTCAAAAAATTGTATTTCACTGGGAATTCGCGGCTTCAAGGTGACTTGTCAGAGATGATGGATTCCTTAAAATCCCTCCTATTCTTTCATCAGCAAAATAGCTGTTAAGTTTTTAAGGTATTAATCTCGTACGTGCATGGTACTATTGTGCTGTTAGGTGAAGAGGTTTAACTGTTTTCCACTCCTGAAGCATCACTGTCTTATGTTCAGAGCTAACTCGGCATGTCTGAAGTCCAGGAGAGCAGGTGATTGATCAAGGAATTTAGGCAACAGCTCCCTTGATAAAGCCAGGGAGGATATTTCCTAAGAGGGGCAGTGGAAGTGAGGAGAGCATGAAACTTATTTAACAAGCAAGGATAATCTGCATAATATATCCACTGGCATTAAGTCTGTCATCTTTGCATTGCATTTCTTGTACAGATTTTGCAATAGCTGTCTTTCACTGTCGGCTCTAATAAAGAGCATTGGTCAGCTTAAATTCCCTGGGAGCGCAGAGTTATGTTTTGTGAACTACATGTGCCTGAGGCCTCTCATGCATGATTTAAACTGCTTTGTAAATGTCAATAGGTGGAAAAGCATTAGATCCCTTGTAGATTTCTCCAAATCCTCAAAGATGTGTGTACAATGTATAAACCATGCTTCAGTTTCAAGGCCACTGCAGTCTCTACACTTGCCTAACTGTGGGTTTAAGGTATTGCCAGAAGCAAAATATCGGTGTATACATGATTTGATCCAGCCAGCCAATGAGACCCTTTATTAAGAAAACCTTTGCTCCCGTGGAAAGTCCCCTGTGATATTAAGTGGGCACACAGCATAAATGTTGGATGTCCTTCAAACTTTGTTGCTTTATGCTGTCTTTAAAAAAAATAAAGCAAAACGCGTTTCTGCTTTGTCTGTGGAACCTGCCTGTAAATGGAGGACAAGCTCAGCCACAGGAAAGCTCACACTTCCCCACATGTTGGGGCAGAGGTGGAAATAGGACTTTGTAGGTTACGAAAGAAGTCAGCTTTTAATTAGGAGTGCACTGTGTATTGGCAGAAGCCACTGACTATATGAAATAAATACGAATCTGCCACTAATGAGAAACTGTGGGGGCCTCGGATGGCTCCGGGGATTGGTAATGTAGGTCACTGGTTTGCAGCCGCATGAGGAACCGTTGCCATCTGACGCCCGTTCGGTAACCTGCGTGGAAGGAGTCCATTGGGTGCCAGCCCAGTTTCTCGCAGGCAGGTGTGCTGCGGCGGCTGGCACGCTCGGTGACGGGCCTGGCAGAGACACCGAGCGCTGAAGGGACGCTGGGTTAATGAACTGGCCACTCACCCCAGGTACAGCTCCTCCAGGTCAGGCTCGATGCGTGCTGGGGCCAGCGGGAGGAAGGTAGCGCAGACCCTTGCCGGGTTTGCTGACGTGCGGAGGGAGCCAGCTGCCAGAGTTGTCACTGAGGACCATCTCATGAGCACTAAATTAGCTGAGAAAAACACACTGATAGAAGTATTCAGCTATAAGTGAAATTCATCACTGTGGCCAAGGGTAAACATGACACTTGGCTACCAGTAAATTGCTATTTTGAAACTTATGGGCTGGAAAGATTTTGATTTGTTCTTCAATTCAGGGGATAAATATCGTCTTCATCCTATTCTCAAATTCATGGGGAAAAGATCCATTCCTAGCTTTGAAAAACAGAGGCTCCACCTCCAGCTCAGAAGTCCTTGAGCCATAAAAAGCGTGTTGTGGGGCAGGATGAGTGCGTGCTTGCTCAGTGTATGCTGCTACGGGTCGCTGCAGGAGATGGGCTATTGAGCTGGTTGGCCTTCCCATGTCACTGTTTTGTGTCACTCATCTGGGCTATTTTTTAGGTAGACAGCCGCTTTTGTGTGCCTTGAGTTATCTGAGGTGGACTCTTTCTGTTTTCTTTGCAATGTAAAAACTTATATTCTTTGTGTCCAGTTCTTTATGTTCAATTATTAATTCTTTATTTTCAGTGTAAAAAGTTACTCCGTGTAGTTGAGTCCATGCTTTGTGCGTTTGGTTGCATTTGACTGTTGTACGATGGCAGCATGTGGCCTTCTCCTGGATGGGGAACAGAATGGCTCAAAGAACCACCAGTGGGTGGAGTCAGTTGCTACCTGTAAAGCACACAGGGAGCTGCTGGCTTGGGACATGTGTGGGGTCCAGAGCAAGACTCCAGCTGGCAGTAACCAGCTTAAGATCAACCACAGGTTTGTTTCTCTTTGCTGATTGTCCATGGACAAAGAGCTGCATCTCACCACCAGATCGTGCATAGGCTGATAGAGCAACAGATGACCCTTCCCAAATCAGCTGTCTCCTCGTTTCTACTGCAAAAGGGACCCAGGACTCCTCATGTCAACTGAGCCCTTTCTGGACCTCTGTTTTGCCTGCAGGAGCCTCTGGCATTTCCTGGCACTTCAGTAATGGTGTGTGATCTACCACATTATTGTCATTATTCCTATTGCCTTGGCTCATGATCCCACTCTGAATTCCTTTCCACTGACCTCTGGGCTGTGTCCAAAGCTGTTTACAAACTGTCAGATATTCTATTTTTATCAGCAGAAAATTCTAAGAGTGTTGAATAGCTCTTCTGGTCAGGTCTTTTAGAACTTCTTCATGTCCAGTAACTGAGCTTTGCTATCACCATGGCCTTTGGAAGCCACAGTTCCAGCATCCCTGAGTTCCTTTCTAAGTTCAGCCATTCTGGCTGAAAACCTGGTTCACGTATATACTAAGTATCAAACAGAGAGGCTCTCCTATTTTATCACAGCATCTCTTTGAGCACTGGCATTCCCCGAGGAGTGGCTGGCTTTCTGCATGCATTTTGCACAAAGGTGCCTCTGGTTTAAGGTGACTTTGTGCTTATATTTCTTTCAAGATCTTGAGGACCGAGAACTTCCGAACGTGTTATTTTCTTTTGCGAGCGCAGCCGTGGCTGTGGCCAGGATAGCAACTCACCTGCCCACAAAGCTTCCCGTGCCTGACCCTTACTTGGTGGAGCAGCATCTTCTGATCTCGAAAGAGCCGTATTCCACTGGTTTCAGAGACTAAACATTGCCTTTGCTGTTCGGTATTGGTTATCCTTCAGTGGTTCATGGAGACAAGCAGAACTGCTATTTATAGATTTACTTTCTGTCTCTCTAGTTCAGTGCAGTCAGTTCTGACACACTGTCCTAGTAATCTGATCAGCCATGCTGCTTTTAAATGCAGGGCTAGGCCTTGGCCTCTGTCGGGAGGGTGACAGCTGTCAGATACAGATAGTAGGCTACAGATCCTGGCTGCTAAAACCCACTCATTCATTCCTGTTACAGATCATTGCCCACAGCTTGAAACCATGCTTTACAGTCCGCCGATTAGCTGGCAAGAGATCTACATACTGTATTAGCAAGGTCAGCCAGTGAGATAAAGGCTAAAACCTCAGCCCATCTGAACTATTTTTAAGCAGATAGCCACACGCACTGGCTGCTTGTTTGTTTTCTTCCCTGTCCCATTATATCACGCCAGTACAATTAGCGAAAAAATAAATAATAAAAAAGACATGCTCTAGCAGATTGTCCTTCTTTACAGTTCAGCCCGGCGGTGGTGGGACACAGATCTGTTGGAGAAATGTCATGCGCTCAACTGCCTGCTTGCCCTCAGAGACCTGATGTGATTCTACGTTACTTCTTGTTTCTTAAAATAGGGTTGCCAGTTTCTTTTGCAGGACAGCATGATAAAGTTCAGTTTGAAGCTACCATTGCTCAATCTCTTGGAAGATTTTCGCTCTCTAAGTTATTCAAGTTTGTGCGCGAGTATACTTGGAGTCCCAGAAAGAGGAGTGGGTTCCCTCTTGTCTGTGTGATACTTCCAAACGTACATACTTTCCAAGCAGGAAGAGTATTTGGGTTGAGATCTGGATATTTTACTTTGGTTCACTTCTGAATTAGGGGGCTTGAGACGCACGTGCTGGGATTTGGAAAGCAAAGTTGGTATCTGTCAAGAAGAGAGACAAATAAAGAGCTACTGAACACCATGAATGGTGTGTTGGCTTCTTACTTTTTTACCAAATGGAAGACTCATGGCACTGTTTCACCCCATTGATGTTCTTACCTGCCAAATTCAGCTTGCAAACCATGAACAGCTACTTTGCTGTTTTTTCAGATATG